>JAJJMC010033691.1:1455814-1520660 GCA_023531435.1 Papaver californicum | reverse complement strand
ATTATTATTATTATTATTATTATTATTATTATTATTATTATTATTATAAAATAACTTTCATTAAAGGGAGAAAAGCAGTTACATTGGGTTGGTAGGTACCCTAGCCACCAGCTGAGCCCCTACACCTTTTTGAATAGAAATGCCTAGTCTGAAGAAAAGAGAATTGCCAATTTTGTAATTGTAATCATGACTAGCCATGCAATTCTGCAGCCTTGTCATAAAGGCCACAGTATCCTCTCCCAGCTCGCCTAGGGTCGTAAACCCAAACACACCTAAGCCGTATCCATGGTCACTGCATTTGACCAAATATTTGTTTCGCTTGCGGGTAACGAAATTGGAGATAGCATTCCCTGGTGTAAAAGCAACTCTCTCGCTGCCGGCAAAAGGGGAAACCCCTGTAATATCAAAGCACATATCTCGGCTTTCCTCCCAGTTATAAACAAGTATATCAGCGGGCCTCAGTGAGTTTGTGTTGTCGGCTATTATTATTATTATAAATTATTATAATTAATGGACAAAGAGTATTTTTACAAGAAACTAGTTGGAAGCTTAACAAGCTAAGCTCCAACAACGTACTACATTAGTTGAACAGGTTGTCGTGCGAGCCCACCAGCGAGCCTTATGAGGAACCATCCAAGGGAGCCGAAGCGGATAGGGGGACTGATTATGTCGCAAGGGGGGCAACCTACCTCTACCTCCCATGTCAAATTCTACAGTATTGCACCATCGGGGACTCGAACTTGGGATCTCCTGGAGCGCATCAAACCTTTTGAGGAACGGAGATGACCAACTGAGCTAGTTACCCGTTGCTATTATTATTATTATTATTATTATTATTATTATTATTATTATTATTTATTTTTACGAAAAATGTTAGATAACATTCAAAGCTAATTCCACAAGTAGGTCTTACATAGGAAAAGGAGCCAAATACATAAACCAGAAGAAAACCTTGAACAAGCCTCAAAAGTAACATTAACAAAAACCAATAAAAGTATATAATAGATAAAAATAACCAAGACAAATGCAAACATAAAAAAAGGATTATAGGCTTCACAAAGATGCATGAATCCACTAATATGGGACCCTATTACAGTCTAACCTCAATAAAAGAGTGTTTGATTAAATAACCTCAACAAATGAATAATTTTTTTCGGTCCCGATTTCGGCAAATGGGCTAAATGGATAACCTTGATAAATGTATTAATGAATAAAAAATTAAGTCCTTAAAGGCCCTATAAAAATATATAAATAAATAAACATTAAATTTCATACAGAAAATAAATATAAACAAACCAAAATATTTCATCCAATCAATAATGTTCGTATTAGAAGTCATTTCTTCTCAAAAAAAAACATCTAAAGTTGATTGTTTTTTTCTTCCACTTAAACCAAAATGCATTTTATCCTTAATATTTTGTAATGCATGCATAACTTCTAGATTATTTTACTCGTGTTGTCGCTAGTTACTTTTTATGGTGATTACTCCTTGAAATACCTCTTTTGATGACACATTTGGTATGACGGTGCTAGCATATGGTTAAGGATCATTTTCATCATTTATTACTGACTCGTTAATTTCTTTGTCCGTAGACGATTCTATAAATGCATCATTCTTGTTAAGATAGTTCAAAAGATGTTTGACATCCATCACATTTCTATAGCATAAGTTAGAAATGACATCAATTAATTCTTGGATATATTCTTTTAATTGACGAACTTCTAGTTCGGAAACATCAAAATTATATATGTAGAAAACTAAAAATACTCTCTAAATAAATAAATATTCATTTATCGATAAATAAATAACCTCTCTAAACGAATATTTCTTTTGGTCCCAAGAGTATTCATTTACCGAAAGACTGTAATAGGATTAAAACAATGAATAAGGACTGAATAACATATTCACCTAATTTTCTTCTTCAAGTTTCGAGTGATATCTCTTTTTTTCCTTCTACCTGCAACAGTAGTAGAGTTGTACAATTAAACTTTCATAATAATCCACTACTCATTCCAAGTTTAAACCATTCAGTCATACGTGTTTGTCTAGCAGTTTCATATTTTGGGTAATATAAAATTACGTCGCACGTCATTCGATCCTTGAACAAAATCTCACCATTTTTAAAAGACCCGAGGAAATTTTCATGCATTGATTTCTCAAATATAATGGTATAAAGTTTAGTCCAAGATTTTGGAACTCCACAATCTTGCATTATCCATACGTCAGAAATCTCTTTATTATAAGAAAATACACAGAGGCACCCTTTTAACATTCCTATAGTGAATAGTTGGTAGTGTCATCGGTAGTTGCAGTTCTTCGAATATCTCTTTACTGATATCCACTGAGATTATCATCTTGGAATATGTTTTACCATACGAAAATTTGACAATCATGCCTAATTAACAAATAGCTCAATTGAAAAATACCCAGACTGTTCATCATAAATATCAAACACGTAGTGAATATACTACAAGTTTTTTCATGAGTTTGATTTTAAGGAACCGACTTGGACTAAATAACTTTCTCTGTTTTCGGGGAATATTTACCGACTTGTAATCGTAATCTTGAATAAAATTTACCAACCTGTAGTCGCCTGTGTTAGAGCGTTTCTCGTTTGAATCCAACTAATCATTGCATCAAGTTTAGTTACAAAACTTAGTCGCTTGAATTGTTTACTAAATTCAACTTCATTAGGTTAGACTTAGGAAATAGAAATGTTGAGGCAATCTCTAGTTACTCGTCGAAGAGATGAAGACGTATTGAAGACAAACGAAAACATCATCTTTCAGACTAAAGTTAGTAGTTGTTGACTTTGAAATGTTCCAATTCTATCCAATTATTTAAGTCGTATTCATTGAAAACATATCATGTGAAGTTTGATTTACATGGATTTAGTTTTTTAGATGACTTGATCATTCTTATGATCTAAGTGTCAAATTCTTATAACTTATTGAATTGAGTTACGTAGTATAGTTTGCTATACTATCATAATTCCGACATACCATTAATATGACGGTTGTCATGTATTAGAGTTGAACTTTTGGAAAGCTATATATATTTATCTATTGGTGAATCTGGACTTTGAAATCATGTTAAGAAAGATTTTTCTTTAGTATGCGTTTAAGATTTTCTAGACAAGAATTAAGTTTCGAATGTCTAATAGGATTCGGGACCGATCCCAGGATCGATCCTAGACCTGCATTTATGTTCCAGGTTCAGAAGTTGCTTATATAGTTTTATTTTCATCTCCTCTTGAAAATATCTCGGGTATGTCTATTAGTCAAGTAGTTGAAAAACTTGATAATAATGTAGAAATCCAAGATTTGTGATTGACAGCTCATACTATGGGCCTGACATACGAGGAACTAAAAAGATTGTTGAAAAACTCATAAAAATTAATAAAACTTCTTATCTCTGAAATCATAGTTTAAAAATAGAAGTTAATAGTCTTCAGAATGAGATAAACGTCAACGACCCGTAACTTGATGCTTTAGCTAAGGATCCCAGAAAGTAGAGATTCTCCTAGTAATGGTTCATTGTGAATTGAAAGGTGTGAAAGAGATCTTAAAAGAACATTGAGTGAGTCTGTGGAATAAAACTAGGTTTTTAAGTCAAGTCAAACTTATATGAAGTATACAACCGACGAATCTGACTCGAAAGCTAAAAAAAAAAAGATGAAGACATAACTGATTACATCAAGTCTTTACGTTCTCTATTTTAAAAACCAAATGAGGATATAGAAAACCATATCAAGCACATACGTTTTCTATCTCTTGAATATAAGATATTAAAATAAGGAATCGAGGGTAATGAAATTATGAATCGGTAAAGTGAATCAAGAATCAGAGAAGGATTTGGAAGATAAACCTTGTTTCGTACCAGAATTATAATAGATCCTTGTGCTCGAAGACGGCTGAATGTGAAAATCTTAGTCAAGAATTCAAAAAGTTGAGATAAAACGACTTTCAACAAATACAAATTCTTGAAGACAAAATAAGTGCTAATTTTTTTCAAGAAAAATAATGAAAGAAAGATCTAGATGCTGATTTTGAAAAAATCAAAAGGTTGGAAGAAGAAGACCCGAATAAGTATAAAAATATATCAACAAATTAACCGCAATGCTAGAAACAAGCCGACAGAGGTCGGCACAAATAATCTAAGCTATTAAATCTGAAGTGAACTACGTTTAATAAAAGAAGTCAAAGACTCCTTTAAATTAAACTGGGGGCAAATATGCAGATGAAAAAATATAACATCTATCAAAGAATTGACAACTAAAGAGAAATACAGCTAATACCTGAGATAAGACTCAAGGTCAGATGTCGAAGACTCTAACCACATGTCCTAAATTAAAGAAGATAAACGAAGATAAACGAGGAAGACTTGTGTACAACATCGGAAGCTGGGAAGAACCTCAAAGCTGTCAGCTCATTCAAGACCTAGAAAGCCAAATCGTCATAACGAAGAGCTGTCCCAGGTCCAAATAGGCGCAAGGAAGGAAAACTAATTGGGTCCCATCCGTCACGTGCTTACTTGAGATGGAATTCATTTAAATGTAATCCATGTATTTATAAATAGATATAAAGGCTCACAATGTAAACAAGACATTTTTATTAATAAAAATCATACTTCGAACATTTTTCTCTCTTCTAATTCTCTTCTAGTAGTTAAGTTCTTCAATCGAATTAGAAAGATAATCGGGAAACCTTAACTTTACAAACAAGATTAGCGATCCAAGATCAGAATTAGAGTAATCAACCAAGGTTGTGATCCAAATCAAAGAATTACAATCAGAATATTGTGAAGGTATGCTTCTCGAACGAGTTGACGCATCTTCATTAGGTTCGCAAACTCACCTTTTTAGGTTTACGAACTCAAATATTCAAAAGTATCAGGAGAACAAATCCTTGTTAGGTTCGCGAATTCACCTCTTTAGGTTCATGAACTCAAATATTCTCACCTCTTTACACCATTGTCATGTTTCATGGATATATGCCATTTTTATGGGTACATATTTGTACACATGCTGATTATTAATGGTACAAAACTGTGTTATACTATAATGCACCTTTGACATCAATTTTTTTTTGGTTTTATGTATTAAATTTAGGGACTCATAAGCTCAAAATAGTAGAACGCCCAAATCTATCACAAGGTTTACGGAGGTGGATGGTTCAAATCCATCTGAGTTTTCATGTTATGTTTATTCAATATGGGTAGCGTTATTAGTGCTTCAATAGACGATTCAAGTTGTATGTGTGTACAAACTGGTGCACCTTGTCTTTTCTCAAGAATATATGGTCGTTTTGTGGGTATGAATGTTGGATTTTCCAGATTTTGTAGATGTGTATATAGTTGTACACCATTGTCCTGTCTCGTTGATACATGGCATGTTTTATGGGTATGGATGTTGGATTTTCTGGATTTTGTAGATGTGTACATAGTTATACACCATTGTCCATGTCTCGTTGATATATGTCATGTTTTATGGGTATGGATGTTGGATTTTCGGATTTTGTAGATGTGTACATAGTTGCACATCATTGTCTTGTCTCATTGATATATGGCATGTTTTATGGGTATGGATGTTGGATTTTCTGGATTTTGTAGATGTGTACATAGTTATACACCATTTTCCTGTCTCATGAATATATGGCATGTTTTCTGGATATGGATGTTGGATTTTCTGGATTTTGTAGATGTGTACATAATTGTACACTATTTTCCTGTCTCATGGATATTTACCATGTTTTATGGGTACATATTTATACACATGATAATTATTAATGGTACAGAACAGTATTATACTCTGCATCTTTGACATCAATCTTTTTTGGTTTTATGTATTAAATTTAGGGACTCATAAGATCAAAATAGTAGAGCACCCAAGCCTATCATAAGGTTTGTAGAGGTTAATGGTTCAAATCCATCTGAGTTTCCATGTTATGTTTATTCAATATGGGTAGCGTTATTGATGCTTAGGTAGACGATTCAAGTTTTATGTGTGTACAAACTGGTGCACCATGTCTCGTCTCATGAATATATGGACTTTTTTGTGGGTATTTATGTTGGATTTTCCAGATCTTGTAGATGTGTACATAGTTGTACACTATTATCTTGTCTTTTTGATGCATGAAATGTTTTATGGTATGGATATTAGATTTTTTGGATTTTATAGATGTGCACGTAGTTGTATACCATTGTCCTGTCTCATGAATATATGGCATGTTTTGTGGATATGGATGTTGGATTTTCTGGATTTTGTAGATATGTACATAGTTGTACACCATTGTCATGTCTCATGGGTATATATATACATATGCCATGTTTTATGGGTTTGGATGTTGGATTTGTTAAATTTTTATGGATGTGTCCACAATTGTATATCATTGTCCTGTCTCATGAATATAATGCATGTTTTTTGGGTATGGATGTTGGATTTTCAGGATTTTTGTAGATGCGTACATAGTTGTACACAATTGTCCTGTCCCATGGATATATGTCATGTTTATGGGTATGGATGTTGGATTTGCTAGGTTTTTATAGATGTGTACATAGTTGTACACCAGTGTAATTTCCATGAAATAAATCTATTTGCGGGTATGAATGGTTGATATGTTCCATGTTTTTTAGGTGTGTACATATTGGTGCCCCAATGTATTTTCCATTAAAAAGTAGGTTTGTTTGTGATTATGAATGATCGATTTTTGTAGGTGTGTACAAAGTGGTGCACATGCGAAAAAATTATTGCATAAGCTTATGAAAATTTTGTGCATGTGTACTTTTTTGTACAATGAGATAACGATGAAGCGAAAATTAAAATTTTTTAAAAATGAAAATTATGAAGTCATATGGGTACTCTTTTTTTAAATCTCGGAAAAATCTTTCCGAATATATAAAGTTTATAAATTTCAGGTGAGCGATTCGATAGATAAATTGTTTTTTAATTTTTTTTATGTTATTTAAAACTGTTGACATGGATTAAACTGTAAATATTTTGACTAAATTATAAATCAGGAAGGTTAATAGTGCAGTTTCCATATTTTAAATAACTAAAGAACTAATTAGTACCTAGTTGAATAGGTCAGGACTAATCAGTCTATTTGGATGAGATTTTAGACTAAACCGTATTTTTACCTTTTTGCAAACTCTTCTTCCCGAACTTCAAGCTCCTGTTCATTTTCTTCCCACTATAGTGTGATAATTTGGAAGCTGTTTATCTCACAATAAATCCGGTTTTTCATGGTCACACAAAATACATAGAAATCGATTATCATTTCGTGAGTGATAGGGTTCAAAGTGGCAAGCTTGATGTTCATTTTGTCTCCAAAGGATCGGGTTGCAGATGTCTTTACCAAATCTACTCCAAAGGATCACTTTTATCTTCTTCGCTCCAAGTTTAATATCGTTGATCATCCGCTTCCATCGAGAGGGAGTATTGGAAATATTTCATAAGTGACTCAATGAGTCACGTTTATGTCAGAGGATTCTCTAGTCTCCCCTGAGACTCGGTACTCTACCGGCCACAACTGATCCCTAGTCATGCGCTATGAACCAGCTAGGCACACCTAAATAGGATCTCAAGCAACTGCATTTGAGTCTGTTGATGTATATATACACATTACAATGTAAACTGAATATTGATTTTCTTTTGAATCAATTCAATCAAGTCTATCATGGTATCAGAGCCAGACCCGTACGAGAGTGAGCCCAACGGCTATCCGTACATACAATGGTCCACGTGTTAGAGGCCCACAGAGAGTGTCCTACACGTGAGGGGACGTGTGAAGGATAATAGTCCCACATTGCTAATATCCCTATAATAAACTTAAAATATAATATGGAAGGGCCAATCCACTTATTGCCAATTGATTTTGAGTTGGATGCCCGCAGACTTTAACAGTTTATAAAGGTTCCTTTGTTATCGAATTGTGTTCTACACGTAATTTCCTATAATATCTTTGTGTATATTGTTTTCCTTGTATTACAAGGAATGTCTGTAATTCTTTAAACGATAAATACAACAATCAGTTTATTTTGTATTTGTCATCCATTGAGAACACTTTAATCTTAGTCTCAATTGTACTGTATATGTTCCCTTGTGCTAAAAGAGATCTTCCTCTTCGCTTATAAAAAGCACATCTGCCCTTTTCCCCTTCGTGTCTTCGCTTCTCTTTTTTGGGTGTTAGGTTTCAGCATGGCTCGGTAAGTAATATCTTTTATTTATATGTTAAATAATTTTCTTTTTTTGATGTTGATAGATTTTGGGTTTCTATAAAGTTTACGGGTGGGGATCAGTATCGTGAAATTGATTCTATTATTCTTACTGTGATTGTGATTGTGATTGTTACAGGGTTATTGATTTTGTATATGGATTACTAGGAGGAGATATTTCGCGCATAGCTAATTCGATATAAAATTTTATTCATTTATTACTTTTTTAATATCCGTTGATGTATTTGAATGATTGATGATGATCATCTTCTTTGTATCTCTACTGTTGTTATGAAAATCCAGGGTTTAGTTCTCTCTCGATACCCATCTTCTTCTCTCTTAATAGGGTTTCAATTTTCTGACAGAAGGCTTTGAATCTACACTCTACAATTCAAATGCCTTATCTTCAAATTATCAAAATTTTATTAAGGATAAATAGTGATACATGATTTTTATATATTCTGTTGGATTTAATGCTTGTTTGTTCTCAATCTGATTTTTATCTATCTGTAAATGTAAATTAATTTTATTGTGTTTATATTTGTAATTTTCTTGTTTACAACACCCCAGAGAGTTACTCTGAATCTGGTGAAGAAGGTGACTATGAGAATTCTTATGATTGTAACACCGATTCTGATTCTGAATGTGACACTTTGATCAAAAAATTTGATTCCATCTTTTTGAAAATGTAAGTAACCTATTTTTATCAACTTGTTAAGATTGGATGTTGTTGGTGCCTTAGTTAACTAATATCGTCTGTAATTGTTATTTCTTAACCAATATCTTCTGTAATTGTACAGTATTTCGAGAAGATAGAAGACAAGGAAGATTCCCATATGTTGGAGGCTCAAAATATGGCTAACAAGAATATGGATGAAGTAATTAAAAGTTTAGACATGGCGAACAAACTTGACCTTAAGTACATCCACATAATCAGCATATTTACGGATGTTTCATACGCAGTTACTAGTTGTGACCGTGGAGCACCTCTTGAAGATGAAAATCATAGGGTCCACGATATTTCTTTGGGAATCATAGATAAGCTCCAGAAACGAAGAGATAAATATCAGAAAGATGACAGCCAAGAAGATAAAGTTCTTTTTCATTTTTATTTTTCCAATTTTGCAAGTGGAAAAATAGATAATACTGCTGCAAGATATCTTGCAACATTTAGAGAAACTGAAGTGGAGATGGTACCCGAAAAGTTGAGCAAGCATGATGGTCTAATGGATGTTATCTTCAAAGATACAACTGGCCTATCTGATGTGACCTTATACCACAATAGAGATTAGTGACCTTGTGATGCGAAGGGGAAGGGTCTCTACGTATGGTATTCAATATTTATTACATGTTTGATTTGTTTTTGGAAGAAAAACAATGGTAACAGAAACTCCTTAATTGTTACTGTAGTTATTAACTAAACTGGTGTGTTAGGAGTCGTATGTAATTCTTATTAATCTACTACCTGACAAGGTAAAGTAAAGCCTAGATTAAATGTTTACGTATTGTACTCTTATTTTCCTGTTTGGATGAATATTTTTTCACTAGCGAGACATGAAAAACAAACTCAAACATTACTTAGACAGTTTGACGTTTCAGTTAGTCATATAAATTGTATTTTCATTTTGGAAGTTTTCGAAGTGCTAGGGCTTAATATCTCTTATGTTAGGAATAATCATCCCAACAAGTAAGCTAGAGAAAAAGCGGAAATAATACTAGTTAGTTTGTTTGAGATTGTTTTAGTGAAAATTAGTAATAAATTATATGTTCAAGTCTATCTTGTAGCGTGTAATGCAAGAGGTGTATTTCAAGCCATTGATCTTTCCCATGAGACTCATGATAGAATGAACCGTGCTTTTCCTGATCATCACATGTTTGAAGGTCACGATTTTTCTGATTGTAGAAACCCCGAGAAAAACTCTACGTCCCGGACTTCTGAGATGACAGATCAAAAGTTTTATGCTCATATCAAGAACAAATATGCTCTCCAATCCTATGACATATCTCTGCTGGCGGGTCAACGCGGTCAACTGGACCGTGTGAAGTATCTTGAGTTCCCCCACTCGGCACATGCTACCATAATCACCCAGGGCTAACTTGACGATGAGTTTAGGCTGCCTCTTTATAGTCCCTCTAGGCCATTTATGTACGAAGTGTTTTCTCGAATCAAGTTGGCTCGTGCCTTAGGTCAATATAATGGTAATTGGTATCGGTTTATGGCTGAGTGGGAAAGACGAGGCAGGGGTGAGTGTACCGATTCTCTTCATTTTCCTAGGATCCTATTGATGCCTCCAATTACACGGGTAAAGTTTCTTGGACAATTACAAAGACTGCACTCCCTCCTCGGGCCCACTAGATGGTTTGTCTTTCGGGCTGGATGGTCATATTCCTCCTCTCAATAAGGATGAATGTTTGATGAGGATTCCGAGATGGGTCAGACTTCCAACAAGCACTTGAGGCCAACAATGATCATATCTGGGATAGAACCCCATTAATCATTCGTGGGAACTTGGTGTCTGGACACCTTCCGCCTCCTGAGGATCTTCCTGGTCGTGCCCCCTACCTTCTATAGGTGGTGAATACAGAGAAGGTATGCATTCCTTATCTACTTCTTCTTCTTGTTTTTATGATTTTCAATTGCTAAATTTTCTTGGTCCCTTTGCAGTTCTCTAAGCTGAGTCAGAAGAGGAGTGGGAATGCTCGAGGAGGGGAGGATACTGTTAAGGTAACAAATACCACTTATTTTAATCTTTTAAGTACATGTACTTGCCCCTATTTGGTCTCTCAAAAGGAGATGACCCGCTTCTACTATTCTTTTCAGATGGTGAAGTCTATTGTGATTGACGAAGATGATGACGATGATGATGATGATGATGATGATGATGAGTCTGACAGTGGTCTCATTCTAAAGGGTTCAAGAGGTGTTGGTGGTAGCGGAAATCAAGTTATTTCTGGTAATGGT
Source organism: Papaver californicum (assembly GCA_023531435.1). Lineage (NCBI taxonomy): Eukaryota > Viridiplantae > Streptophyta > Magnoliopsida > Ranunculales > Papaveraceae > Papaver > Papaver californicum. The sequence goes on along the minus strand of JAJJMC010033691.1, from coordinate 1,509,483 downwards.
GAAGATCAAGTTACTGGTAGTGGTGGAGCTGTTGGCAGTGCTAGTGGTGGTGGTGGTGAAGGTGTTAATAAGGGCAAGGGTCATGTTGATGTTGGTGATGTTGTTAAAAATATTGATGGAGTTGGAAATGTTAAAGATGTTAATGTTTCTATTGATGATAGACACATTTTTATGTCTTATTTGATCTAAATTCATTATCTTGTTAGTACTCAATTGTGTACTAATTGTGTTATTTTATGTGTTTGTAGGTATTTTTGGGAAATAAACATTGTTGGAAAAATTGGCTCGAAAAAGTGTTAAAGGCACCCGAAAAAATTATTAAAGGCACCATAGCTGATGCACCCACTATTTGGTTCAGGGCACCCACCACCTCTTCAAAAATCAAAAAATGATATTGGCTGGAATTCCTCCTCATCATCTGCCCGAATTCATTATCGACTTTTTGGAGAAATAAAAGAGTTTTAAGGCAAGAATATTCTTGCCTTAATAAAAGTAAGAGTTGTACAATATTTGGAAACCTCAAAATCAAAAGGAAATCTCTCGAATAATTATCCAGTTGCCGCAAAGAGGAAAGAAAGATATTTTCGAATCTGTGTAATAAAGGATGCTACTATCTCCTTTAGGATTTTGTATATTGTCGAGACATGCTAAGGAAACAGAATCAAAGCAGATCGAGAGTTTGGTAACAGCGAGGATTCTCATTAAAACGAAAATTATCTCGAAAATACTTTTCATTAAAAGAAAAGGTTTGTGAAGATCTGTGACATGATTTGGAGGTTTGTGAAGATCCGTGACTAATATCCAGTTGCAGAGAGGAAATCAAAAATCATAAAAAAAAAATTGTTAGTGAGAGGAAGAAGATGAAGAAACCGTGGCCAAAAGGTTGAAGAAACTGTTGCTAAAACTTTTAGTCTTTGCAACGTTTATCTTCAATTTGCAACTCTTGATTTGTTACAGCGAGCCTGTAACATTCACACATCATTGCAAACTTGCTACTTTTATTATTTTCTCTTCTTTTCACCTTTGTAAAATTTTTGGGGCTATGAATAAATTTATTGAGAGTTTTTTCAACATGAGGAGCTAAACCTCATTGCTAAGGCTTCGGAGGAAGCCTCTTTTTCAATAACTATGTGGTAATTTCTATTTAATTAATTTGTACAATTCTTTTTATGATTATTTGCATTGAATTAAAAATTGATTAAATAATTTTGATTAAATAGTTGTGTTTTCTCTTAATGATGCATGCTTGGTCTAGGGATTTTTGATGCTTCATGATTGCGATTTACATCTATTGTTTTAGAAATCTACTACAGGCAAAATTTTAGAATCACTTTGAACGTAAGAATTGCATAAATATTGTTTTTAACTGGATCATATAAACTGGTTAATGGTGGAATCATTTGTCTCAGCTCTTTCATATAATCTTGATATCATCTTTGTTTGAGTTTTATATTTTTAGTATTACAAACTAGGTCTAAAATCAATCTTCACAAGTCCGAGTGAACGATAATCTTTTTACCACTTTCTACAACCACATCAGTTGATAATTAAAGTGTTGAAGCTGTAAATAGTGTTGGTAAGGGAAAAGATGTTGTTGCTTCTGTTGACAAGAATAAGTGTGTTGCTGGTGATGGTACCGATACGGGGAAGAACATGAAGGGTGCTGGTGATGATGGGGCGAATCTAGAGAGTACTGGGACTGACTTCGTGAATAGGGTTTTTTTCAACCTCTAAAGTTGCCCCTATATTCGAAGTTGGGAAGTGGCATCCCCGACCCTAACGAATCTCAGCCGAAAGTATCTGTTGAATCTCAATGTAGAGGTGATGCTTCCCGAGGTGATAGACTATGACTTTCTCGCCGATGATGGTGAGGAAGAGAAGGAAGTTAAAGCTTATAAGTTGTCCACCCTTGCTACTACTGTGAATCTTCCCACTCATGAAGGTGAAAATGATGGCGTGGGCTTAGAGAATCCGGTAGTGAGTACTTTGGGTCTTGGTCATGCTGGTACATCCACTTTATCTTTCTCGGGATCTTCCTGCAACTCTATAGGTGACCTCACTTCTACCTCTTTCGGGTCTCTCTCCCAGACACAAATGCTTTCTTTTGTTCTTTTTCTCCCTACTAATGTCTACTCCGCACTGCTGACTCTAGTTAGTGTTGTCATTCTCCTTATTTAATTGATTTTGTTGTCGGTGTTAAGTGTTTTTTATTATTATTATTTTTTACCTTTCTTGATGCTGCAGAACCAAAACGTTCAACTCTGGAGTCGTGCTGCTTATGAAAATTTATGCAGCAAGAATCAATTGTTGGAGGGCGAGGTTTGATAGAGACATTTATGTGTCATAATTCGTCTCACATTTATATTTTTATTCCTCAACTTTTTGTACTAATATGATCTTTTTCTATCTTTTTAGGTATTTTAGAAGAATTAATAAATGTGGAAAAATCGGCTAAAAAGTATTAAAGGCACCATGCAATGATTAAAGGTACCACCTCTGAAGATTCAAATATGAAGAATTGGTGGGAATCTTATTCTCTCATGTGATCGACCTGTGAAGATTTCAATTGATATTTCTGGAAAAGATTTTAGGTTTTTAAGACAAGAATATTCTTTCCTTAATTAAAAAAAGTTTTCGCAAGTTTGGAAACATGAAAATTGGATTTGTTTCTCAATCCCATGAGATATTTTCTCACGTAAAAAATGTTAGAAAATATTCACGATTGGTTTAATTTTAGTTTTGTAATAAGAAGGATTTATTTTCTTTAAGTCTCGCTAGCTTATCATTAAAAACATGAACATCGAGTATAGTTTAAAAATAAGAAAGAAATCAGGTTCGAGAAGAGAAAAAAAAAATCCCGAGAAAATATTTTCATTGATTACAAATATTTGTGATGATTAAGGAGAAGATTTGAGAGTTGCATTGTGGTTATGGTGTATAAATAGAGGTTTGTTGGAGTCAAAGGAGGGGTTATGGAGTGTTAGCAGAGGCCACAGGGCGGAGAAAAGAGAAGAAAAAAAAAGTTACAGAGAAGCTGCTGGTGAAGAAGACGAAAAACTTCGTCGTAAAAGACTTTGTTCGAAGAACTACGTCGTAAAAACGAAGAACAATGTCGTAAAAACTTTTGTGATCTTTCCAGTTCCTTTCAGCGACGGAAAAGAGACACTTATATTTGTTTTTTTCTATTCTTCTTTGTAACATTTATTAACGTCTCAAATTCACTGTGTTAATTATTGTTGATTCTTTCTTTTGAGCCATGTTTTCATCTTTTGAGAGAGTGTTTGTCACGATGAAATAAACCCGATTTCTAAGGCGACGGAGGAAGCTATTTTACCAATAATTATGTGGTAATATTTATTTAATTAATTTATGTAATTCTTTTATGATTATTTTCCTTGGTTAAAAATTAATTTAATGATTTTTATTAAACAATTGAAATTTCTTTTGATGGTACATGCTTGGCCTAGGGTTTTTGATGTTCTATGCTTTCGATATACAATTGTTAGTTTGAAAATCTACTTGTTGCAATATTTTAGAATCAAATTAAATGTATGAATTGCATAATTATAATTATTGAATTAAATCATTTGAAAAAACAAGAAAATATTGGAATCTTAGCCTCAGTGTTCTCTACACCTTGTTATCAATTTTATCTGAGTTTTTCTATTTTTAGTCTTAGAAATTAAATTTAAATCTAGAATCAACCTTCACAAGTCTTAGAGTTCGAATCTTTTATTTACCACTACAATCACATCAATTTTGGTACCGCCGACGTGGACTTGTTTTTAGGTTAGGGTTTTAGATTATTTTTTTTAGGTTTAATTTTTATTTAGGATATTTTATTTTTATTTTTATTTAACTTTTATTTTATTTTCTATATTTTACTTGGGTATTTTTTTTTATATTTTCGGTATGAAGATTTTTTTTGAAGTTAAAAACGAAAAGTGGAATAAGTAACCGAAAATGTTTGTATAAAAACTCGAGATTTTATTTTATTTGTACATAATTATACTAGAATTTTTTATTTATTTTTAATTTGTAAATTTTTTATTTTATTTAAGAAAAAACTTGCACACACAAACTGCATCTTCCTGCACCGATTATTAGAAAAACACGTAGGATAGTACGCTGAACCCTCTGGGCATTATCATCCGAACCACCACAAGCCTTAGCCTAATACCTTTGACCAGTCTTTGAATGTAGGTATATTTTGCTAAGATAACCTGAGCCTACCCAATTTTGGTCGAACTTGCATTTGTACGTGCATATAAAAAAAATAAAAAATGTCGAACTGGTCTTACAATAGCCAATATAACGAATATCCGACTAAGTTTCAAATTGGACATTAACCTACTATGACCATAGTGTGGATAGTACTTGGGATCACTACCAACCTTCTGGAGGTTATGGTTCATACCATGGTGATCCCAATTACTATTCGTACGCGCACCGTCATATGGACGGGAAAACGAGCAAAATTCGAATTTTTTGTATTTGGAGGAGTTAATCAAACAGTTGAAAGCTAGTACTTTTTATGATCCTTCTATTCCTATTCCTTCTCTAGAACAGTCCCTCAAGCATGTAACTGAAAATACAAATAGGTTGAGTTAGAAACGAAGAAACGAATTGCAACAATGAGTAATTCTCCTCTAGAAGAACCCCCCGAGCAGTTGCCATCGAGTAATCCTTATGAACCTATTATGACTCTAGAAGAATCACCCAATAAGATAACTGAGATAACAAATAGGGTTGAGTTAGAAACAAATAGGTATAATTAGAGACGAGAAAGAATTGCAACGATAAGAATTGCTCAAAATAATCGTAATTGTCAGTACAGTGTTTCCAATATTACCCATGATAATAATGATGAATATTTACCTAATTTAGAGGGAAAGGTTAGAATTGAAACCACTACTAGTTTAGATGAGGTTCAACCATCTTCATATTATTATGATGATGAAGAGAGTATAGATGAGGAAATTAAAATCCGTAGTCATAATGATAAGAAACTTTTTACACCATTTGAGCTTCATGATAATAATGATGTCTCTAGTTCCGATCCTAATAATATTAATGATTATTCACCTATTCAAGAGGAAAGGGATTTAACTACAAATACCATTATTATAAACGGTGAAATATTTCCTTGTTATTATGAAGACGATGATGGTTTATAGGAGCGAGTTTATCCCGAGACTAGTGTTTAGAGTCCAACGATTCAAATACCGTAGTCCTTGATGAAGAAGATAGACTCGTAGAGATTTTAGATTTGAGTGAGGATGCACCACCTTATTATAACTTAGAAAAAACAATTGACCATTTTCAGGAATCTGATGATCTAGAAATTTGGGAAATTGTGACTAGTCTATCTAGAGACACCCAAAATTCTAAGTTTGGGGGTGATTATCATTCTCCCTGTGCTTTACCTTTGACTCTTTTAAAAACCCCTCACTTGGGACTTGACATTTGTGCATCTGCCATTTTAAGAGATTATCTTCAAGAACTGTTTCATGAACCTAATATTGTCAAAAAAATTCAGTCGTTAGAAACCATCCTGTGGTTGATGTGGTTTACCCAGGCGATAATACCATAATTAATTTTGTTGTCCAACCAAAATTTTATTTACCAAATGTTGGAAATTTTCAACTTGAAATGTTTCAATTCTTAAATTTTGGAACTAAATCCGATTATTTTAGAAAATTTAAATCGACACATTTTCTTAAGAATGACCACCACTTTCATGAACTATATTGTGGTCATATATTTGATTCAAATTCAATTGACTTCAAGGATCGGCATATTCAGATTATTGTTATATGATTCATAAGTTGTGACTAATCGTTTTCTTGGTCTAGATGAAGACTTTAAACTTAGCGCTATATGGGAGGTAACCCATATGCTTTTGGTACACGATGCTGGTAAGATCTTTCCATATCCCTATTACTTTGATTGTTTCTCTTTGTTCATGCTTTTATTCATTTATCTTTAGAACATCGAGGACTATGTTCAGTTTAAGTTTGGGGGTACGGGAGAAAAATTTAAGAAATTTAGTTGTACCAAAAACTCCAACAATATAGAAACTTGTGAACAATTCAGGATGACATTGACCATTCTAAGTAGATGGAAACAAACTTCTTGGATGTAGGAGTTGATGGACGCAACTAAATAGCCTATTCAGAAAAGAACAAAGCTCAGGTGTTAGAAATAACATGATAGTCGTCACCATATCTTGGAGACATCACCATATCACGTTCTGTTTTTACTTTTGTAACTTTTTGTGTTTCTCTAAGTGATTTGGTAGGGCACCAGCATCGCCTTGTTATCGATGTTGGGATGAAGCAGAGTGATTGAGATCAAGCTCCATTATTGTATTTTATTTAGATAGAATGAAAAAAATAATAAGTAAACAATTGTTTTATTTTAAATAAATAGACAGTTGGGACCCTTATATATACCAGCTGTTTTGATACTAGAATTAGGATTCATACCTGTGGGTGCGTATCTCAATTCATTAGAATTCATCATGACGACGACCTTCATACAGATATAGGAAACACCGTTCACCTTAGTCAACATGTGCAAACTTCATCATCTCCATATCCATCTTCTAAATATATTCATGTGATTGAACTTTGATAGACTCAGAGTATTGTGGTCCATTGTCTGACTTTCTGAGTAGTGTTTTGTTTTCTTATATATCAATTTTAGTATGCTTGAGTAAAAACTCGTGTACAACAATTGGACTCAAAACAGGGTAATTCCTCCCATAGCGAAACAATTTTGTAGCCAACTAAATAGCATGTTTAGTGTCTACACTCAATCGTTCAAAAGTAACTAGAATTTGGAGTAAAGGTTTTGTGGGTATATCTCTTGTAAACCCTCACGAGACAAAACTCGTCCACTAGGGACACCTAAGGGTTTAAAGGCTTTTTGCACATGCTAAGTGCAACCGCGATACCTGCGACGGTGAGTTAGGATTTTTTATTTTCTAGATTAGATTTGCTTGAGGACTAGCAAATAATAAGTTTTGGGGGTATTTGATAGACACATTTATGTGTCATAATTCGTCACACATTTATATTATTATTCCTCAACTTTTTGTATTAATATGATCTTTTTCTATGTTTTTAGGTATCTTGGAAGAATTAATAAATGTGAAAAATCGGCAAAAAAGTGTTAAAGGCACCCCGAAAATTGTTAAAGACACTCATGCAATGGTTAAAGGCACCACCTCTCAAGATTGAAATATGAAGAATTGGCGGGAATTTTATTCTCTCATGTGATCGACCTGTGAAAAATTCAATTGATACTTTTGGAAAATATTTTAGGTTTTTACGACAAGAATATTCTTGCCTTAATTAAAAGGAGTTTTCACAAGTTTGGAAACATGAAAATTGGATTTGTTTCTCGATCCCGTGAGATATTTTCTCAGGTAAAAAAAGATTCAAAAATATTCTCGATTGGTTTTATTTGATTTTTGTAATAAGAAGGATTTATCTTCTTTAAGTCTCGCTAGCTTATCATTAAAAACATGAAGATCGAGTATAGTTTAAAAAGAAGAAAGAAATCAGGTTCGAGAAGAGAAAAAAAAATCCCGAGAAAATATTTTCATTGATTACAAAGATTTGTGATGATTAAGGAGAAGATTTGAGAACTATATTATGGTTATGGTGTATAAATAGAGGTTGTTGGAGTTAAAGGAGGGGTTATGGAGTGTTAGGGGAGGCCACAGGGACGAGAAAAGAGAAGAATAAAAAAGTTGCAGAGAAGCTGCTGGTGAAGAAGAGGAATAACTTATCGTAAAAGACTTAGTTCGAAGAACTTCGTCGTAAAAACGAAGAAAAGCGTTGTAAAAACTTTTGTGATCATTTCAGTTCCTTTCAGCGACAGAAAAGAGACACTTATATTTGTTGTTGTTTTATTCTTCTTTGTAACATTTATTAACGTCTCAAATTCACTGTGTCAATTATTTTTGACTCTTTTCTTCTTCTCAAGCACTTTTGAGCCATGTTTTCATCTTTTGAGAGAGTGTTTGTCACGATGAGATAAACCCCATTGCTGAGGCGATAGAGGAAGCTATTTTTCCAATAATTATGTGGTAATATTTATTTAATCAATTTATGCAATTATTTTATGATTATTTTTCTTGGTTAAAAATTGATTTAATGATTTTTATTAAACAATTATGATTTTTTATGGTACATGCTTGGCCTAGGATTTTTGATGTTCCATGCTTTCGATATACAATTGTTATTTTGAAAATCTACTTGTTGCAATATTTTAGAATCAAATTAAACGTATGAATTGCATAATTATAATTATTGAATCAAATCACTTTAAAAATTGGAAAATTGTGGAATCTTAGCCTCAGTTTTCTCTAAACCTTGTTATCAATATTATTTGAATTTTGCCATTTTTATTCTTAGAAATTAAATTTAATCTAGAATCAACCTTCACAAGTCTTAGAGTTTGAATCTTTATTTACCACCATCTACAATCACATCAAGGTTCAGGATTTATAGAGGCGAATCGTTGAGCAACAAGGTAATTTTTCTTTCAGTCTTTCTCCTTGTTGCCCATGTAGCTCTATAGCTTTTAGAATCTTGAGTTTTGACTACGTGTAGCCACCATCGAACGACTAGAACTGGATGCAAAAGATGAATACTGCAGACTCATAGGGGAAATCAAAGTTTTCAAAGGTAGTGTTCTCAATTTAAATCAGCGGATTAGCAATAAAGATGATAAGATAGGTAGGCAAGAATCTGAACTTGAGCAGGTTCATGAAGTCTCCTGTAATCAGCTTCTGACAATTAACCAACTCGAGGGCAAATGCAGTAATCTTTAGACTTTGAATCGTGAGCTCTTTGTTGACCGGGAGATACTATTTCGTTGGATGGAGAATGCCGAAACTGTTATGAGAAAAAACGAGGAAGTTGCAAATCAATACATTGAGATGAGCCGGAGATTGGACTTGGTTCGGGCAGAACGAGATAGTATTCAGGTTGCTTATGATAGGCAGAAGGGTGTTTTTGAGAATCATATGAAGATATGTCAAGCTTCTAAAAAAGATGACTTCGCCTTGAAATTCAGTGATCTTGACACAACTATTATCAAATCGGAGGAATCCCTTGGGCTTACCATCCAAACCTTAGAAGGTGTTCTTGATTCTTAGGTTTATATATTGTCTCATTCTTTTATTTTCCTGAATTTTTTGTTAACTCTTCTCTTTGATGATTTCATCTTCTCAAGGGAAGGTGGACACTCTTGGGAAAGAGGTGGAGTCCTTGCAAGATTCTGAGTCGAAGCTGAAGCGCTCCAAAGCGTCTTTGATTGCTGATGTGACAAATCTGAATGAGTTGCTCTCTCGGGCCGGTAAGGACAAGGAGAAGGCGTTGGATGATTGCGTGTCGTAAGTGTAACAAATTACTCAATATATTTCTTACTAATCAACTAATAATATAGCGATAGTAAGGATCGTTCTCACAGAGAGTTGTATAATTGATATGATATTTGGATTAACAAAACTAAAATAAAGTAAAAGACAAAGAGAGATTGGTTTTTTAATTTACTAAGAATATAATAAAAAGATAACAAAAAGAAAGAATGATTAGGGAGTCCTTCACTGTTACCAAACGTTGACTCGAGTAGTATACTTATATATCTTTCGTTAGAATCATTCACCATTAACCATAGAATAGCATCTAGCGTAGTGCTATCACCAAAACTCCTTGTATCACTAAATGCCGAAGCGCTCGCATTTCAGATTTTATCCAACCGAGCCACCAAGTAGTAGTGCACTCAAGGTGTAACCCAATCGAATGCTTTAGGGTTTGTGAATTTAGGTTGATCCTAGCATCATAACTCTTAGCGCAAGGTCCTGCTTAGTAGTGTTGTCTTCACACACGATTACTCCACAGACTCCTCTGCAAGGTCTCACGTTCTCTACTTGTGTAGGATATGATCGACAATTACGGATCATTCAACTCTCTACTAGCATTAGAATGATCAATAGAATAATCCAATTGTACAGTTGAACAATCTAGAAATCAATCATAAACCCTAGATATAATGAAAACAAACAATATTGATTAAAACTCCAAATAAACTTGTATTACTAATAAAGCTTCACGCTTAAAACATTGAATTCCTCCTTAATCAACAAAAGGTTTAGCTACTCATGTTACAAAGAAGATTAAGATGAAGAAGAATGGTGGTTTCCCCCTAAAGGGGTAAACCCTAGGTTTAGATGTGGAAGATGTAATATGAGAGATATATGATTGTGTATAGACCTATGTGTCTTTTATATAGGTGTCCCAGTTGTAGAAGTCCCCTTACTCGAATCCCGGTGGAAATAGGTTTCTAAAACTCCAAAATATGTAAAAAATAGGTTTTCACGCTCAGTTTATCGATGGCTTGAGCCATCGATAATTCTTCTTTTCTCGATGGGATGACCTATCGAGAAAATCCTGAACTTGCTTTTCTTATAACTTCTTCGTATGAAGTCGGAATGACCTCATTCTTTCGTCATTGTCTTTGTTTCTTCGTTCTCTTAAATATGGTGATAAGAAATCCTAAATTTTGACGACTTCCACATGGTCTTTGGCTCTTCTTCCTTTATAGCGCTTCACTTCATGCACAATCTAACACTTTGTAGCTCCTTTTTGGATGATTCACCTAATAAAAGACATAAACTACAAAATGATACAATAATTCACAAGAAATCTAGCAAATACTAGCATAAAATTGATACTCAAAACATGTAAAATATGCACCTATCGAATTCCCCCACACTTAGATTTTGCTAGTCCTCGAGCAAACTAAACTAAACTAAAATACAACTCCCTTTCGTTGAGGACACGGTTACACTTAGCATGTGTAACAAGCCTTTAAACCCCTAGGTGTCAATAGTAGACAAGTTATATTCTCGTTAGGGTTTACAAGAGTTATACCCACAAAACCTAAATTCCAACTTTCAAAAATTCTAGAGAACATGCATCGAAAGAGCTACGAAGACATAAAGTTTTTGCACACTAACAATAAGAAGTTAGAAATCCAAAGAACATTATTCTCATGCTTAGACCTTGAGTTAGGAGAAAACCACCATATGAAAGAATCCAAGTTCGAGAGCGATAGAATAAACATTCTACCTCACCAATAGGATTTTATGAAATTGACATTCAAAAGACGCACTTTAGGGTTCTCACATGTGTGCATGCAGGAGTGAAGATAGAAATCCTGCACAGTTGAATGATGGGAAGGAAACGTAACCTTCTGAATTATATAAAGGTGTTATCCCATAGAAATATGGGACGAAAAGAACCTTTTATTTATTTATTCTACTAATCTCTAAGAAAGGAAATCAACCACTATGTAAGGATGGGAACTCTTACTTACCTTCTCACCCGATTCACAATCAACACCACTCTCACAGCATCCAATAAAAACGTCTTTTAGTGTGCGGTCTTCAACTGTTGATGATGAACTCTTGAACTTCTTAGAACCTTGACGATTTTTAACTTTTTTTCCTCAATTCCTTGTTGCTTGAAAATTCTTTATAAATTTCTTCTTCCCCACAGCCTTATTATTGAATATATAAAAAAAATATACTAAAACAATATAAAACTTTTTTTTTCTTACTCCTTTATTTTCTTTTTTATTTTTTTTAACTTCTTTTCTTTCGATTTTTTCCATATAATACAAACTTATAAATAAAATAAAGTAAACAGTGAAACTACTATAGTCGTGGGTAAGGACTTTACCACTTTATTCTTCACAACTTGTTCTACCCGGAGTTTGCGCAGATGAAAACACTCTAAACGGAAATTGAAGGTCTGGTGCCTCACTCATTGGTATTGAATGATCATCTACTCTAATATTGTACTCTCTACAGTCTAATATTGTACTCTCTAATATAGTTCTCTAATACTTCTAAGTTCAGTTATTTCGGTGAGAAATCCGTTTATAGACCTAGCTATAAGTATACAAAGTGACTCTAAAATCTCTAAAAGTTTGAGGTTTTTATGCAAATATGTACACAAAGTTCAAAAATTCTACCTACAAGTAAAAACTAAAAACTGTATATGCTTAATCACTCCCCCCCACTTAAACTTTACATTGTCCTCAATGTAAATTGACTCCTCCAATGTAAAATCAAGATGGGAAATCCTATAATGATATGAAAAACTAATAAAAACGCAAAAGGTAGAAGTAGAAAACCAATGGGTTGCCTCCCATTCAGCGCTTAGTTTAACATCCTCAGCCTGACCTTCTGGTTAGCGTTCGTAAACCAACAATCTGAAAATATGGGGATCCACCCAGATAATAATATGCAGTTCTAATAACAGCTTCACAAAAACATTAGCATAAAATATAATTATTGAAACTTCTACTTTATGGAAGTTTCCCATACACTTAGTCTTCTCTACACTTGGAAGGGTATAAAGAACATATAACAAGGGAACTTCTTTGGGTTCCTCTCGGTGAACCTGCACAATGCTAGAATCAAACATATCTAGTTGTGGATAGTTAGAAGCAAAATAATTCTTAAGAATTTTTGTAGCACATATAGCCAACCCTAAGTCAGGTAGATCCTTAAATTCGGGTTAACAACCTTTTGGGGAACTATTTCAATCGAGGGAGGATCAAAAGATATTGAGGTATTCAAAGGATTAGACAAACCTTTCACGATATCTTGTATTACAGGAACATTATCATTCTTAAAGAAATCCAATGAATTACTTACCTCATGTGTACCGTGGTCCTCTATCGAACTCTTTAAAAACCATTCTTCATCAATTTCTTCTTCAATTGAAATCTCAGCATAAGCTCAATTGGGTCTTCCAAGAAATCAATCAATTTAGTCACATTCTCAATCTCTATCTCTTCAACAACCTCGTCATCAGAATCAGAGTCCTCTCCTAGAAAGTTTAGTTTGTTGGTGCATCTTCTAATATCTTCATTTGAGTACGTTACACCATTAATAATAATAGATATGTCATATCCAGTATCCTCCCTATGAATAGGAAAATGATCGTTATTATGATCCAGAGTTGGAATAACTTTATCATTGTTGTAAGAACTTTCCAAAGGTTGCTCATCTTCGTAATCGTCATCAGAATTTTCGTCAACCTCTAAATCTCCATTATCCCAACGGCGTTGGAATTCCATCTCTATGAGCCTATTAATTTCCTGAAGAATTTCCTCTAATATTCCATCTTCTTCCAGTTGCTCATGTTGTTAAATAGTTTCCTGATGTTAATACGTTTTCCGCCATTATCCACAATAGAATTTCAAGACCATATCTCGTTTTTTGGAAAAGCATGATGAAGAGGAGTAGGTCATAACTTGGTATCATGAGTTTTGAGTTCCAAACTCTCTGGCATCTGCACATTACTAGAAAATAACTGATCAGCAGTATAACTATCTTTCCATCCTCGTGATTGTTCCCTTACATACCCTTCATAAGGTTGTTGGCATGTATGAGAATACCCATAAGGTTTCGTAGGGTACTGGTCAAAGACAAAAGATTGTTTTTGATTATACCCTTTGTATGGTTGGTAGTTGTCAAAAGATTGAGATTGAAAACCATATTGATTACCACTATTATATGATTTATCTTATGCACCGTACATGTTATTTCCGAACGATATCATGAATTTCACTAACTCTTATCTTTTGATTTCTTTCGCTCTTGTATATAAGTCTTCAACATATATATATATATATATATATATATATATATATATATATATATAATTCTGCTCATTGTATTGTTGCTTCACTTGAATATGAAATTTGCTCCTTCTTGTAATTTTGCTTGTAAACCTTGAACTTTTTCAACTTTCCTTCAGATTTTCGATGCTCTCTTGTTGATGATAATGGTGTTTCTATGGAACTGTTGTTGTCGCGAGAATGGTGTCAAATGCAAACAAGACTACAAGATAAAATTAGCAATTCTGATGACACCCTCATGATTGATAGAGATAGCACTTAAGAGATCAAAAAGTAGTGCTGAAATTGGTGCGAAGGTGTGCGCATGAGATGTAATGATGGCATTTCGCTTAGCTTCTATGCAGTGCATACAAAATATATTCGAGGAATTCAACCGTGGAAGTTTGCGACTTGAGATAATGTTCGATGCGACCCTGTATTTAGATGGTATGCATCTAATTTGCGTTTTCATTCAGAGATGACATAGCATTCATTCCAAATGTTCATAATTTTGCATAATCAGTGTGCTCCGCTTAATTCAAGTAATTTGCATGGACGTACATGAAATAACGAGGGTTAGCTGGGTAAAGCCCTGAAATTTTGTAGGTTCATATGTAAAATAGCTACAGGGCTAGTGCAACTATGAGCTGGATATGCATTCTCAATTCTCTTGCGGAATGTAGAGTCACATTCAGTTCATACAAGTTCATCGATGGGTGCTTTTTCGTCGTGAAATAGAAGGTGCTTTTATCTGCAGAGTTATTCTCATGTGGAGTATACACGACTTACCGGCTTATAGAAATGTGTCGGGGTGTACAACATATGGCTATAAAGCTTGTCCTTAAGTGGAGAAGATATAATGTTAAAGACTTTGAATATAGAGAATCTTCCTGGGAAGCTTTCCAAAGCTGGCAAAAAGAGAAAAAGAGTGTTATGAGGAAGTTGGTTGTGATGTTGTCGATTCTCCAAGTAAAGCATTTCATAAGAGGGCCCGATTGTTCGATATTCCAACATGGAAGTATAATCCTAATCGTCAATGTGTATATGTAATGCATGTCGAGAAGAACTTTACTAAGCATTTGATAGATACAATTCTCGATATAAAGGGCAAGTCCAAAGATATTGTAAAGGCACGAGAAGACATGAAGAAGATGAACATTCATAGTGGCAGTGGATCACTACAGACTCTGTAATAGGAAAAGAAATTTGACCGATTGTCGGTTTCCATTTGAGCAATGAAGAACGAAATGATTTCTTACAAACTTTGAAGAATATGAAGTTTTCTAGTAGATTTTCATCCAATCTTGGAAACAATGTGACAGTTAAACCCTCGGGTTTGAGTTGTTTGAAGTCACATGACTATCATGTTATTATGGAATACTTGCTACCAGTGCTTCTTCAACATGCTTTCCTGAAGTACCCTGACCTTCGTAAGGCGCTTCACCAGATGAGCTTGTTCTTTAGGATCTTGTACGCAAAAGTTCTAATCAAAAGTGAACTTCAACATGCCAAATTTATGGCTTCTGAGGAATTATGTGTGATGGAAAAGTACTTCCCTCATTCTTTTTTTGACATTAACATCCACCTTGTTATGCATATGGCCGATGAAGCGCTTACTTGTGGACTAGTTCGATACCGATGGATGTATCCACTTGAAAGGTGTGTATTTTACATTTACTGCCTTATTTGTAGTTATCTTTATTTGATACATGTTTTATATTAACTTGAATTTTTTATGTTAAGCTGGCCCTGAAGAGCTGTAAAAACTTACCAAGTAACAAGCGTTATGTGGAAGGGACGATTGAACAAGCACACCTTACATCTGAATCTTGTGTGCATGTGATGGAACACTTTTCAAACGCAAAGGATGACAATCACAGAGCTACACAGGAACCTTTCTTAGATGATCAATCTGAGTACATCGATGAAGGCCCTACTTATGGAGATGGTGACAGTGTGAATTTGAGTCACATTCAGTTCATACAAGTTCGTCGATGGGTGCTTTTTCGTCGTGAAATAGAAGGTGTAGCAGAGTACTACAGGTGGGTTATCTTTCTATTACCATTTTGTATCCGTATTTTTTATCTTTTTGGTACTAATTATTATAACAACTAATTGGATTGTAGTGAGTATTGTGACGAAGTCTTGGTTAATTCAAATTGGAAAGGTAAATCGATCAGCAAGGTAGAACGACAAACAGATTTTATCAAGTGGTTGTATTACAAGGTATGCCGAAGTTAACTTTGACCGATGACTCTCGCTTATGTTGTTTACTAATATGCTGAAGTTAACTCTGACCGTGACTCGCTCTTATGTTGTATACTTATTGTGATACTTAATTTATGTCGTTAACTCTCCATTTTGTTGTTTACTAACAATTTCTTACTGCTCGCAGTTGGAGAAAGAGGGGAAGATGAATGGGAAATTATGACGCTATGTAAAGGGACCAGTTGGAGCAAAAGAGTTTAAAATGTATCGAGTGAATGGTTATATGTTCTCAGCGAAGGATATGAGGAAACACATGTTACACAGGATAATGGGGTCTGGATGGAAGATACTACCACATTCAGGGCTAGCAGTAAAGATAAGAACCTCCAGGATGCAAACACCAAATGGTATGGTGTGGTTCGACAGATTCTGGAGGTTGACTATGCGGATTTTACAGAGGTGGTCTTTTATGGTGACTGGGTGAAGGTGGACAACAAGAGTCTTGGGTGTAAACTCTTCCCAGATTCAAACCTGGTGATAGTGAACTTGAATAGGTTCAAGACTATTGACAACTACTTTGATGAACCTGCGATAATGGACTTTGAGGCCAAACAAGTTTTTTATTCTCAAGATATGAGGAATCATGATTGGTCTGTTCTGATTCACTCACCGATATGTTTGACAAGAAAAGTGGACGACTTACTAAAGCATGATTTCGAAGAAATTCAATCTGTAATTACGGATGAGCCCAACTTGGCTATGTTATTGGTTCAACGACAGTAATTTGAATCTGATGGTGTTGTAGTCAGATTGTAGGAACATTAGTCTCTTTATATTTTGGTTTACTTTACAACAAACTATTAACCAACTTAAGTTGTACCTTGTCTTCTTATTTTCTGAATATGGTTATGTTGGTATATATCTATTGTTTAATGTGACTAATATGAGCAGTTTAATTATTTTCTGAATATAGTTTGTTGGCATATATTGTTTAATGTGACTAATATAAGCAGCTTAAAGTTAAAAGGGTTCTTGTATTACTTGATTGTGTTATCAACTGACTAAGATTTCACTTCTTATTTTACAGTACAATGGACTCAAATCGAAGCAGTTCTATTCCGTCTAGTTCAACTACTACAATATCGCAACAAAATATATCCAACTCACTAACAAAATCGAAGCTTCTCATTGGTATCAATTTTACTGGCAAGATCCTAGGAGATGCGGCAGCCAGATTCTCTACTAGGATAGGAGAGCTAATAAGGATTCATATTCCTATATCATACAAGGAGTGGGGGCTGGTCCCTTACAATTTCAAACACGACGTGTGGAATATTTTAATGGTATTATTACAAAATTATGTTACAGTGTTGTTTTAATATGTGTAAGTCAGATTAGATCTTATTAATGACTATTTATCTTAATGTGTATATTAGGGTGAATTTTCATTGGATATTGGCCCAATAGTCTTCCGCAGAACCATTAAAGTAGCATTACCACCATTTTACAGGCGATTCAAATACGAGTTAAGGTTGGCATGCCGAATAAAAGCTCTTAGAGAAGAGCAAGAAGTAAGTGAGGAAGAAGTTGAAATAATTGAGGAGGAAGATGAACCACTGCTTCCAGAACTCACTCCTGAAATCTAGGAAAGTGCAAGAACAGATGTTCCACTTGGGATTAATCCAAATATCTGGGAGGAATTTGTTGACATGGAGAAGAATCCTGAAAAGATAACAAAGGATAAGGTGAATGCAGAAAGCAAAGCAAAAAGCATTGTCCTCCATACACTTGGGAGGTGCACATACCACATTAAGAAGCATAAATTAGTAAGTATTTATGTTCCTGATCTTTGTTTTCGATTTCAATTACTAGTATATGTCTGTAACCGCATATGTCTATATTTGTAGGACGGAATAGGCAAAAATATGGTACCACCATCGACTATAGAGAAGTGGTTATACGGATATTTAAGACGTGACGGGACTGTCCATCCTAATGCAGTTGAAGCGCATGTAAGTTTTTTCTATTTGTAACAATTAACTTCTATAATTCATTAACAGTTTTGCATTGGTAAATAGTACTTATTGGAGCTACATATCTATATTCTAAATATAGACTAAAGTAACAGAGGCTCTAGAGAGGAACAAAGAAAAAATAGATCATTCAAGTTCTAGTAATGTGCTTTCAGCTGAACTAGAAAAGGTGTTTGGAAGAAAACAAAGTGATGGGATTCGTGGATACTCATCCTGTATGTCAAAGAAGGAAGTTGAAATGGCATCAATTGGACATTATTCCCTTCAACAACGAGATAGCGAGAATGTGCTTAACCTAAAAAAATCAAAGCCGATGTGGTGTGTATGGGCGGTAAACTGATTGGTATTGAAGGTGAATTGGGGTCCTTGGGTGGCGTAGTGAGGGTAAGTTATAAATTTTGACTTGTCGTAATGTATGTAGTAAGTTTAATAGCTACTAGATAAAGATTTTTCTATTCTTGTTCTTAGGAGATTTTGAACTGCCTGTAACGCAAGGCAACTACAACATCATCTTGCGTAGGCACTCCCAACCCAGATAAAGAAGGGTCCAGTTCTCAGTTAGTTTATCAAAATTATCAAAACATGGATCATGGTGATAGTATAAGTAATGAATCTCCTTCCTTGCAAGTTGAACTACTAGATAATAGAGGAAAGGTTGTTGCCTCAGGTTGTGTCGTTCCCAGCGATTATTATCATAAAAATATGAAACCAACAAAGAAGAAGGTCTATATTGAGGAAGTGCATGATCAATTTGCGTTAATATGAGATGGTCCACAAGGAGATGACATTAACTTTTTAAGGAATATGGAACTGCCTACTTGGTTGATCTGGTCCGCGGATAGGTTGCGGTCGCTGCCAATCTAGGAGTAATATCTTCCTGGTTTGTGTTCTTTTTTGTGTTCTGTTACGAAACAATGATAGGTTCAATGCAAGCATAGCAACCAAGTTGGCATTGAGTATTAGTATATTCTTTTTTTTTTGGTGTTCTTTTTTGTTATTTCCGCTGTAGTTGTGTTCTTTTGCGCAGCAAGGACAAGTTCGACACTAGCACATGGAAAATTCAACTTGTTGCATCAAAGAATTTTCTTGTTAGTGTCCTTTTTTGTTTGTTTCATCCTTGGTCGTTTTGTCTAGCACAACGAGGATAGGTTTTTTGGGGTCTCCAACTGCCTACATTTACTTAATATATTATATCTTGTTAATTTGGTGTTCACCAAAACCTTTTTAACTCTGCCAATACTTGCATTACCGTTCCCAAGCCCGGATAAAAGAGGAGGGACAATAATCGATTTGTACTTTGAGTATTAACTACTTAAACCTACATTCTTTTAACTTCAATTGATTGGTGGACATGAAGGGGAGCTGCTCATAAGTGGCACTTGCTGACTATAACATCCAGAAAGGTAAAATTTGAAAAACTTCTATGTTTTTATCAATTTGAGCTTGTTTAGTTTTCAAAGTATTGATGTAATATATTTGTTTGTTTGGCGTGAATGAATTGTATTGTGGCTATATCGTGGGATTATTGAACCATCTTATTTGATGGATTTAGCAAGGAAGTACAACCAGGACAAAATGATATTTCGCAATTAAGTTGAATTTTTCACACTTACTCCCCCTGTAAATGAGTTGGGAATAACCATTATGTTATGCATTTTTTTAATTGGATATATGTGGTACTTTTACATCAGCAGTCAAACATGATATAAGTTATAATGTGATCTTAACATGATATAAGTTATAATGTGATCTTTAATGTATTTTATCTTTACAATTTAGACTTTTGTTTTCCTATTATAAATTTTTTATATTGGACCTGCTCAAAGTAATGTGCTGCATTGATGTGTATGTATCGGAGTGATGTTCTTTTGAAATGTTGATTGATGTGATTTTTTTGCAGATGCTATGCATATCCTCATCCTCGTTCTATCAACTGCAGGAAGAAGAGGTGTGGACACAACGACCGGGTATTGCTTTTTGTACGTTTTTAATAGATTTTTCCATTTATTTTCATTTGTCGTCTGTAGGGTTTTTGATATTCTTTATGATGATGCTCGATTCAACTTGTGTGTTTATTTGCTTGTTAGAACTGCAGTTGGGGCCAAAGAAAAAGATCATTAGATGCTATCATGAATTTGGTGGGTGCAGAGCCAGAAAATTTATTTCGTAGCTTCAGACTTGGTACTTCTACTTCCAACCATTTAACATTGTGTGTTTCACTCAAGAATTTCATAATTGAAATAGTGTAACAGGTCTAATTTAAGACCCTTTTATTGTTCTATGGAAAGATCGGACCAACATGCTCTAGAAAAGGTATACCCTTTCCTTATGTGTGGAAATTGTGTGCTTTTCATCTTGTCCTGTTTTTGTTCTCTTTCTTTGGTATGTGAACTGACTCTTAGAGATGTTCCATTTATATCAGGTTGCATTATAAGGAAATCAAAAAGACAGAGTTTGAATAAAGCATAATAAGGAAATCAAAAAGACAGGTTCCATCTTGTCTTACTTCTTAATTTCTAATATAAAATGTATCTTCTGCCTATGCATGTTGAAGTCCCATAATATTGATTGAACAAGTTGTAGGGTATCTACATATGTTATTGAACACCAAAATATGTTCAACTTTGGTCCCAAATTTTAGATAAAGACTTGCATTGATAAGTAGTTTTTATGTTAAAATTTCAGTCATCTTACATTTGTAGTTTGATTGATTGATAAATTGATTGTAAGGGTTGATTTATTTGTGATGCTGCGATTGAATAAATTGTGGTTTCTATTGTGATAATACAATTGATTGAATTATGAATTCATATTTGATTGAGAAGGAATAGCTAGATATCTGATTCGGGTTCAAGAAATCAAACGTGCAGGTGCAGGTGCAGGAAATTTTGAATTTGGGGATTCTCAATTGCAAAATTAGAGTTTTTTTTTATTCTAAATTAAATTTGAGATAGATATAATTGTAGCTAACAAAATAAGTATACGTGGCAAAATTATGGAGACACATAATAAAAAAATACTTTTGGTTCACTTAATAAACGTCGGTAATTAATTTAAACGATGTTTAATAAGCGTCTCTTAATTTAATTAAGAGACGCTTGTAAACGTCGCTTAATACGTCTCAAAGATTCCATACGCATAATTTGAGACACTTGTATGTGTCTCAAAAAACCATAGCTACACTTATAAATGTCCCAAAATTGTCGATTTGGTGTAGTGATCCCTTATATCTCCATGGTCTTCTCTGTAAGATGCTACTGCTCTATTAAACGTCTGCAATGAGAGTTTTAAGGGATTTGGAAATGATTTCGATTTAGCAAAGTGAAGAAACAATAAAAACAAGTTGAAACACGTTTGCAATGAGAGTTTCATTCCGTGAAACAAGCTAGAAAAGTCGAGTTCACGCTGAAAAAGGGAATTATACGCTGATTTGGATTTACGAGATTTAGAGTTTGTTTTGGATTGATCTTTAAGTTCCATTCGACTTAGGAAGGTTGGTTAGGGTTTACTAAGCTTATAAATAGAGAAGAAATTGAAGAAAAATCCATCTTGTGACATCAGAAAAAATTCAGGGAGAAAACTCACCTGCTTGTGAGGAAGAAGAAGAAGACCAGAAAACACCACACGAAAATAGTCGCAGTTTGTGTTGTTAGAAGTTTATTCTTTTAATGCGCCTCAGGAAAGTTCTTTATAACTGTTTCCTTTTCTTTTATTTTAGCGATAGGGAAAACACTATCTGTAACGATTATAAACGTCTCAAATTCCCTATTTCAATTATTTTTTTATTCTTTTCATCTTCTCAAGCACTTTTGAGCCATGTTTCAATCTTTTGAGAGTGTTTTGAGCACCATGAGCTAAACCCCATCACTGGGATAATAGAGGAAGCCATATTTCATGAATGAATAAATGGTAACTATTTTTGATTCTTTATGACTTTTGCATTGGTTTTAAATTGATTTATGATATTTTCTAATTAGTTGTGATTTTGTCTGATGGTGTATGCTGGGACTTAAGATCTTTTGATGCATCATGCTTACGATTTACAGTTAATGTTTAAGAAATTTAATTTTGGCAAAGAAACAGAGTTAATAAAAGAGCGATAATTTATAAGAATCATTGTAGAAGTCACTCAAAAGTGATTTTGGTGGAATCCAGAGTCTCAGTTATTCCCAACATTGTTAAAATCTTTCTAGTTTAAATAAAAATTAGGTCTAAAATGAATCTTCATAAGTCTCAGTGAACGAACTATTTTTACCACTTTTCTAAAACTATCAAGTTTTTGGCGGCGCCGCTGGGGACTTTTTTTTAGGTTAGAGTTTCAAATTTATTTCTGTTTATAAGTTTAGTTTCATTTTTTAGATTTTATTATTTTGTTCTATTTTATGTTTTTGGGTATTTGTCTTTTCACTACAGGTTTTGGATCTAAAAGAAAGTTAAGCCAAAAATTTTGGTGATTAATTAAAGACTTGGAGTTAAAGATAAAGCGAAAAGAACGAAAAAAGAAGACAAATTTTATTTTATTTTATTTTATATTTAATTTTTAGGGTTTTGATTATTTAGAAACTTGTATTAGGAAATCTCTTTTTATTTTTGTATTTTTCTTTTATTTTTGGACATTTTGGACACTTTGGGATATTATTTTTGGACTTTATTATTTTTAAACCTTACGGAAGGGTAGTTAAGTATAAACTATACAAAGAAGGACGACAATTACGATATTTTCTCGTCCCCTTAGGTTCGTACACTGACACAGGAGTCGGTAACCCGAGTTGACTTCAACTCACTGAATCTCCTGCTAGGGGGTTTACTGTATTCCTTCGTATGCATATATGCCGAGGACTTGAAAACGGACTTTATTCTCTAGTAAAGGGCAAGAACTGGCCATACAAGATAAGGGTTTGGATTTCATCACCGTATCCTTCTTGCCCGATTTAAGAACACGTTACCAAACGTGAACCTAAACCTTAAATTTGACTAGAAAGAAGACCGATATGGTAACGAGCTTATTGGAAAATCTATCAAAAGGATTGTATTGGTTACTTTGTTAGCTCAACTCAAGGATCATGAAGATTATTTTAAGTTGGTTCGTGCCACCTTGTAACCAAAGGAAAGTTTTCCAAATAGGTAGGGTTATTCAAGCTCCATAGAGCTTATCATGTTTCTCTTCGATCGACTTAATCTAATTCGGATCGACCCGAGAGGTTTGCTAAAATTGTAACTAGTTGTCTTTTGGAGGAATATAAGCTATCTAGAAACAATCTAATTGGAGGCATCATGCTTTTTGTTTGATAGATTCAATAGGTTTGCTTGGTCGAGTCATCCTTGCTTGTGCTTGTTTAGAATTCCCTTTCAGTTAGGATGTCGAACTGGTATTACAATATCCAATACAATGAATATCCGACTGAGTTTCAAAATGGATATTATTCTTATTATGAACATAGTGTGGATAGTGTCTAGGACCATCACCAATATTTTGAAGGTTATGGCTCATACAATGGTGATCCCAATTATTATTCTCATGCGGACCGGTCATACGAACATGAAAATAAGGAATATTATAGTACTAGTACCCTGTCTTTGGAGGATTTAATCAAACAGTTGAAAACTAGTACTTTTTATCATCCTTCTATTCCTATTCCTTATCTAAAAGAGTCCCTCAAGAAGTTAACTGATTCGACACATAGGTTTAACTTATTTGTGAAGGAAAGAACTGCAACAATGAGTATTGCTCAAAATGATCTTAATTGCCAATATAGTGTATCCAATATTACCCTTGAAAAGGAGGATAGTTATTCACATAATCAAGATGACGAGATTAGAATTGGTAACATTACTTGTTTAGGCGAGGTTCGACCATCTTCATGTTATTATCACAATTATTATGATGAGGATAGTGCAGTTGAAGAATCTGAAATATGTAGGTATAGTGATCAGGAAATTGTCACTACAATTGCACTTCATGATGATATTGTTATTTCTGGTTCAAATCCTGATAATTTTAATGATTATTCACCTATTTAAAAGAAATAGGATTTGACTAGAAATACAACTATTTTAGACGATATAGTATTTCATTTTATTGAAGTCGATGGTTTAGAGGAACAGGTTTATCCTGAGAATAATGTTTTGGAGTCCAACGATTTAGAAACGATAGTTTCAGATAAAGAAGATAGACTCGTAGAGATTTTAAATATGAGTGAGGATGCACCAACTGATTATAACTTAGAAGAAGCAACTAACCATTTTTAGGAATCTGACAATCTTGAAATTAGGACTAGTCTATCTAAGGACACTGAAAATTCTAATTTTTAGGGGTGATTATCATTTTTCCTGTGCTTTACCCTTAACTATTTTAAAGATCCCCCACTTGGGACTTGATATATGTGCCTCTACCATTCTACAAGATTATCTTCCTACACGTTTTCCCGAACCTAATCATGTCCAGAAAGAAGTTCGTTATTAGAAACCCATCCTCTGGTTGATGTGGTTTACTCAGATAATATGACCAAGATTGACTTTGTTTTCCCACCAAATATTTTTCTTCCAATTGTGGGAACGTATGAGTTTCAAATATTTCAGTTATTAAGTTTTGAGACTAAGCCTAATTACTTTAGGAAATTAGAATCGACACATTTGTTTAAGAATAACCACCATTTTCATTGTGGTCAACTGCGTGAGTCAAATCTGTTTAACTTTGAGGATCCACAATTATTCAAGTTATTATTATGTTCTTCTAAATTCTTAATTGAGTTTTTCCAGACTCTACAACCTGATCCTCCTATCTAGACCCTTTTATAGAGCCTGAACCTGAACCACAGCTAGATGTAGTTCTATTAAACAGAAAACTAAATAAGGGTGTGCTCGGTTTGTTCATTTTCTTGGCTTGTTGCAGTTTCTTTTTATTTGTGAGCACTATTTGATTCAGATGACCCACAATTGTTTCGTCTATTGCTATACATTTTATGAGGTGACTAGTTCTTTCTTAGTCTGGATGAAGACTTTAAACTTAAAACTTCTTGGGAGGTAACCCATGCTCATGCGACTCGGTAATATGTTTCCTTAACTCATTTCTATGATTGGTAACAGTTTCTCCTTGTTCATATTTTTAATCATTTATTTTTAGAACATTGAGGACAATGTTAGATTTAAGTTTGGGGGTATGGGAAGAAACTTAAAGTTGAAATATGAAACTCCAAAGTCTAGAAACTTGTGAACAATTCAGGATGAGACTAACCATTCTAGGTAGATGGAAACTTAACTCATTTTCTATAAGAATATGCGTGCCCAACTAAATGGTCTATTCATAAAAGGACGCCTAGCTCAGGTGTTAGAAATAACATGATAGTTGTCACCATATCTCGGAGTTTATCTCGACCATATCACCTTTTGTTTTTATTTTTATAATTTTTTATGTTTCTCTAAGTGATTTGGTGGGTCGCTAGTATCGCCTTGTTATCGCCACCAAGATGAAGTAGAGTGTTTGAGATCAAGCCCACTATTGTATATTTTTTTTTTTAGACCATTATTCAGACCAACAATTAAAAAAAAATTAAAAAAATTTGAGTATTGACACTTTGATTAAAATATGTGTATGTTCTCCCTGCATTTGTCGCCTAAGCAAGCATGGAATGCAGGATCCATGAGAACTATCATGTAAGTTGTTGATAAGGAGCATGCGCTTGGATTCAAATGATCCAATCACGTTGTCAGTATATTTAATAATATAAAAATAAACCGTTGGGGCCCTTGTATATACCAGATGAGTTGATATTAGTATAAGGATTAAGACCAATGGGAGCGTATCTCAATCCATTAGGATTCATCCT
Source organism: Papaver californicum (assembly GCA_023531435.1). Lineage (NCBI taxonomy): Eukaryota > Viridiplantae > Streptophyta > Magnoliopsida > Ranunculales > Papaveraceae > Papaver > Papaver californicum. The sequence continues at coordinate 1,483,706 of JAJJMC010033691.1, read as the reverse complement.
GGCGCGGACCTTCAGACAGATATGGGAAACATCTTTCACCTTATTTAACATGTGCAAACTTCATCATCTCCATATCCATCTTCTAAATCTATTCATGTGATTGACCTTTGATAGATTCTGAGTATCGTGGGCCATTGTACAACTATCTAAGTAGAGTTTTGAATTCTTGTATGAATTTTAGTACGCTGAGTGCAAACTCGTGTACAACAATTGGACTCATATAGGGTAATAATTCTCATAGACAAAGAATTTAGTAGCCAACTAAATAGCATGTTTAGTGTCTACCCTCAATCGTTCACAAGTAGCTAAAATTTGGAGTAAAAGATTTTGTGGGTATATCTCTTGTAAACCCTCACGAGATAACACTCGTCTGCTAAGGTCACCTAGGAGTTTAACGGCTAGATGCACGTGCTAAATGTAGTCGTGATTCATATGAAAGTGAGTTAGATTTTTATTTTGTAGATTAGATTTGCTCGAGGACTAGCAAATAATAATTTTTGGGGTATTTGATAGACACATTTTTGTGTCTGATTTTGTTAATCCTCATTTGGTACTTATTGTGTTATTTTATGTGTTTGTAGGTGTTTTTGAGAAATAAACACTTGTGAAAAAATCAGCTCAAAAGTGATAAGGAACCCAAGAAAATTACTAAAGGCACCCTAGAAAATTGTTAAAGGCACCCAACTCTTGGATAAGGGCACTCTTCTCTTTAATCCAAAAATAAAAAATAGCGGGAAATTTATTTTACGCATGAATGAGAACCTGAGTTAGTTGGGGAGCGAGTTTTAAGGGATTTGGAAGTGATTTCGAGTTAGCAAAGTGAAGAAACAATAAAAACAAGTTGAAACACGTCTGCAGTGAGAGTTTCATGCTGTGAAACAAGCTTGAAAAGTCGAGTTCACGCCGGAAAATGGAATTATACTTTGATTTGGATTTACGAGATTTGGAGTTTGCTTTGGATTGATCTTTGGGTTCTTATAGACTTAGGAAGGTTAGTTAGTGTTTACTAAGCCTTGAAATAGAGAAGAGATCGAAGAAAAAGCCATCTGGTGACATCGGGAAAAATTCAGGAAGAAAACTCACCTGCTCGTGAGGAAGAAGAAGAAGACCAGAAAACACCAGACGAAAACAGTCGTAATTTGTGTTGCTAAAAGCTTATTCTTTTATTGTGCCTTAGGACAGTTCTTTATAACTGTTTTCTTTTCTTTTAGCGATAGGGAAAACACTATCTGTAACGATTATAAACGTCTCAAATTCCGTATTTCAATTATTTTTTATTCTTTTCTTCTTCTCAAGCACTTTTGAGCCATGTTTCAATCTTTTGAGGTTTTGAGCACCATGAGCTAAACCCCATATTTCATGAATGAATGGTAACTATTTTTGATTCTTTATGACTTTTGCATTGGTTTTAAATTGATTTATGATTTTTTCTAATTAGTTGTGATTTTGTCTGATGGTGTACGCTGGGACTTAAGATATTTTAATGCGCCATGCTTACGATTTACAGTTAATGTTTAAGAAATCTAATTTTGGCAAAAAAACAGAGTTAATAAAAGAGCGATAATTGATAAGAATCATTGTAGAAGTCACTCCGAGGTGATTTTGGTGGAATCCGAGTCCCAGTTCTTCCTAACATTGTTGAAATATTTTAATTATTTTCTAATTTAAATCAAAATTAGGTCTAAAAAAAATCTTCGCAAGTCTCCGTGAATGAACTATTTTTACCACTTTTCTAAAACGATCATGAATGAGCATAATTTCCAGTCAAGAAAGGTGTGATGCTTCCAATAAATTGTTGTAGTATTAGATTTCTGAATGGATTATGAGTCATAGGTTGTGTATGAATTTGTTGAGATATATGTATAAAAACATATTTTGTATTATTATGTAAAAGTTAGAAAGTTGGTGTGGAGGTATAACTTTGGGCCTCCTCAGAATCGAAAAGGGTTCAAATCCCACCCCATACAACTCACAAGGGTATATGTATATATTAAAAGTTCGGAAAAGCGGGGCCTTGGGGGTCTTGGGAGGTCTGGTGATTTAGAAAAAATAATTTTTGCAAATTTGACTTTAGATTTTCAAAACGTTTTTTCAATTAAACATTCTCTAATTAATACCATTAATTTTGGTAATCATATTGTGTCCGTTTTATGACAGTTGAAGGATTTTTAGTAGGAAATTAATAGAAATATATTTTTATTAATTTCGTATTAATTTCTTTACATAATAAAAAGATATTTTTGGGAGAGTTGAAAACAACAAGTTTTCTGAACTGAGTTTTGAGCGATTCTGAGCAAATGTAGAAAGAGTAGTTGTTGGTTCGATTTCTCATAATGCAGAGAAATCGAACAAGAGAGTGATTAGTTGTTTTATCACATAGGGTTTTTGACAAGAGTACACTGCTAGCACAATCAAGAAGCAGAGTCGTGAAACACCTTAAAGATAGCGACATAGTTCGTGACTCAATTGTTTGAGATTTATTTTATGTGATTGATTTGTTCTTTTTGTATAATTATTTACAACGGAAGTCAATATTGCATGGGAGGAGAACTAATAAGCTATAATCTAGAGAACAAATTCAACAGAGTTTTCTCCATCACAAGTTTGCGAGACGCAGATAAACTGTTCGAGAAATTGCAAGACATTCCTTTAGTTTTCTTTTTTTTTCGATAAATCATTCACCATTCTTTGCCATTAAATTTATGCAACACCACAGCATGTTCCCTATGTTATATATTTTATAATCTCATGAGGAAGTAATGTTTCAGCTGCAATCTTTGCATCTTCTCTCTTTACGCTCTATAGACCTAAACATAATTTTAGGTTACTATGTAAATGTCAGTAAAGTGGGTACAATAGTAAATTTGTTAATTTTTTATTTTTTATTTAAATTTTTTAATAAATTATTAAACAAAAGTCAAGATTTAAATTAGTCAACGCGGTTCAACGTCTTTTCCAGATAACAAATCCTAAGTTGGACAAAAGTTAGACCAAACATTAATGTTGGACAAAACCCAAGTACCAAATGTCAACTAACCTTTTTTTTCCCCAGGATACACAAAATTTATGTACAAAGTCTATAGGATAAATTATAAGTGTAGAAAGGATAATTCATCATTTTCTTAGGAATGCTACTAAAGTCACTAAAAACTTTCATAATATTTTCTCGATTTTGTGATATTAGATTTTATAAAGATAAAAATATGATATGCAAATAGCATATGGATGATCAAATGACTAGTGATGCATGTCGTACATGCAAAAAATTAATTCAGATATTTCTAGCTAATACTAATAAGTAATATGGCGGTAGTAAGGATCGTTCCCACGAGGAGCTTTGAATTGTTATTTGTCTTTGACTTCTTATGTAACCAAGGGGGTTGTAAAAGTACTAAACTAAATTATACTAATAAAAAAAACAAAGTAAATAAATGTTGAGATCAAGGTGAGAAAATACTGATTAGGGGTTTTATCTTCCATCGCCAATCATGTTCCTCAATCGATTAGAATCAACATACATTCTCTCTTCATACCAATATCCCTAGAGAAACCCATCGAGAGCATACTCCGTTAAATTCCTTGTGTCATCACATACCATAACGATGAATATGTGAATACTACTCAGCGAAATAACATAACGCAACGTGCTATCAAGTTTAATCCTCCAAGAGCATTAGGTTTTTTGAATTAGGCTAATCAATACAATAGAAGTACTACGAGTGATCTACTTAACATTGGTCAAGCTTATACATGCAATTACATAAAGGTTTTGAGTACAATCATTAATCACACTATGTTACTTACAACCGGGTTTATCGACTATTCCGTATCTCCAAACCCTAGTTTAGCTTTAGATATGAATATGTATTCACTTATTATGCATCCTCAACAAACACACCTTCAATCATACATGGCGATATTAAAAGTAGAACATGAACGATAAAAAGAGGTATTGAATATCAACAATAATCATCCAGATTGAATCACATGTTCAGGATTTCCAACTACATCCCCAACCAATAAAAGAAAGATATATACTCATGGGTTTCTCAAAACCCATGGAAAATATACACGAGGAGAGGGAGAAGAAGAAGAAGGTGTCACGGTTCTTCCCCTAAAGGGGAACCCTAATTCGCTCCCAAAACTCATTTGATTCTTCTGTTGTAGAAGATATGATGTCCGAAGATAGATGAAAAAGATCTAGGGAGTCTTTTTATATATGAAACCAAGTATAGGAGTGTCCATGCTCAAATCCCGGACATACTAGGTCTTGGAAACTCAAAATTAGTATAAAAACCCGTCAAAATACTTAGCTCACGTATCTGCCTCGGCCACCTGACTCTCCGAGAATTTTGTTTTTCTCGATGGCTTGAACCTACGAGAAAATTATCTTTATCGATGGCTTGACTCTCCGAGAAAATTATTTCTACCTAAGCTTTCCCTCGATGGCTTGATCCTCCGAGAAAATTGTCTTTCTCGATGGGCTGACCCTCCGAGAAAATTTTGAACTTGTTTTTCTCATAACTTCTTCATATGATGTCGGAATGACCTTATTCTTTCGCCGTTGGCTTAGTTTCTTTGTTATCTACGTGATAATGAAAAGAAATCCTGAATTTTGACAAGTTATACTTGGTCTTTGGCTTTTCTTTATTTGTAACACTCCATTTCCACTTCTTTTTAGAGATATAACCAAATAAAAGACATAAAATACAAAAGTAATAATAATACAAGTTAATTCACATAAAATCTAGCAAATAAGTGTAAGAAAGTTATACTCAAAATGTATAAATTATGCACTTATCAATTAGATTTAGCCATTTTAGTTCATGAGATTTTGTTGTTGGTTTTCTCATACTGAAGCATCTTCGAGAAGGCCTATATGCAATTTATACAAAAGTAAAAGAATATTGATCTCCTTGCTTGATTCCTTGGGTAGGAACGAATACTTCACCGGAAAACCATTAAGCAAAATAAAATAACAGATTTACATACATAATGGTGAATAAGATCATACAACTGCCAGAGAAATTTATTTATTTGAAATTTTAAATAAAAATACTTTATTCAACTTTATCAAAAATCTTAACTCATATTAATTTTTAAACCTTGCTACCCCTTATTTTCTTTTTGCCTCCTTTCATGACATGGTACAAAAATCCGTACAAGATAACATCCTTATCAATTAGATTGGCACATCCCCTAGTAAATTGATACCCCTATTAGCATTCATTCTTCATAGTTAGATAAATATTAAATCATCAATCAAAAAACTTACACAATAAATAAATAAATATTAAATCATCTCCAAGGAAAGATGTCAAAGTCCTAATTTATGATTTAAGATTTTTCTACCAAAAAGTCTTCTCCACTGCCATGGATGTCATTTCACAAATGGGTGTCAAAGTAAAATCCATATATTAGATTTTCTCTATGACCTTGAATTTAAGGAACTCATCATCATATTTGTTTATAGTTTGAATTAAAATACACATGAATCTAAACAATATTAGTTATACCCTAAGCAGTGGAAATGATTTTGAGAAAAAAAATAAATCAAATTATCGTATTTTTTGACATATATGAATGACCATTAAAAAAAGTCTAATTAACACCTCCACCTAGGATTATTTTAACATTTGCATTGGAGATTCTCTAATTCTAGTACTACACAACTAAATCTAGATTGTTGTATATCTAATCTTCTGGTTTCATGGGATTTAGAAGTATTCAGAGAGTAACATAAGTATAACTTTATTGCACTGTCCGGTTAGTTGTTAGTTATGTTGTTTACGGCTGTCTGTTAGTTGTAACGGTTATCATGTTTCTCTGTTTCATTTTGGCTCTCTCTTTTATAAGTTGTACTCTTTCCATTTCTTGGTTAATGAAACTTTCTCTTCTTTCATCATTAGTTTCTCTATTATTCACTGTAGCAGCAGTCATCTAGTTTAATTCCATACTTCCAGTATTCACCTAGTTACTTTTGGGGCGAATGTTCTAACAACATATGCTAACCATTTCCAGCTCATGTATATCTTTAGCAAGAGCTCATGCATATCTTTACCAAGAATGATTACAGTTGTGTAATTGATATTGTATATTTTGTTTACTAAATTGGTTAGCATTGATATAAGTCAGAGTCAATCAAGGATCAATTGTCATTATTGTAATTGATCATATAGGTGTCACTCCTAGAGTATCTCCATGTAAGATGATAAATAGAGGTTCTTACCTCTCTATATGTATGAAGGAACCTTAATCTTTTCATGGTATACTAGAGACAAAAAAAAATAATCCAATGGCTTTTTCCGCTGAAACAAACTCTTCCACTGAAACCACCACTACCAATCCATCCTCTACTCTCCCATCTCTCAAAAAAGTGACAAGCCTAGTGTCTATTAAATTTGATATATCAAACTATATATTGTGGAAAAGACAGATGCTTCTACTCCTTCATTTCCAAGATCTATATCAACTTGTTGATCCAAAATTCCCTATTCCACTAGTAATACTCACTGATCCTACCACTAATCAACCTACTAAAAACCCACTTTACAATCAATGGTGTAAGACTGATCAGCTACTTTTGTCATGGATCAATGTTACCTTAAAAAAACTAATCCTCGCCAAAGTTGTTGGTTTGAATACTGCTAGAGAAGTCTGGGATTATCTTGAATCATCTTTTGCTTCCAACAATGCTGCTCATGCTTTGCAGCTACGTATCCAATTACATCATATGCAAAAAGGGAATTCCACCATTACCGACTATCTCTCTAAAATCAAAAATATTTTTGATTCTCTTGATGTAGCCTCTCAATCAGTTTCTGATATTGATTTGGTCCCCAATGCTTTAATAGGTCTAGGTCATGAGTATGATGGTGTTACTATTGCAATCACGGATTGTCCCTTAATTCCCACCTTCAGTGAATTGTATGCTCTTCTATTGAAACAAGAAATACGGATAGATCACGATAATATTCATCGTGTACCCCTGGAAAACAATGTTAATTCCTTTTTTGCTCAAAAATTTATCCCATACTGTGGTAACAACAACTCCAACAAGCATAGTGGTCAATCATCTCAACACTCGGGTAATGGTCGTGGTAGAGGTAATGGCTCAAATGGTCGTGGTCGATCATCCCACCAATAACCATCATCTTCTTCTCGATTTATTCTTGATGCTCCGCCTACTTCCAACAAACCATCTCGGGTTATATGTCAAGTATGTAATAAACCTGGTCATATTACACTTGACTGTTACAACAGGTTCAATCAAGCTTTTCAACCCAATGATTTGCCTTTCTACCATGCAACTGTCATCAACTCCATATGACTAGCATTAGTACCCTGATACAAGAGCTACAAATCATATGACAGTAGAAACTTCTTAAATGGTGAATCGAAGTGATTACAATGGTAATGATCGTATTTTTGTTGGTAATGGACATGAATTACCTATCATTGGGGTTGGTGATATCAATCTACATACTTTCAACTCTTCTATTCATTTATCGAAAGTCTTTCATGTCCCGTGTAATAAAAAATTTGCTTTATGTTGCTTAACTCACTAGAGATCTTGATTGTGTCTTTATTTTTGACAAATTTGGTTTTATAATATAGGACCGGAAAAAGGGAGGTAGCTGCTTTGAGGGACGAGTAAGGGTGGACTCCATCTGATTAAGCTGTATCCTAGTTCTACAAGTACTAAGCCAAGTCATGTAGTTAATTTTTCTGCTCGTATTAGTGATGATCTTTGTCATAAGCGCCTAAGTCGTCCCAATTCTAAAACTATTAGTATTATCAATAAAAATAATTGGCTTCAAATTAGTTCCAAACTTGTTTCTACTATGTTTTGTTCAAGTTGTGTTCATGCAAAACTTCACAAATCTCCTTTCCCTGCATCTTACAACCGTGCAACTTGTATTTTGGATCTTGTTCATGTCAACTTATGGGGTCCTTATCCTATTAAATCTAATAGAGGGTTTCATTATTTTCTAATCTTAGTCGATGATTATACCTGTTTTTCATGGATTTATTTCTTACACAGCAAAATCCAAACCTTATTGTATTTCCAACATTTTCAAAAACTAGTCCAAAATTGTTTTTCGACTACTATAAAAGTTTTACAGAGTGATGGTGGTGGTGAGTGTGTGTCTAATCAGTTGTTAGATTTCTTTGTTGCCAATGGTATCTCTCTGCAAAGGTCATGTCCCCATACACCGCAACAAAACGGAATGGGTGAACGTAAAATTCGCCATATCGTAGAAACTGGTCTAGCTTTCTTACATCACAGTGGTCTACCAACTAATTTTTGGGCTAAATCCTTTGCAACATCTATCTATCTCATCAATCGAATGCCTACTCCCATTCTCCAAAATAAATCTCCATATCAAATAGCTTATCATAAGATACCAGATTATGTATCTTTAAGAATCTTTGGATTTCAATGTTATACATTACTTGTTCCCTATAATAAACACAAGTTACAGTTCAAAACCTAGGCATGTATATTATATTCATTGGTTATAGCGACATTTACCAAGGGTATAAATGTTTAGACCCAGAAACAAACCGTGTATACATATCCAGAAACGTGGATTTTAATGAAAACCTTTTTCCCTTTCAAATTGCTCCCAACCAAGAAAAAACCAAAACACCTACTTCATCTCATGTGTTATGTTTTAATCATCTTGATGATATATCCTCTTCGTTATATACACTCAATTTTATCCCTATTAGTTATTCTAAACCATATTCTCCAAGTTTACCAATAACTACTTATCCTTTATACCCTTCTTTACATCCCATCCAACCCCATATACCTAATTATAATTCTTCCAATTCACCATCTTTGTTTGTTCCTGATATTGCAGATTCTTCTTGTAGTGTGGCTCAATCGAATGAATCTCTCTTACAACGCCCTATGAGTATTGTTTCTACACCATCGGTTGTTGTGTCCATTCATCGTATGGTGACTAGAAATCAGGTCAGGAATCGAAATCCAAAGGTTTTACCATCTTCTTTAGCATCAAAACATCCAGTTGCAGAATGTTATGTAAGTCTTTCTTCTGAAAATCTCAGTGAGCCTACTTGTTATTCAATAGCATATAAAGATCCTAGGTGGAATGAATCAATGCACGAAGAGTATATTATCCTTATGCAGAACATGACTTGGTCTCGTGTCCCTCGACATCCTTGTATGAATGTGGTGGGTTGTTGTTTGTGGGGAAAAACAAATTGAAATGTAGTTTAGAAAAAATTGGGTGAGCAGGTGATAATTCGTCAATCCTTAAACATTAGCATTATTGAAGTACTTTTTTTAGATTCGAGAGATCAATGTGTACAATACTGTCCTAAACCAAGCAATGGCCGTTCTAGTCTTGCTTCAGTTACAAAAATGAAAATGAGAAAGGTTGGTCTTAGGGAGGGAAGCAAGAGAAGGTTGAGGTCAGAGTATCAGACTCTGCAGGATGTAATTGGTGTGGATACCTATGAACAATGCTCTCAATGAGAAAATTGAGTGATTGAGTTAGACATGTCTCATAGTTCGACTTAGAGTTCTTGTTTCATACTTGTTCAGTTATAAAACTTGGATTCCTTTCTGTTGATGGTGAATTTTTGAAAAATGAGAAAATTGTAGCATCGTTTTTGCCTTCTGTAAGAAAATTGAGAAGGGACATTCATCTCCTGGCTAAAATAGCCCTGAAGCTCTGTCATCGTTTTTGCCTAGATGCATAAGCATAAAATAAATGTATAAATTTCCTGATCAAGCATCATAGTTATGAATATTACTCTTTTCCTACATTCTACAAGAAAATTGAGAAGGGATATTCAGCTCCTGGCTAAATTAGCCTTGTATCTCTTTTGTATATATGTGCACCATAGAAATTTCAGAGCTATACTCAACTAAATCCTCGTTATTTCATATACATCCATGCAAACTATTTGTATAAAACATAACATACTGATTGTACAAAGTTGCAAACATTCAGAATACAAACTATGCCATATCTGAATAAAAACGCTTACTAGATGCATGCAATCTAATTCCAGATTCCCATCAAGCATAATTGTAAGTTGCAAACTTCCGCGGTTTAATCTCTTGAAAATGTTCTGTATGAACTTCACAAAATTTAAGCATAAATGCTAACAATTAAATCTCACAAGACTGAGAAACCCTAAATAGGCCAGTTATGGTCACGACATTAATGAATGTCAAAGCTAGTGGTGCATAGGCAATTACCATGGCACTAACAAGTGCTAACCTTGGAAAACCCTAGCCACACTCCCAATACCAATGAGTTGCACACACATATGCCAAAAGTCCAGAAAAAAGCTAAAAATCCAGAAAAGCCGAAAAGCTAACAAAGCACATGTCAAACATGCCGTAATAGTGCTAGCGCTAGCACTGTGCTAGCACCAGCACTAAGAAGTTAGCGCTGCCAGCAGTGCTAGAGCACTAAGCATATACTAGCATTTCTTCTCGACTAGAACCATTGCTAGCACTCTTCCTCGCTGGCGTTATTGCTAGCACTCCCCTTCTTTTGCCCCATTGCTTGCGCTAACCTTGTTAAACCTTACTAGCAAGACCATGGCTAGTTCTAGCACTCTGCTATCCATGCCAACTCTACTAACTCTTATGAGAAATCAAATCAATTACATAGGGGTATTATTCATGGGTTTTTGGTATAGCGGTTACAGCAACATATGGCGTGGTAACACCTCATAATCTGAAAGTTATAAAATAATGACGACGATTGTAGAAATTGAGGAGATAATAGAATCATCGTTTTCCAGAAACTTCCAAGGATAATGGGCGGTTACACTATTACCCCCACAATCTCTATTATTCTATCTCTTCACTACCTCCAATACTTTACAAGGAAAATATGTGTGTTCCCAATTACTGTAAATAGGCTACTTAGCCTATTCTGAAAACACAACAGACTTAGCATTCTCTCAAGCTCTGTGATTTTCTCAATAGTTCTACATATCTACACACAAATTCCTTCAACTTTCTTTGCTTCCCTCCTTTAAGATCAGCCCATTTTCTCTCCTTGTGATCGAAGCAGGGAGGAAAGGCTACTATCGTGGTTTAGGCTTGCCCTATACGATTTTGATTTCCGAATCTAAAAAAAGTACTTCTCGGTCACGAATCCAATTTTTCAAACATCTGAAAATTAACTCTTCAACTGTCTGAAAACAAGGTGGGTCTTAGCTCTGGTTCATAGACTAACATCAATTATGGTCTAGCAACCAATTTCAATTCCATGCATTACAACACCGACGGGATTTCTCATGTTACTCCAGAATTCATCTTTCTTGCTCAAACTCTCTTGGAAGCTGTGGATGCTCAAAGCCCGACCATTATAGTTGATCTCATGAAAATCCTAATTGATTGTCATCACAAATCAATCTGATATCATCAAGATCCAGAACGAGATGTTTACTATTTTGAGAATTCTTACTGATCAGTTGTCAAGGGAGCCAACAAACATTCGCCCTAGGGGGAATACTACTGATTTTGGGATTAACGCTAATGGTGTTGATTTTTATTCTAGGCTCCATGAATTCGACCATGACAACGAAGAAGTACATACCCATGCTGAGCGAGAACTAGAAAGGAGAGATCAACTTATATTTACTGCTTGTAACTACTTGGAACAACCTCCTCGGGCTGAAAAAGAAGACTCGTCGAATTTATCACACTACAATCAACATCCTTACAATGAGAGAGAAATTGCAGTCTATAAATCTTTGCTGGAATTTATATTTTCAGACTTCCTCTGATCCCAAAGAGGCTATCCAGCGATCCGAGACAACCGCTCCAGTCTTGTTGAAGAGAACAAGGCCCATCAGAAAAAGAAGTTGCAACGAAAACATTGTAAATAGACGACTGGTCAACAAGCAATATTTCGTCAAACCGTCCGTAGGTGTTATTATTGACAAACAAGCCAAGAAGAAGGTTGCACCATAATAAGTGTCACAGACTAAGCGCCCTACGTCAGCCCCAGCTCCATCTACAGCCTCGACGTGTGATAGACATATTTTTGTGTTGATTATTTATATTGATAGTGCTCGATTGTGTATTAATTTGGGCTTTTTATTATATTTGTTGGTATTTTGGAAGAATAAAAAATTATGGAAAATGGGCTAGAAAGTGATAAAGGCACCCAAAAGTGATAAAGGCACCCACCTTCTTCCCATTTTAAATAAAGATTTTGGCAGGAATTTATTTCTTCTCAAAACAACGAAGAGTTTGATCGAGAATTTTGAGAGAATTTTAAGATTTTAAGACAAGAATATTCTCTTGCTTTAATAACTAAGAGTTTATATACGAGTTGGACTTGTGAATCAAACAAAAATCTCAGGCAATAATTCCTTCTCGTATTAAACAATCTCATGAAGAAAATATGAATTCTTTCCTTATCTTGATTCTATATTGTTGGAAAAATATCGTGAAAGAATAATAGTCTTGGTTTGAAACATGCAAAGAAATCAGTTGAAGAAAGAAAGAAAATTAAAACTCAAAGCAACGGCGAGAAAAAAAAATATATCCGAGGTCTGCCGAGATTTGATCATTAAAAGAAAAGATTCTTCTACATATTTGAGAGAAATATTCGAGATTTGGTTATTCTAATATAAATAAAGGAAGGCTGGCTGCAGACAGAGAGCTAGAACAAAAAATCAAAAAATCTTTCACGTTGCAGGTCCGAGGAAGAAGGAAGAAGATGAAGAAACCGTTACAATAGGTGTTGAACTGTTGTTAATTACTGTTGTTGATAGGAGTTACCAGCTGAAAGTCCACAAGCCTTAACCTTGTACATTTGACCATTCTTTGACTGTAGGTATATTCTGTTAAGGTAAACCAAGCTTACCTAAAATAGTGAACCCTACATTTTGCATGTGCACAATTCTTGATAAACACTAGTATCCTTGCTTATGTATGCGTCGTTGGATCCGTGTAGGAGATAGACTTGAAGAAAACGACCTTTTTTATTTGACCCTGACCTGTTACACTGATTTAGGTGGTACATCCGTTTTTGCTGAAATGGGTGGTAATAATAAGCATGAAGTCCAGGTAAACAAAACCCTAAGAGACCATATGAACCCATCTAGAGTAGTACGTGAACCAGGAATGGTTATACCAGCCACTATTGTCAAATTTGATATTAAACCTGGGATAATTTGCATGCTTCGAACATTTAGGGAGTTAGAGAATGAGAGTCTGTATACCCATATAAGAGACTTCAAAATAATTTGTGAAACAATGAGTTATCTGAATATCTTCAAAGATTTGCTTAGGTTGCGTTTGTTTCCCTTATCTCTTAATGATAAAGCCAAAGAGTGGTATCATTTTATTCTTTCTAAAATAATCACCATCTGGGATGGTCTTGTAGAGGTTTTTGTTAAGAAATTCTACCCACACCATAAGACTGTTGTTGTTCGTCAGTCTATTCAAACCTATAAGCAAAAATTAGGTGAAAACCTACATGATTATGTTGAAAGGTTTAATGAATTGTTATACCACCGTCCGCATCTCGGATTTGAGAAAGCCCACATGGCCTAAATTTTTTATGAGGGCCTGAATAGTGAGACCCATATGTAGGTAGAAACAATGAGCGGTGAAAAATTCACCCTTCAGGACCCAGATAAATATTTTGACTCGTTCATCGAGTTAGCTGAGAAAACTAGGCAATGGGCCTTAATGAGAGAACCAAAAATATCTAGGAATCTTATCCATGGGTTCAATAGAGTTGATAATGGGTCTATATCCTTAGGCGTCTAGAGGCCTTAGAGATGAATTATGGTTCAAACCATGCTAGATACGAAGAGCAATCCCATGCTCTTTGTAACAACTCTAAGTTTGAAACCTTCATAAATTTGACCCATATTCAGAAACCTATAACCCTGGTTGGAGAAACCATCCTAATTTTTCCTAGTCTAAGGGACAAAATCAAGGTCAGTCTAGTAATGCTCAGGATCCCCAAGTTTTTGGCTATACTAAGAATCTACTAAAACAACCTACTCTCAAAACCCTTCTGAGAAGAAAATAACTAGCTTAAAGGAATCTTTTGATATGTTAGCAAAGATCCATCTTATATTTCAAGAGACAACAACAAAGACTCTTTCTAAGTTAGAACTCCAAGTAGCTCAGATAGCTAAGGCACTAAGTGAGGGAGACATAGGAAAATTTCCTAGTCAAACATATCCTAATTTTATATGAGACAAAACATTCAATCATGAGAATTCTGTTACAACCCTTAGAAGCGGGAAGATAGTTGACAATAAGGTAGCCATGCTTGATAGTGGACATACTGTAGTTCCATATTTTACTTCCCAAGAGGAACCAGTTGTTGAAAAGACTGAAACAATCTATAAAGAGTCAAATACAGTTCCTGATAGGACTACCTTTGTGCCTAAAGCCCCATACCCACAGTTGTTAGTTCCAACAAAGAAAGAATCGACTTTCAACGAGATAATGGAAATATTTAAGCAAATGAACATCAACATTCCGTTATTAGAAGAAATTAGAAAAATGCATGCTTATGCCAAGTTCCTTAAAGATCTTTGTACACGAAAGCGTAAGCTTAATGTACATACGAAAGCCTTTTTAGCAGGTCAAGTAAGTTCAATCCTTATGAACCAAACACCCCATAAGTATAAAGAAACTGGATGCCCCACCGTATGTTATGTGATTGGTAATCACGTAGTTGATAAGGCATTGCTTGAATTAGGAGCTAGCGTTAACTTACTCTCGTATCATGTGTACACCCAGCTAGGTCTTGGTAAGTTGAAACCGACCAAAATGACACTGCAGTTAGCTGACGGGTCTGTCGAAGTCCTTCGTGGTTTCATAGAGGATGTTCTTATTGAGTTTGATAGGTTATTTATATAGTGGATTTTGTTTTTCTAGATACCCAACCTGTTTAGGACCATAGTGCTCAAATACCGGTGATTTTAGGTCGCCCATTTTTAGCCACATCAAATGTTGTCATCAATTGTAGAACATGACTCATGAACATATCTTTTGGTAATATGACTACTGAGCTAAAAGTATTTAATGTTATTAGACGGTCTTCTGAGATGGATGATTTAGAAGAGGTGAACATGATTAACACTTTAGTTCGTGATCCTTTAGCCTGCACTGTGTTTGACAATCCATTATTTGATAAACCTTTCAGTGAATCTGAAGAAGTCGATAACCCTTTGCGAGAGACTTTCTTTGATAATCCATTATATGATTTTTATGATGGTGATTGTTTAGATGACCGGTTCACAAAAGAATTCGAGCATTGTGCTGACCTTAAGGACCCTAAAATCCAAAAAATATTTTTTGGTCCATTTAAGCGTAATGTTTACCCTAAGTTTGGGGTAGTGATGATTCATGTGGTCGTCAAGTATCCCTATTTGAAGTGCCTAACTTGGGACACGAGCTTTGTGCCTCTAAGGTATTACTTGAGTTTCTTCAGACTCCAAAAATCGATCCTCCTAATACTATCCATGAGGAGATCCATCTATTAGAGACCCGTCGTTTGGCTGAACCTGTTTATCAAGATACTCATATGGAAGTAAAATGGCTACCCCAGATAAATCCAGTTGTCTTGAACGAAACCTTAGATAAGGTTGTGCTCAGTTTGTTTATTTGTCTGATTCGGTACAGGTGTCTTATATTTGTGTCAACTCTATTTGGTATTGTTGACCCACAATTGTTTCGGCTATTGGTATATGATTTTGAAATGTGACTAGCCATTTTGTGGTATTTAATGTCTGGATGAAGATTTTAAACTTAGCACTTCTTGGGAGGTAACCCATGCTCGTGCGACACGGTAATATCCTTCCTTAAATCTTTTCTTCAATTGGTAACAATTTCTCCTTGTTCATGCTTTTAATTTCATCTTTAGAACATGGAGGACAATGTTAGATTTAAGTTTGGGGGTAAGGGAGAAACTTTTAGTTGCAGTATAAAACTCTAAAATTTAGAAACTTGTGAACAATTCGAGATGACACTAACCATTCTAAGTACATGGAAACAAACCTATTGGATGTAGGAGTTGAGGGACCCATCTAAATGGTTTATTCATAAAAGGACAAAGCTCAAGTGTTAGAAATAATATGATAGTCGTCACCATATCTCGGAGTCGTCACCATGTCACATTTTTTTTTTGCAACTTTTTGTGTTTCTCTAAGTGATTTGGTGGGGCACTAGTATCGCCTTGTTGTCGCCACTAGGATGAAATAAAGTGATTGAGATCAAGGCTCATTATTTTAATTGAACTTGACCAATATTTTCAAAAAAAATGGCACTAGATTGAAATATGTGTATATTCTCCTTATCTTCGTTGCCTAAGCAAGCGTGGAACGCAAGATCCATAGAACTATCATGTCATCTGCTGACAAGGAGCATGTGCATAGATTCAAAATATCTAATCATGTTGTCGATAAAATAAATAATTAATTAATTAAAAAATATAAAAAACAATTGTATATATTCAATAAATCGACCGATGAGGCCCTTGTATATACCAGCTGAGTTGATACTAGAATTAGGATTCAGACCAGTAGGTGCGTATCTCAATCCATTAATGTTCATCTTGGCATGACGATCATATAAAATATTCTGGGAAACACCGTTCGCCTTAGTCAACACACGCACATTTCTATCTCCATATCCATCTTCTTAATTTATTCATGCGAACGTGATTTGTTAGGTTCCGATTATCGTGGTCCATCGTACGAATTTCTGAGTAGTCCTTTGTTTTCTTATATATGAATTTTAGTACGCTTGAGTAAAAACTTGTGTACAACAATTGGAATCAAAATAGGGTAATTCCTCCCCCTAGCCAAAGAATTTTGTATCCAACTAAATAGTGTATACCCTCAATCGTTCACAAGTAGTTAGGCTTTGGAGTAAAAGGTTTTGTGAGTATACCTCTTGTTAACCCTCAGGAGACTAAAACTCGTCTGATAGGGACACCTATGGGTTTAAAGGCTTATTGCACACGCTAAGTGCAATCGCGATGCCATTGACAGTGAGTTAGGGTTTTTATCTTCTAGATTAGATTTGCTCGAGGACGAGCAAATAATAAGTTTGGGGGTATTTGATAGACACATTTTTGTGTCTGATTTTTCTCAATTCTTTATATTGGTAGTGCTCGATTGTGTATTAATTTGGGTATTTATTATGTTTGTAGGTATTTTTGGAAGAATAAATAATTGTGAAAAAATGAGCTCCAAAAGTGATAAAGGCACCCAAAAGTGATAAAGGCGCCCAAAGTGATAAATGCACCCAAGACTTGGATAAAGGCACCCACCTTCCCATTTCAAACAAAGAGTTTGGCGGGAATTTATTTCCCCTCAAAACAGCGAAGAGTTTAATTGAGAATTTTGTGAGAATTTTAAGATTTTAAGGAAAGAATATTCTCTTGTTTTAATAACTAAGAGTTTATATACGAGTGGGACTTGTGAATAGAACAAAAATCTCGGGCAATAATTTTTTCTCGTATTAAACAATCTTGTGAAGAAAATAGGAAGTCTTTCCTTATCCTGATTCTATATTGTTGGAAAGATATCGTGAAAGAATAATAGTCTCGGTTTAAAACAAGGAAAAGAAATCAATTGAAGAAAGAAAGAAAATCAAAAATCAAAGCAAAGGCGAAAAAAAAATATATATCCGAGATCTGCCGAGATTTGATCATTAAAAGAAAAGATTCTTCTACATATTTGAGAGAACTATTCGAGATTTGGTTGTTCTAATATAAATAG
This sequence comes from Papaver californicum, assembly GCA_023531435.1. Taxonomy (NCBI): domain Eukaryota; kingdom Viridiplantae; phylum Streptophyta; class Magnoliopsida; order Ranunculales; family Papaveraceae; genus Papaver; species Papaver californicum. The sequence goes on along the minus strand of JAJJMC010033691.1, from coordinate 1,465,943 downwards.
AGGGAGGCTGGATGCGGCCAGAGAGCTAGAGAAAAAAATAAGAAAATCTTTCGAGTTGCAGGTCCGAGGAAGAAGATGAAGAAAGCGTACAATATGTGTTGAATTGTTATTAATTACCGTTGCCTTTTCTTTAATTTAAATTGACTCTAAAAATTCTAAAAAAGAAACAAATATTAAAAATTATATATAAACAAAAGAAAACCTAGGACTCGAGATTTCATCACTACTATGCGAACTAGAAGATTATAATTATCCTCTATAATTTTCTCAAAATAATACTCAAGACGATTTCGGGTGAAGTATTTACGTCTTGGAAAATATATAATTTTATTCAATTAGTTTTTCTCAAAAGAATTAATAATTATCTTCACTTTAAAATGTTATTCTCTAACTAGGATAAATAAATCAATTATTTAAGCATCATAGGACACATGAAGGAATTATTATCATATTTAATCAAGAAATAGGACCAAGAGAAATTATCATAGAAAATAGTCACAATCTTCTAGCAAGCATAATAGGACTTCCTCTCTAATCCTAGGTGGGGTTCTATCTATTCATGGCAATTTTAGCACAAGAAAATAGAGAAGAAACCATTAATTTTAGTTAATTTAAAAGATTCTTAATGTTTCTGCGACGCTGTGAGTCAATTCTTCTTTGCAACGCAGGCACCAACTCAAGAACAAGGCTCAGCCAAAGCTCCACGTCAACAACCGCCGCAGCAACAGCCAAAGACAAATCCTATATTTCCATATTTTCGATTCTCCATGGAAGAAGTCATTGAACTATTAGATATGTGGATACAAGATAAAGCTATTAAGTTGTCGCCGGTACAACGTCCATCAACTGCCCAAGAGAGTTCAGATCCGAACTATTGTTGTTTTCATAGGTTCGCTAACCATCCTACCAGTAAATGCAACGGTCTGAAGCATATCTTCAAGGAGAAGATAGATTCAAGAGAATTACAAATGGGGACTGAGGGTATTTACAAAGACCCACTCCCTGTCAGGAATTTCACCCTTTCTGGAGAATCCACCAACCAAACCTTCCAAAATTTGATGGAGCGCATGTGCAAGATTCTCTATTATTCCAAAGCCCAGCGCAAGGATATATTCATAGCCCTCAACCTTGTATTTTTTATAAGCGTCTCCTCTTTGCGGAAAAATTTATGGTCCTACCCAAGCCTGCTTTGGAGATCAAAATCAATAAGAACAATGAGAAGCCCGTCTGGGAACTTCTCACCACTGCGTCAAACGAGTCGAGTTTGGAAAAAAACACTAATTGATGTTGGAGCAAACATCAACATCATCACTGTCAAATCCCTGAGAACTACCGGGATTTCCATACGTGAGGCTACACATGCACTAACTGCGCTTGAAGATTTCGAAGGAAAATCCGGGAACGCATATGGCTACATTACTCTCAAAGTAAACATGAGTAACGTTCAAACGTGTAGTAAGCTTCAAATTACCATATAAGATCCAGACTACGACATGGCTCTTGGACGTCCGTGAATCCACATAAACAAGGCAAGGCTTGACGCATCTTTGGAGAAATCGTCACCAAGGGACCCACTTGTAGGCTCCAACAAGCCAGCAGACTTTAAAGATTGCTCACGTCCAAAACATCACCAAACAACGGATCTGGATACTAAACGATTGCATGGAGGAGAAGTGATGTCGTATGCTCGTGGATTTCGCCTACAAGTAAGTCTTGTTCAGCAACTCTCTTTACAAACAATTATCACACATCCCATCAAGGCTTGGGGACTCAACTCGAGTATCAACCTCACCGTGCCTTGACAATGTGAATAGGAAGCCGATCCTTTTCAATTATCCTTAAAATGTGTCATCAACCTGAGATATCAAAACCCAACCCTTTCCAAATCAGAGACACTACTACCTCTCTTGGAGAAAAGCCATATCTGATCATTAAAACTATATTGGGTGAATGCTACAAACTTATCAATATCGATAAGCTAATAGGGGTAATCATACATGGAAAAGGGCTTAAAGATGTCAAGGCTTAAACACTCCACTACCCCTGACAAGGAGGTCAAGGTTAAAGCACTTCGCCACCCCTATCAATATTTTTCTCTTTTGTGCAATATCTGTAATTCCTCCAAAATAATTGCAATACCTTGTATTTATATTTAGGATTTCAATTTATTAAACAAAGTATTATTTCCCTTTCTAGAAAATCCTTTGCAAACCATTCAAAATCTACATACTCAAAATCCCAAAATAAAACCACAGAAAATCCGGGTATCTCAGCAACACATAAGAACCCTCAAAACCTACTATTTAGAAAAGATCTCTGATGACTAGCTCAGCACCATTAGCATATGCTTTCTCCACCTGTGCAAGGGCTTCAGTTGCAAGCCTCAACTCTCGGGATAGTCTTTCAGCATCATCTCTAGCCTTGGAAATCGCTTCTAAGCCGAGACGCGCCTACTTCCTTCAAGTTCTCCTGAATAGCTCTTATATGACGACAAATCCGCCAAAAACAAGCTTAGCCATCTCATCTTCCTCCAAGAGTCAGGTCTTTTCAAACTCAAAATCAAAGGCAACCCAGCGTTCAGATACTCAATTGGTATAGTTTTCGTCGCATCGGCATCCTACGCAATGGCACCACTTGGAGCATCATCTTCAACAATTGTATTTGAAGGATCACAAGAACCACACTTAAGGACTGAAAATTTGCAAAAGATTCCCCCGTTGCTAAAAACCTCTCCAGCCTATAATAGACGGTCAACTAGAGAGTCACAACCTTGACAAGGCCCATTACTCTTCAAAAAAATACCACAAAGATATCTTCACCTCTCCCAACTACGTCATCGGATTTAATAGGCGCCTGCAACCCCTGACGAGGCTAAGACCCATCCCAAGCCTACTCCAAAAAATACAACTTCAGTAACCAAAGAAGAATGTGATTGGCGACTGCTCACCGTATTCCATCCCCTACAACAATCAAGGATTCAAGGGATAACCTAAGAGACACCTCCGAGAAGATGGTCTTTGAAGATATCCGTAGTACCACGTCATCAACAAAACACCTCCCAGTTCATCCTCTTCACCCTCGACGTCTCCAGAGAATTTCACATGTATGAACATTCCAAGCATGCCATCATCATTATATGAAGGGTAAAGTAAGCATACGAGCTAAAGGGTCAGAATAAGTCACAATTTCATTCAGTCAATGCTCATGATTTCAGAAGACGTCCCAGTTGCGACTAAACATCCCATACGCCAACAAGGAATTCAATTTCAGTTCAAATTCTTATTCCAGCCTCGACGTGACAAAGACAACAACAACAAAACTAGACATCAACCTTTTTTGCTTCCCTTGCCTGATCGAATCCTAAAGGCATGGACTCATTGGTGATACTATCAAATCATCTATCGTCCAGTAGCAGGTCAAAGTAGTCTGGGGACTGGAGACTTTTTTGGTTTTAGAAATTTAACACATCTACCTCCTTTAAACCATAGGATTTGATCAACAACAGTATTAACAACAAGACCTTCCCCTCGCATCATCCTAACAAGGTAACGTTTGCATCTCACCTGGTCTACTTTGACCTCTTCCGCAACAGAGCCTTATCTTTTATAAGAAGATAGATGCTAGAATACCCATCACAACGTCTGGGGAAACATGAACCATATCACCACCTGAAGTAGACACCTAGAGTAGATACGACTTTATTCACCCATATATATCACAACCTAGTTAATACTATCTCTCCACCTATTAAATGACAATCTCTTGGTTGTTCCACACTTGGGGACTTGATCTTGTTGGGAAGATCAATTCAAATTTTTCACCACTAAGGGAAACGAAACATCGTCAACAAAGCATATGTATGTCAGTACCTCCATACAAATCGTAAGCTTCCTCTTCTTACCTGATTAAATCCATAACATGGGGACTTCGCTTTTGTTGTTGTTGCTGCTGATTTTAACCAAACTTGTCAACTATGGAAGACACACTGAATTCAGAATTCTCAAGGTAACGCCATCAATCCCCTTCGTACTCCAAGCAAGACCTAAAAAGACAGTACCCGTGGTCATAATCTCAACTATCACTGGTAACAAGGCATCCACGGCCATCTTAAGCACAATGAACACTTGTCAGGCCTGACTACTTCAGATTCATGCTTCTCCTCTCAACATCTGGAATATGAGCTTACAAGCTGCTATCAGGAATTCATCTTCTCAAGAAACATGGCTATGGTAGTAAAGTATATCTGGAAACTTAGGATTTTGATTTGGTGAGTTTTCTCTGTTCAATTAGAGCCAATACATCTCTCAGAAACCTGAATTCTCAAAACTTCACGCCGTCAGTTACTCACGATCCATGAAACTTTCAACATCTATGAAGCCTTCAAAATCCATGAGGTCTTCAAGCTCCATGAAACTTTCGCCCTCATGAAGCCTTCAGTTTTTTTTACCATTTACCTCGGGATCCCTGTATCTTATGAGGTCCCCACTTGCTTCTCAGAGCATCATATCCTCTTGAAATTCTTAAGAAGCCCACATCCTCACTACAGTACTTACCATCACGAGCTCTCCAATTCGTCGATATTACTCCTGCTGCCACACCTGCATCCTATGAACTTGGAAATCGAAAACTGTCGGTGGGGAATGGGGTAAAACATCCTTAAAAAAATGTCCATCTGCATCTCCGTTACAACATACTAAAAAGGAATGTCAATTGGATATACATGATAAGAGATGTGACTCTTGCCTTAAAGACAACGAAGTCTAAAAATGTACACGGGATTACAAATTACAAATATGCACACATGGTTGACTGACCATACAAGATCTGAATCAGGTCCACATTCACCTTGGATTTTACGTCATATCCTAAGATATTTCACAACATCAAAAGAGGTCACCAACTTCATGCCATCATTGCTTCGCTGTTGCGACCCTTGTCGTCTCAACTTATGATATCGATGTTGCAAGTTCGATATCTCAATATTCCTATTAATACAAAATGAAGTCGACTCATCTTCAGTACTTCAAGACTTGATACGCTCTAATCCACAATAAGAATATACGATCCCACTGCCATCCTTATCCACAACTTCAGTCCATCATCAACTCCTCGTGATGCCTTCTATTATTTTCGATCTCGCTACCACGGGCTACAACTTCAGACTTCGTCTATAGAGGTCCATCTCATGTCTATTCTAACGCCATCACTAGCACCTAGCACTGCATAATCAAATCTCAAGACTTGGAGTCTGCTGCTTGCCCACAAGAGAATCTAAGTCTGCGCCAAGGATATTTCCTAGAAGAGATAAAGCTAAGTAACTACTCTAAAACTGAGTTTCAAATTTTGAATATTTTATGTCTTACTATCACCATCTAGTGCTTACCACGAAACACATTATCGTTCCGCGCTAAGCAGGGGACTTAATGTTAATGTTGAGTTTTTGACAAAGGAGAAAATTGTAACATCGTTTTTTCCTTTTGCAAGAAAATTGAGAAGGGACATTCAACTCCTGGATAAAATAGTCCTGAAGCTCTGTAATCGCTTTTTCCTATATGCATAAACATGAAATAAATATCTAAATTCCTGATCAAGCATCAGAGTTATGAATATTACTCTTATCTTATATTCTGTAAGAAAATCGAGAAGGGATATTCAGCTCCTGGATAAATTAGCCTTGTAGCTTTTTTACATATATGTGCACCATAGAAATTTCATAGCTATACTCAAATAAATCCTCGTTATTTCATGTGCATCTATGCAAGCTAAAAACATAATATACTAATTATACAAAGTTGCAAACATTCAGAATAGAGGATATGCCATATCTGAATAAAAATGCTAATTAGATGCATATCATCTAATTGCAGAGTTGCATCAAGCATAATTTCAAGTTGCAAACTGTCGTGGCTAAATCTCTTGAAATTTTTTTGTATGCATTGCACAAAATTTAAGCGTAAATGCTAACAATTAAATCTCACAAGACTGAGAAACCCTAAATAGACCATAGTTATGGTCACGACATTAATGAATGTCAAATTAAGCTAGTGGTGCATAGGCAATGACCATGGCACTAAAAAGTGCTAGCCTTGGAAAACCCTAGCCACACTCCCAATACCAATGAGAAGCACACACATATGCCAAAAGTCCATAAAAAAGCCAAAAATCTAAAAAAGCCGAAAAGCTAACAAAGCACGCGCCAAACAGGCCTTAGCAGTGCTAGCACTAGCTCTAATAAGTTAGTGATTTTCTAGCTCCAGCGCTATCGATTTAGCGCGGCCAGCGACGCTAGCACTATACTAGCACCAGCAATAAGCCTATACTAGCATTTTTTTTCGATTAGTACCTCTAGCACTCTTCCTCGCTAGCACCAATTCTAGCAATCCCCTTCCTTTGCTCCATTGCTTGCGCTAACCTTTACGAGAAATCAAAACAATTACATGGGGGGTTTATTCATGGGTTTTTGGTCTGGCGGTTACAGTAACATGTGGCGTGGTAATACCCCATGATCTGAAAGTTACAAAATAGTGGCTATGGTTGTAGAAATTGAGGAGATAATGGAATCATGGTTTTCCAGAAACTTCCCTGGATAATGGGAAGTTACACCATTACCCACGAAATCTTTATTACTCCATCTCTTCACTACCTCAACTACTTTACAAGGAAAACATGTGTGTTCCCAATTACTATAAATAGGCTACTTAGCCTATTCTAAAAAAACAACAGACTTAGCATTCTCTCAAGCTCTGTGATTTTCTTAATAGTTCTACATCTCTAACATAATTCAACACACCAATTCCTTCAACTTTCTTTGCTTCCTTCATTTAAGATCAACCGATTTTCTTTCCTTGTGACCGAAGCAAGGCGGAACGGCTTCTATCGTGGTTTAGGCTTGCCTTGTACGATTTTTATTTCCGAATCTAAAGAAAGTACTATTATAATATATTATTTTTCCTAGAATCAATTTTTAGGTACTAACACATTCGTTCAATAGATTGAGAATCTATTTATACCATAGCTATTGTAACCACTTGACCTTTCCTCTGGAAGAAACTGTCGACGATTGAGTAGTGGTGAAGTAGAGAATATGGAGAAGGTGTCCGAAAATTCTCTTCACTTCAATTGCGGTTGAGTAGTTGGTTACTCAACTTACCACTTCTCTACTCAACTGCTATCGATATTTCCATAACTTCTCTCTAGTGGGTGTACTGTTGCACCACATGCCGTAGACCGCCAGACCAAAACCCTAATGAATACCCCCCTACTTGTGACATTGATGTCTCGTTTAATATTATAGTATTAAGCACTACTGATGTCAAATCAATTGGGACCTGCTCAATGGGTATGTTGACTAAAGACTTGTCTTGCTTGACTAGCTGTTGATTCTGGCATACTAAACTAAATATCTCTTGCTTGACTAGCTGATGAGTCTAACAGACCATAATAAAATAAATATGTATTTATTTATGTATGAGGAGCAGTGTGTCCATCTTAGTCAATTTTGTATTGACATGTTTATTTGGTAAAAACAAATGTATGCTGTTGAGCATGAAAAATTGTGTGTGAGGCCTCATATGAAGATATATATGAGAGAGATCTAGCATAGCTTAGGGTTTTTAAGTTTTTCAAACCCCTAATTTTCCAAACCAAATATTCACGTGAAAGAAAGAGGGAAGAGCGCCTAACTTTTGTCTTGAAGCAAAAGTCTCACGTTTTTCTCTTTGTAATCAACCTCACACGTTGAGGGTAAAAGAGTAAAATACCAATTTATGGTGAGAAGCAAGACATCAAATTCTTTAGCAAGAAGCAAGACACTCATATTTTACAAGAAGCAAGATGCTCATATTTTACTTTTTGTACTCATCCTCACATGTTGAGGGTAAAAGAGTAAAATTATCAATTTTGACAAGAAGCAAGTCATGTGAACTTGACTTTGTTTTCGAAGGCATGTGTATTTTTCCTTGAGAATAGTCACGCAAGCTTAGATGCTTGGATAAGGCACACACGTTGGAAGCAAGAGAGGTAGAGACGTCTCCCTCTTCAAAAATTAGGGTTGTGTTTGGCCAGAAGGCAAGAAACTCACATTTACTCTTGTGCTCAGCCTCACATATTAAGGGAAAAATAGTAAAATACCAAATTTTTGAGAGAAGCATGATGTCCACGCTTGGCTTCTCAGTAGGCGTGCAAGCCTAGCCTGAGAAGCAAGACAGACAAGCAAAGGTAAGGTAAGGTGCGTTTGAAAAATTAGGGTTAAATTCCCTTTTTTGAAATTAGGGTTTGAAATATTTTTTAACACACTTTTGAAACGTTTATAAGTGTTGCGAATTTATTTTCAAACCCTAATTAGGATTTGAAATACTTTTTGACACGTTTTTGATACGCTTTTAAGTGTTGCGAATACGTTTTTGATACGCTTATTAGGGTTTGAAAATACTTTTGACACGCTTATAAGTGTTGCAAAGCCTTTCAAAACCCCATATTGAATTATTTTCACCCATTCGCATTAGTTGTCTCTTTAGGTAAAGGATTAATGTGACTGAGGTAGGATTTTTAGTTAGTAGAAGTTATGAAATTATGCCTGTCACAATTTTAACTTTTGAATTTAAGCACAACTATGGTACTTTAATCAAATAGATTTATATAGGTGTTTTAGTAGGTTTATATCGCTTAATTGAGCATGAATATCAACGTAGGTAATTTTTGGGAATCAGTTTTGGAATATAGCACAAAAAATAATACTCAAATTGCTCTATACTAGTGGGCAATCCATCTAGGAGCTTGAGATTTTATGTAAAAATCATAAAACATTTGGGAATGTTATAGTGAGCGCCAGTGTTGTTCTAATAATTTTGTAGCGTCAAAATAATACTCAAATTGCTCTATACTAGTGGTCAATCCATCTAGGAGCTTGAGATTTTATGTAAAAATCATAAAACATCTAGGAATGTTGTAGTGAGCGTCATTGTTGTTCTGATAATTTTTACAGTAATAAATGTTTGATATATTCAGTGATTTTAGTTATATATGTAATTGGCCATACATATAATGAGAGGACAGGGATAAGCGCCTGAGAAAGGGCAGGGATAAACGTTTGCTTAAGAATTCTTTTGAAGAATTTAAAGTTTAGTATTTCTCATACCAGAGTCTTGAGAGTTAATTTACTATTTTGTCCTTGTCAAAAACCCACCATCTACAGTTGTAGATGGGTTTACAAAATCAAACGTAAGTATGATAGCACTGTTGATCGATTCAAATCTCGACTTGTGGCGAAAGGTTACAATCAAAAACATGGTATAGATTACACAATACATACAACCCTATCATCAAACCATTAACGATACGCCTTGTTCTTAGTATTGTAGTTACTTCTTCTTAGCCTATTCGTCAATTAGATGTTAAGAATGTTTTCTTACATGGCAAATTAGATAATGTGGTATAACGAAACAAACTCCTGGATTCATTGATAAAAAAAATCCTACTCATGTCTTTCAACTTCACAAGTCCATATATAAATTAAAGCAGACACCTCGAGCATAGTTTCATCGTTTCACCAGCTACTTACAAGAGCTTGATTTTACTCAATCCAAATCTGATCATTCAATGTTTATTCGGCGGTCTTCATCTGGTATTACAGTTTTTCTTTCATCTATCTAATTAAATGCGGAGTATCCAGAAGACGACGAAACTTTTTGGGGGGGGTACGTAAACGAGGACAGATCACAGGATTTTGTACACGTCATCTTTGAGTTGTCGAGTAAGGATTGCTCCAGCTCTTAATAAAAGGGCTTTGGAACCCAGCCTTATTAGACTCTCACGGGGATTACTCTCTGATGTGCGTTCTATTATTGGCGCTTATTCCTTAGGGAGTGATCGGGATTAAGCCGCGTAGCCCGCGTGGGACTATTCGCGGTTTGGGGTGGGCCTTTCGTACTAAACTCCGTACGGGGAAAGGACAATTATTCAAAGCATTAAAATATAGTTGGTTCAATATTAATGAAAATCTTACTTAGAAAGATTACTAAAATGATTTTAAGAGAAGAAATCTTACTTAGAAAGAAATATTCAAGGCTTAAAGAATGGATTCATTCGCCTATAAATTAGAAAATGCAGTCGTAGCAAAGGGGGACATTGA
>JAJJMC010033691.1:1385153-1417813 GCA_023531435.1 Papaver californicum | reverse complement strand
GAGTGACTTCATCCCTCTCTCATACGCTCGAGTCTCTAAAGAGACTTCGTTAAGGGCCTTCAGGCACTCAACTTAACAAGTTCAGGCTATCTAATCTCCTTTTATTCATTCCTTAGTCTTTGCCGAAGCTTTCTCCGAAGCAAAAAACTACCACACTACCTACGAGAAAAGATGTTATGCAAGAGCTCTGCGACCTGCTTTCAAGTTCAAGAGGCTGGACGGAAGGAAAGGTATTTGTTCAGTTCTGCTTCCTACTATTAGGGAAAGGAGCTTGCTAATGCGGTTAGCCTACGAACATCTCTTTCTTCCTTTCTTGAGCTAGTAAGTGAAGTGAGATAGATCGAACGGAAGCGATTAAAGATTCCTTTTAACAAGAGGGGATTGCTTGGCGGATATTACCCCTTTGGTGCTTTGAGCGAGAGTGAGGGAACAGAAGCAATAGCCCCTATATTTAGAAAAGCCAGTCACTTCGCCCCTCCAATTCAGGATAGGTTTTTTTCTTTCCAGCTGTAAGGCACAAGCATATCCTGTGCTATGACTCTCCCTTCGTTTGCGTGACGGACAGCTCTCTTTTCAAGGAGTAAGAAGCGACCCCTAGGTCGCTTACCAGCCGGGGAGATAAGAATAATTATTCTTAGCTAGCTTTCTTGAATATGTTAAGCTCTTTATCAGAATGAACTTGTAGAGATAGCAGAGCAAGCTCATTGAATAGGGTCTTGCGCCAAGGTTGGGTGAAGTAGGGGGACATGGATATGACTCATCTCAGGTCAGTTTCAAGATCCCAGGATTCGAAAGAAATAAGGGTGACCGGTCATGAATAGAAGGGAGAATAAAAATGAATCCTTTGAGTCTGAGAGATAAAGTGACCACCTCATAGTTTCGTGGCTAGAATCATAGTTGTCCGTTCTGATCAAATTTTTGACGAAAGAAGACTCACAGTTGTCGAATATATGGCTTCAGCGAGAATCTCGTTTCTCTTTCTTTCAATCTAGCTCGTACACTCGCTGCCCTATTCAGGCTCGGCGTAACCGGAATTAAGTCTTTCTGATCTCGACTTCCTGTTCAAGCAAGAGCCTTATATATTATATCATTAACGAAAGCGACTAATACGGATCAGGAAATTCAAAGTGATTCCATCCAATCCCATCCTGTCATTACTAGTAAATTTAGAAGAAGTCTAGCTTTGAATCCATAGACTTGGAAACCTACTTCAGAGACGCGGCGGAAGCCCCCGAAGGAAGCTCTGCTGCACAAAGGTTATAAAAAATAAGAAAATCCAGGCGGGGAAGAGTTCATCTGCTCGCTCGGTCAGTACCTTTATGCCCCCATCCACAGGCCAAGGCTTTGATCCTTACAAAGTAGTAGCCGGCCAAAGGCTGGTTTTTTATCCAAAATATACACCCTATACGGCCTCTTTGCCTATCCTCTTCAGTCCAGTCCCTCACATGTAGGACATATGAGTTATTTCAGACCTCTGGGCCTCTCCTTGGCAGTCGAGTCTCTTTGAGCCTCTCCTTTTAGTCAAGGACTTCATCCCTCTCGCATACGCTCGAGTCTCTAAAGAGACTTTGTTAAGGGCCTTCAGGCACTCAACTTAACAAGTTCAGGCTATCTAATCTCCTTTTCTTCCTTCCTTAGTCTTTGCCGAAGCTTTCTCCGAAGCAAAAAACTACCACACTACCTACGAGAAAAGATGTTATGCAAGAGCTCTGCGACCTGCTTTCAAGTTCAAGAGGCTGGACGGAAGGAAAGGTATTTGTTCAGTTCTGCTTCCTACTATTAGGTAAAGGAGCTTGCTAATGCGGTTAGCCTACGAACATCTCTTTCTTCCTTTTTTGAGCTAGTAAGTCAAGTGAGATAGATCGAACGGAAGCGATTAAAGAAGTCCTTTTAACAAGAGGGGATTGCTTGGAGGATATTACCCCTTTGGTGCTTTGAGCGAGAGTGAGGGAACGAAAGCAATAGCCCCTATCTTTAGAAAAGCCAGTCACTTCGCCCCTCCAATTCAAGATAGGTTTTTTTCTTTCCAGCTGTAAGGCACTTTCTTTTATTTTTAGGCGTCCCCCTTTATTGGGGAATCCCCTATTGTGAAACAATTTAAGAGGCCTTTGTACAGCGATTGTCGCCTTAGCTATCAGCACTGGGTGAGGAAGATCCTTTCTAAAAGTCTAATCTTTGAGAGTCTCTTTCTTTATCGAGGAAAAAACGAACTCCCGCGAAAGGCTACCCCTGAGTTTCAGCTAGTCATCTTGGATCAAGAAGACACTAATATAAGGATTCCGAAATATAAGAGTTCAATCTTGAAGCCACTACACTAACTTCAAGTTCTGACAATCTGACTTGACCTCTCACCTGCTCTGTCCCCAACAACGAAGAAAAAGAAAGCTACGAACGGGGCATTTTCGGGGAATAGCCCAGCCTGCTTCTTATGACACTGACTGTCTAAGGCAGCCATTAAAAGGTGACTGAAACACCAGAAACAGAGACTACCCGAGCTAATGATAGAGGCATGAACACTTTCCAACCAGGTCTCATTAATTGATCATAACGATATCGTGGAAATGCTGCACGGACCCATATATATAGGAACAGAAAGAGAATCACCTTGATACTAACCAGATAGAGCCCGGGATCTTATTTGAAATGGGAAGATCTAGGATAGGCGGCCAACCTCCTGGGGAGAGCGATGTGCATAGACCAGGTGAGTAGAGATGCAGCTCCGTTGAACGCTCGTCGGGCCTGATAGGTGGTGGTATCACACCCTTCTCAAAGGAACCGTACATGACACTCTCACGTTATATGGCTCCGTCCCGGAATCAGGACCTACTTGACTTTGACCAAGGGGTCCTCGAACCAACCTGTCCTTGCATGAAAAGGAATTTTCATGGAATTGATAGCAGAAACGCCTACTCTACGAAGAAGTCTGCAACTAATAGAAAAAACTACTATATCGACACTAGTAGTTGAGTGTCGGGTCGTGAAAGGGTCCGAGCTTCCCAAGCTCTATGCTGTTGGGGAACTCTGCTAAGGTCTTACCACCTTCTTGATTGACTATACTTGAGTCTTTGGAGTACTTTAGGATTATATTCCACGGCGAGGTTTTGTGCTTGTGGGATGGGGTGAATACAGCAGACCAGCGAATCTAGTGGTCGACAATCGTTCGGACTTTAGAAAAGTTGTCACGGCACCTGTAGTAGAACAGAAGAATGATAGCGATGCCCGCGGACCGATTTACGATGTCTCCGTCGCTCGTCAAGCAGGCCACATGGATTGTCCAGGGTCTTCTTCTACTAATGAGACCTCGATCCCGAAGCCTTCAGAGTATCTTTTTTATAGGGGCCTCTATCTGTATAGGGAATTCGCTGCTGAAAGGTCCCGCCCAGTGTCCCCTTCTTTCTCCCGCTGCCTTCCGAGTATACAATGACAACTTCTGGATCGTTACACTCATGCCCGATCGTGAGACTGCGTCCGATGGCACCTTGCTCCGACCTGAGCTATGCAAGAAGGAGATTTCCCTTGGTTCTTGCTGGATGTGCTTGATGGTCCCCCATAATACGCTTACTTGGGGACTTCTGACTCCTGTTGTTCCAAGAGTCTCTGCTAGTTGAACGGCGTCCAGTAGACTCCTTCTTCCGCTCATCCCCCTCATCATCTTTTTGATCGTGAGACTCTTACCTAAGTTATTAAACTAAGAATGGATGGCGGAGCGTAGGTGGCAAGCAGTTGTATGGATACGGTGCTTTACCCGTAGACGCTTCTCCTACTCTCGCAAGAATTGTATGGGAGTCGTCCTCGGAGGGATGAAGGGACTCACTTGCTTAGAGTGAGGGACTTCCCGAATGACCGTACCGGGGAATTCTACCGTACTCCGTGCAGCTATTGCTGTTGATCCTGCAGACCAAAGGTTCAGGCCAGATTGTAGGAAGTGGGTGAGACGTTTTTGTATTTCTATGAGAAGCTCTAGAGCACCTACGATTCCCAGTAGTAAGTCGTCGGCATATCGCACGTAACAAATCCTTATTAAGTCATGGTCTTTTAAGGGCTTACGGGCTAGGCGTCTCTCTGACCTGATAACTGGTCTCTCCTCTCCACCCAGCTCTATCAGCAGGCCCCTTCTGCTGATCTTGCGGTCTCTCATGGCCCAATTATTGCGTTCTCTACCATAGAATTCGGCCTTCGGAACGGCGGCGCAAAGGAAGAGGGGGGATTGATCCACTCGACCATCGGGAGAGGGCCCGGTAGGGTATTCGACCAGAGGGGGTTTTCTTACTTTCTTGTCCTACAAGGAAGGGAGAGGGCTTGTTAAGGAAGGCGGCAAGGCCCGATGCTCCCCCAGTTTTCTGGTCCCCCCGGCAAAGGGGGGTGCTTGTGGGCGGTGTGTGCCACGATGAAACAAGGGAATAAAAGGTCGCTTTGCGTTGGATGCTCTTGAACCTCCCCAAAAAGATGGCTTCGTTGTCTTTGGGAGCGTTGAAGCTTGCTTCTTCTACAGCTTGGTCATAATACGACCTGAGAACTGTGAGAGAACCGATTTTATTCTCATCGGAATTTCGTACTTATGTCGGATCCTACCAATCTCCTGATCGAGCTTGTGTAGGCATATGTTGCCTGGTAGGGCCGATAGCAGTACACTGTGTGGGACGGAGTCAGGGCCATTCATTTTTCGGCGTCCGGCTCCTAAAAGTTTCTGGGTGTGATAAAAGACTTGGGATCGTCGATCTCTTCCTTCAAGATTGGGATAAGTCGATGTCGGTCGATGATGTGCTTCCTGATGTCGAATTCCAAAATCCAGCGAGAGGTTCCGGAGGATCTCGACTGAACAGGAGAGGTTAACCACTCTTCTTTGATCCGTCTTAGGGCCGAGTGGCAGCCCCGACCCGAGCGAAAGTGCGATGTGTCTGGAAACTCGGAATCGTAAATGGATTCGGGTATCATTCTGATCGCCTCTTTCATGATCTTTTCTATAGGTATAACTACTGTGAACGGTCTAAACTTCGACCCTGATTTCTTTCTTCATATTGTAAAAGGGAAGCAGCTACCTCTATTGAAAGATCAGCTCTTGCCTTCGTTTCAGTGACTCATACAGCTCAGACTGGTGTCGCCACCTCTTCCAGGACCGGAATGATTATCCATGTCTGATGGGTCTACATCCTTCCCTGAATGTCGTCGGGTACTCTTCACTTCCCCGCCATTCTTGTAACCGTCACCTGTCATCCGCGCAGGTGTGTCTGCACCCCCCTAAGTAGACTAGAAAGAAAGGTCGGATTTCCCGTATGAGAATTCGGTACTTGTATCAGTGAGGTTCCGTGGAAGAGTGATAGGGTCACCAACTACTGAGGATCTCCCCTAATCTTAGATAGGTCGTATGGGGATTCGCCACGGTTCATTGTTGTGATTACACACTAGGCTACCCTTCTTTGAAAGCTCCGCAGGACCACCTACCACTAGTGTCATATCCGGCCAGAGGGATTTATTGTAGGCTCTCGGCCCTACGAATGTCAGATGCAAAGCCTCACACCTCATTAAGATCATATTGGCCTACTCTCCCAAAAAATAAAGAGAAGACCCCATTGAAGACGGGAGTGAGGTACAACAAGGCCATTTCTGTCCGCCGCCCTTCTCACAGAGCCGTACTTGGACGTTACCGCTCATACAGATCCTAGCCGGCAAGCTAAAGCGACCTCTACAAAGAATGGAAGTCTGGGTGAATCGACATTAAATACAGTAAATTTGAAGTAATGGAATTCTGGATGAATCGACATCAAATAGATGCAATTTCTATTTCTCTTGCTTGCGCTGTTGAGCCAAGGTCCTTTAGGATCTCGACTGCGAAAGAACGGAAGTGAAGAACGAACTTGATACATGAACGAATCATTCAAGCTGCCATTCTACTATTGGTAGAACCTGGTGAACCGGGCGTACAAAAGAAGACTTCTTCTATTATGTGCAAGACGTTTAAATAAAAAAAGGCTGGATGGCTCCTACTGAGCTCTAGAAAATCCCATGTATTTCATTCAAAATGGCTGGACCGCTAATCACATTTCTCGGGACTCCATCTCCTCTCCTTTCAGTCGAGTCTCTAAATAGCCTCGCCTTACCTCTCTTCTTATCAATGGCATTGACCGGCATGACGCTTGTGGTATATCATCTCAAGATTTGAGGTTTGGTTTAGACACTCGGCTACCCGAAAACTCGTTTTCTTCTTTCTTTCCGTTTTTATACTTCTTCTCTTATGAGTTTACTGAATTCAAAGCATCGGATTTAGAGCAAGGCATTTTTAGTGCAAGTCCGAAAAAAGAGACCAAATTGATGTCTTCCTAAAGTTTAATCTTTTCTTTTGCCTTTTTCCAGTCGAGTTGACTAGATAATTCATTACTTAAAAGGAAAAATTTGTTACCTATTATTTTTGTTGGGATTTTAGTGAGAAAATAAAGGTGATTAAGGTATCTTAAAGAAGATCCTGGTAATAAAGTACCTTTGGAAATTGCATCTAGAGATCTAATTGTTTATACAATCAGTTTTTCATACAAGAAAGAACTAAAGAACACAAGTAGTTGATCGCCTTCTTTAGTAGAGTCTCCAGTTAGGAGAGATTCCTTAGCGTTGTTCATAGGTTAGCCGGAATTAATCTGGTCAAAAGTACATCTATCTATTAGGGGAATCTTCATATACATCTGTTGGTCTTCGAGTTGGTAGGAAGAACAGCTACAGACGAAAGAGAAAGAACGTTAGCTCAACAGCGGAAGGCACAAGCCCTAGCTGCGGTAGCCGCGGATCTACAGATGATGCGTATGGGAGCGCACATCCTTTACACGCTCCAGGTAGTACTGGTGGCTGCCTTAGTCGCGTTATCGTAATCCAGCGGGTCGCACACCGTTGGAACCTTTGCTACGGATGGTTCTGGTAGCCATTTGCATGCACACCAGATATGTTTGAAAACAAGTCTTCAAATTCAATAAAATTTCTTATATTAAAGTAAGGTATAGCATGTATGGTAAACAATTCCCTCAACCTAAAGTTTGGGGGAAATCACACCTATTCATCTTCCTCAGTTGGTTTAGTTAATCCTCACGGAAAGAGATATCAGTCGAAGGATTATAGCATAGCTATTACAGTTCAAGACCAATGTATCCAATAGAAGATGCCCATTTACGGCATAAGTGTCATTCTTTTCTTACTTTTTGAATTGATATTTAGTAACCACTCTTAGTAAGAGGGGAATTGCATAATGAAAGAGAGACCCAAGATCGCCGACAGAGGAAGTTAATTATTTATATAAGATATTAGCAATCTGTTCCCCGGCCGGAAGCTTTAACAATTAATGGATGGCTGGTCGTGCGTGGCAATAATTAGTGTTTTTATTTACGAAGTTATAGTCAGTGGTCCACTAAGAAAGGTGCGGTAACGCGGACTCCATAGAATAAAGGAAAGTATGGTTCCGATCTAGTGGCAGCCCAGCCGTTTCGTCGGTTCTATTGTTGCTTTAGTCGCATTAGTAGCCGTCAGGTAGCCTGCTCAGGTCTAGCCTAGTAGATAGTAGCCGCCTTATATCACGTCTGGGGTAGTGTCAGTAACCGTGCCAGAGGCTTAGTTAGTTTGGCAGTCCAACAAAGGACATTTATTTTTCACGGGGTAAGTACGAGACCGGAAAAGCAGTGAAACTGCAGATGGATACTGGCCAAGGTAAATTCCTTTCCAGAGTTGCCGCTTCGAAGTTCGACTCAAGGTAAGGAGTTAGTCAAAAGTTCGGTTTCTTGACTTCGTCAGTAGGAGAGACATCGAGCAGGCACTTCCTTTAGCTATCCTTATTAGTTGTTGAAACTAGCGTCACGGTCATAAAAGAGGAAGAGTTTAAAACTTCAAAAAGAAGGGGTGGTCCAGTTGCGGGGAATAAATACTATTTGATCCCTTGTGGTCAGTTCTTGGATATAGGATTTGAACTATAGGATGGGGTGGCTGCCCGAAGAGGGAAAGGCGGAGAAGTTAAAGCCAGCTGGTCGGGTGGGAAGAAGGGCTCTCCTTAGCTTCCTAAGAAATTTTGGTGCCAACTCAGAAGTAATGAGATAATTCCTAGCTAGTATCAACAGTAGACTTAAAGGTTACTTTACTTGTCTAACAAGGTTTGTTTACTAGCTTAGAAAGAGGATTTATTCTTGTCTTTGCCGGCTCAACCACGAATTCATATTGGCAAAGAGGCCAGCGCCTTGGAAGCAGCAATAGTCAAGTTTAGTCCGTATCTAAAAGGAAAAAGGATCCATTACACTTTTATGTGGCACGAGGACCAAGAATTACGTCTCCCTTTTAGAAGGCTTTGACGAAGGGAACCAGCCTTTCTTCTTCTTCTGTATCCATCGCAGCACTTCAGTACTGAAATGACACAAAAGAATGAAATGTGAGTCCGATCGCTCTTTCACCAAGTCGATTCCATCAATTGACGAGGCGTTGTCACTTCGCTGGGAACTTCACTTAAGGATAAATCCAAGAATTTTAGTCTCTCGCTTCAAGGAGGGCCTCCCACTTCAGCTTTTTATCTAAGAGCTACGATTCCTACTCTGAAAAGCTTGCAGTCCCAACTGGGTTAGACTTTTCCAGTACGTCAACGAAAAAAGATAGGATTGATACACCAGCTTATCTACGGCTTTGGTTCTTAAAGGTTCTATTGAAAATGGGTGCACTAGACTGTTTCAACCTTCTTCTTTTCCCTATCTTATGATAGTTAAGAGATTGAGTGAGCTCTCCTCACAATTGGAACATCTTGCCTTTGTCAGTATGAAAGAAATAATGAAAAAGACGTCATTCCTTCTTTTCCTAAGGTACTCGTTAGCGGGGATCTTACCTGTGCTATCAGTCCAAAAAAAAAATATATTAGAGAACAATCCAAAGGTAATAGCTTGAAGTTGAGGCTGAGCCAAGGTATTCCTATACCTAGTAGATGGCCTTTCCTTCCGCCTCTCAATAAGACGAATATTCTCTGTCCCAGTTCATCCCACCAGGCTTACTCTCATCTGTTCAGCTGGGTACGATCCAAACAAGGGCCAAACTGGAAACCAACGGAATGCTCGGCAGGCTTTTATGCCTCCAATCTATCTGCCCACATGAGGAAGCTCCGCCCCGGGCTATTAAATAACCAACTATGAGGTCTTACTAGCCTAAAACCATATCTAGTGGTATCCTCTCAATGGGCATTGTTGTCCAACAATTCACACGTCTAGCCATTCAAGGTATTCCTCCGTATTATATGGTATCCTTACCAATAGATTATTTCGTTCTCTCCCTCCGAGATTTGCTCTACTAAGCCCGGTTTACTTCCAGTAATTGCCGACATGGATCAAGAATTAATTCATGTCGAACTCAAATGAAAGGGAAAGAAAAAGTAAGAGTTTAACGGCAGCAGTTTTATGTCCAGGACTCTCTCAATTTATTCAATTCATCCCAGGTTGTGATGTATTCATGCATTTCAATTCAAGGGGCAGGATTCGAAGAAATATATTGACAAAGATGACTGATCAATAAAATGGTGAAAGCCGTCTGGGTAGGGCTATAGTTCTTCCTTTTACTTGAAAGATTCCCTTCCGCTCAACTAATTTATTATTGTCGAAAGCCCTTCCACCGATTCACGACAATGGGGAGTTACTATCTGAGATTGGCAGGCTCACTTCTTGCATTCGAGTTTACCTTAGTTCCTCTTCTTTTTAAGATCTCAAGTTCGGAATTGACGCTTACTGATAGATATTGAAAAAAGAAAGCTGGCCTCTTGTTTAGAAAGGCACATCCAGATGGATACAAATGCGGATAATGCTCCCCGATGATGCCAGAAACACTCTGCGGATGACCTTCAGTTTATATTCCCCAAAGCCTATTTAGGTTAGTGTTAGTCCGCCGTCCCATGGATAATTCACTGATCGATCAGGACCCCCCTTTTCCAGGCTATAAAGTAAACGAAAGAGTCCCCATTCACATTCAAAAGGTACCCGGTAATCAAATGCGGCAGGATCCATCTGACCAGGTCATTAGAAGGCAGTGGGGCTCAGAATTCATGCTTTCGCGTTTACATACATTGATATCTCATACTAAGGACGAAACTCATGAAAGCGACTCAAGAGAGGGAGACGAAGGCACTCGAACAATTAAGGCGGCTAGTATATATTCCCATCTATAGGATCTCTTTTTGACTCCTGCTTTGCAAGCTTAAAAAGCGCATATCAGTTGGTTTACGCGTTGAATCTCAGACCTCAGTTGAATCAAATGGAGGATCCTGATCTTTCTTCCCAAAGGTAAGGGCTCAGTCGTTATCAAAATAAGAGACAGACTTAGATAGGATATGAGGCATTGGTGCAGCCCCTAATAGGGGTATTCCACTTGTCTACTACAGTAGTACCGTAGTGGTGCCTCTAACTGGAGTATGTTTTGTGTCTTGTCTAGACGGCGCGGTAAGAGACTCCCCATATAATGATAGATGAGACTCGTAAATACGGTGTAAGCTTTCCCTCTGTCCGTCTGATTTGTTATACGGTGGTCAATATGGGCTGTCCGAGACTGGCACATATACTAGAATAGGATAGTAAGGCATCTCAGAATCGGTATTGGTGTCAAGCTATCTCGTAATATGGGTGTTGAGTCAAGAACCATGTATTAATTATGTTATATGGTTTGGGGTATATATATATAACGTGGAATGCCTTTCGTTGGGAGAGACAACGGTTGGAATAGAGTGAACCAAAATAAAGTATTCAATCCTACGCGCCGAAGCATATTCAATTCTGTAGCTTTTGCTTATCTTAATAATATAAAATTTAATTAATCATGAAAAGGAAGGTCACCAAATGTTGTAGAAGGAATAGAATAGCACCAAAAGGGCTCCAGTGATTATACCTGATGTTCGTAGATAGTTCATAACCAAGCTCACTAATACAAGGAAAATGAATGCCTCCATCAACTCAAGCCTTTCGCTGATATACACCTCATTTCTTCTAGTGTTGAATAAACTAACTAAGGAAACAGACTTGGCTCCCCGAACTGAACGTTTCGGGTGATACCTATCTTCACTAAAGAAACAAACTAATCTAGATAATAAGGGATACAAATGGAACCTCAGGTGTCTTCCCTCAAAGGGCTATTCCCCACCTCTTCAAATGATTCATCTGACTGCATTTAACTAGTTTAACTACTTAGCACATCAAAAGGGAGAATACTCAACCTATTTACCTTCTTTCGAATGGTTCACTTCTTACCAAGATTCATTACTATCATAGCAAATGAGACATCCCCTTAGGGCCTTGCTCGGTTTACTTTCTTAGAACTGAACTAACGCCTAGACGTCAGCCTTCAAAGGGAACGGATGCTGTTCTAGAGAACATAGTTAGTCTGTCAAAGCAATGTTCGTATTTGCACTATAGCCAAGGGGATGTTATCGCACAATCCTAGTTTGAATCTTGAGAGCCGGTAGAAAAAGGAATGCCCAAATAACGTAGATATGCGAAAGTGCCCAAGTCAGTGTAATCGGTGATTTCAGTACCTCTGTGAAAGACTTTAATCATATACATGACCAAGAAAACAAAAGCAAGGCCTTATCTTATCTAGTCGAATTCTTCTTTACAGGCCTCAGCCTTTTAAATCAAGTGAGGGAAGAAGCAACATACCCAGTAATTGTAATAATCCCCTACGCTAGCTATACTAGATCCCCGCCAGCTATGGTATCCACCTTGTTGGACACGCTAGATAGAACAGTTCGAAGAAAGGATAAAGATCCTCACTTAGGGGTTCGGTCATAGCCTATTTCTCTCTCTCGCTAACAATGGACCCCCACTGGCCAGGTCTAGTTCGAACACCTATAGCAAGGCAAGAACAAGGTAGCTTCTAGCCTCTCATGGACAAGGAACACTGGATAAGCTATAGGCCTTCCTTTTGTGACTATTGGTATAGTCTTTACTATCCTTAGAAACATGAAAGCTCCAACGTTTGGGTAGCAGCATCATACCTCTCTTCTATCCTCTTTCTATCTATGGTTGTATCAATTGAATACGAATGGCGAGAATCGAACATAATACCCCAAGGCATAAAGAACAGAGAAGTAGATAGGAATCGAACTACCTTTCGCGGCTAAAGCCTTGAACCTTAACCACCTGTATACCTAACCTCAGTCTTTGTTAGACCATAGTGGTGCACCGGGAAGGTATAGAGAAGAACATGGGAAGATCGAATGCATGACCATGAAGAAGTACATCGCTTCTTTCATCAGCATGAAGCGTGTATGGACATTGTGAGGTATGATCTTGCTATTATCTTTTAAGAGGTTAGGTGGTCTCTCTCTCGGCGAATCCTAGAATCTCCAGTGATTATTCCACAGCTGGATCCCTTCACATATATCACACAGTTCTTCAGGTCATGTCTCATATTCTTCGTCTTCTACATCGCCATTACCAACGACTCCAATGGCTTCTTAGGGATTAGTAGGATTCTCAAGCTAGGGAATGAACTGGTTTTACTGCAAGGGAACAAGATCTCAACTAAGGAATCTAATGGGGAATCCATCTCGAGGAAAGTTTTGAACTAGCCTCTCATACATGAATGCGACCTTAACTGAAGCCTCTCAATGGTGTCACTCAGTCGACTTAATGGGAAAAAAAGGCAGGAAGATCACTTTCATCTCGTGCTTCGGAGAAAGAGGACTTTCATTGTAGTATAATTCTAATACAGGCTTTCATTTCACGAGAAAGGTATTAGTAGGGAAAAGCTCAAGTTATAGGTCCACCTTTGCTAGAGGTTCGAATCATCTTTCTAGTAAGGAAAGAATTAAAAAATGACTCAATGAATGTGCTTGTAGCGCAGCATTTGATCATTCATCCTCTTTTATCGTAGAATAAGAAGAATGATTCTTTTGTACGCTCGGTTCACTAGTTTCTATACCAAAAAACCTATAGAAAACGTACTTCGGTGCGCCCCCCCCCCCCCACCCCCCGTTCAATTTGTCGAAAGTCATAAAAACAAAAAAAAAAAGAATGTGTGGAACAGTATTTGTCAAGCCTTAAGAGATTTTTATGGTAGAGTAGTTAGTGTTAAGAAAGATGAAAAAGCCCCTTTTTCCAACGAGGAATTTAAACAGGTCTGTTTGGAGCAAATTATGCAAAGAGACCGAGAAAATAAAATATCCCACGAGGTAGTGGCTCAGGCACCTTTTGAGCCATTTATTTCATGGATTTCTTACATTCTCTTTCTTTGTGCTTTAAGTTCTAAGAATCTCACAATCGCTCTTTCTAATGCTGCGGAACCATGGCAATTAGGATCTCAAGATGCAGCTACACCTATGATGCAAGGAATCATGGACTTACATCACGATATCTTTTTCTTTCTTATTCTGATTTTGGTGTTCGTATCATGGATGTTGGTTCGCGCTTTATGGAATTTCCACTATCAAATTAATCCAATCCCGCAAAGGATTGTGCACGGAACAACAATCGAGATTTTTTGGACCATCTTTCCGTCTATCATCCTCATGTTCATTGTTATACCATCGTTTGCTCTCCTATACTCAATGGACGAGGTCGTGGTAGATCCAGCCATTACTATCAAAGCTATTGGACATCAATGGTATCGGACTTATGAGTATTCGGACTATAACAGTTCGGATGAGCAGTCACTCACTTTTGACAGCTATATGATTCCAGAAAATTATTCAGAATTGGGTCAATCACGTTTATTAGAAGTGGACAATATAGTGGTAGTGCCAGCCAAAACTGATAAACATATTATTGTCACATCTGATGATGTACTTCATAGTTGGGTTGGTCCTTCGTTAGGTGTGAAATGTGATGATGTACCTGGTCGTTCAAATCAGACCTCTATTTTAGTCCAACGAGAAGGAGTTTTCTACTGTCAGTGCAGTGAGATTCGTGGAACTAATCATGCTGCCTATAGTTTTAGAAGCAGTTCCTAGGAAAGATTATGGTTCTTGGGTATCCAATCAATTACAATTCATAGCGGCACCCGAGGCTGAGGCTCCATCCCCTATAGTTTTAGAAGCAGTTCCTAGGAAAGATTATGGTTATGCTTTCATTGCTCTAATGGGGGACCAACAACCCCTTATTTGTTCCCCATTAGAAGATGGGGCTTCCAGTTTACGACCAGCAGGCGGGAAAATTTCGTTGATGTCGGATCAATAACGAAAACAAGAGCTAGATGCTCAATTGTCCGTCAATTCTTTTGTTGGAAAAAAAAATGAGTGTTTCTCTACATCAATCTATTGTAGAAACAAAGCTCTAAATGGAGAAGATAGTGGAAGCAACACTTCTAAGCGATGGATACACCAGAGAATCACTTCTTTCGAATTAAAGAGAGATCAGGGGTGTCGTGTTCTATCCGAACGGTTGTGCACTTTCCCCCTTAACCTATGCCAAAGAACGTAATGATATGGTTTTAGGAGCTCATCGGAGCGATCCATATCTCCGAATCATAGCAAAAATTCGTAAAATGGACATAATATTAGAAGGTGGGAAAATCAAGAAGTAACAATATTCTCCTATGAGCACTTCCTCTTTCCTTTCTTCGCACCCATGGCTCTTGTTTCCATTCTCTTTTACTCCCGGTCCTTGAATTCCATATTATTTGTAACCGACTCTTTCTTTGATTCTCTATGTTAGCTGGTCCTATATTAAGTAAAGAAGAAGGTAGTGCTACTAATAACCTAGCAGAACTTTTTGTTTTTCGGGGGAATGTTCGATATTTTACTCTTTTTAACAAGCATGACCATGATACCTATATATATATGTCATTAGTGTCGAATTCATCTATTTTTGGTTGCCTTCATGCCCGAGTCAAGGTCGAAAAGCAGGGTGTTTTGGAGTCACTGTCGTTGACAAAGCATAACTTATTATATAAACAATTAGCAGGGTCGGGTTCTGCCATTCCTACCAGTATTCGAGGATGCTTGTATCTCATCCAGTTAGGGAAAGTAGTTCCGACACTCCTTGGGTTTCACTTATTGCGATACTTGGATTTTAGATTGGTACTTACATGTGATAAAAAAAATTAACTTTGCGGCGATTCCAGTATTAATTCGGGTGATTAAGGAAGATTGAAATAGCATCTATCAAGAAAAGTGCATTCAAAAGACCAACACTTCTCAAATGACCTTGTTTCGGATCACTCTTTTTTGCAACTCTGTGTATCGCTGGTCGTCTTCACATATTTATGTCCTCTTTTAACTAAGCCGCCGTAAGCTAAAGGGGTGTAATTTCTTAGTCAATACTAAATAGCCTACTCCAAAAGAATTCTGGTCCTTCGCATTTCGTCGATAAAAAAGATTGGTGCAATGTTCGCATCTTTACCTATTTTAACTATCGCAGGTTAGAGCTAAATCACCTTAATCAAGTAATTATAACTCTAACTGCCAAGAAGACCCTCTTCCATATAAAAGGTGCTTTGCCAGTTGCTTCTCCTACACTATTCCTTCTGAAAAAGATCAGAATGTATTAAATTTTTCCAAAAAAGTGAAGCCACAGAATAGCGCTTTCAATTACTACACTGATTTCTCATAAACTACTGTCATAGGAAACAAAAGGTACCGAACCTTTACATAATCCTGTCCCTTATAGTTATAGCACATGTCGAACCCTAAACTACTTACTCCATTTCTCCAAAATAAAGCATATGCCTAACTTTAACAAGTATTTAAGACTACTTGACACCACAAACCGAGGATTTTAAGACATACTTTAGCTTAGAAAAAAGGAATTTTCAACCTATAATAACGTCTCATACATAAGAAGGTTACCCCCTAAAAACTGTTAAGCGCTTCACTTCTACTACTTACCAATTTGATTTACCGATGCGCTTCTACCGTTACGCCCTATTGTAGGTGGAGATGTATCCCCCTCAATCTCTAATTTAAGAATGGGATTTTCTTTCTCAAAACTGGACGAAGAATGGTCCCTTCTGTAAGAATGACTTCGATATATCTTTGAACTCCTTTGCTTTAGATCATTTTAGGCTCAAGAAGTGTAACAAAGATGGACTAGGGACTTCGCGAGGTCGTCAACGTATGGTCTCCGCATACAAGAGTGGACTTTAAATCGGTTTTAAGAAGCGTCAAATTCCGAATTTTGAGTTTATCTCTACTTATGGAAGGGATGCATCGATAACAGTTTACCCTTTGAACCGAGCCGAGAGGATCTTTAGATTTAGAGACTCGAGCGTATGCGAGAGGGAGAGATTGAATCTTAGGAATTCGGTATCTCTCTAATAAGGAACTCACTGGGCTGCTTAAAGTGTATTTCTTTTTAATAGTTCATACCCCGACTAGTATGGCCTTAGCCTTTACTTATGCTTCATATGCCCACGCCAACAACAAGTTCTTGGCCCAAGATCGATTCCTTGAAAGAATGAAGGGGAAGAATCTTGTCATTCCCCCTTGCTTGGCCTATGCCACTTATGAAGTGATGGATAATTTTTTCCAACGACATCGTTCTTTAAAACCATCTTTATCATGATCTCCTTCAGATCGAAACATAAGGAGAAGTTTTTATCAAAGGGTTAGCCATATCAAGCTCTTTCTTTCCTTCTGATCTCTATTCTTTCTGTCGGGCTGAGGCGTAAGCATATCTCATAGCCTCTTATTCTCCTATCACCACACCCTTCTATGCATCCCAGGAACAAGGGGCACTTTTGAGATCAAATCTAGGAGGGCTTAGAAAAAGACACATTTTCTTCAGAAGTGAAATCCCCCGGCTATCCCCTAATCGACCATTGAATCTTTACGTAATTCCTTTGATCAATAGACTGATTAAAGTGAAGCAAGAGATATGCCTTCTCCGTGTCATAGATCCTTTCAATGTTTGAGTTCCCCGAACTTGACAAATCTGTAGCTAGGAAAGAGGCCCGCTGCTCTTACGACCAAGTACATTCTTCAATGGACTTTACCTGCCATGACCTTCGAATTGCCAGCTTCTGTAGATTCTATAATTCCATTGGATGCTCTTCCTAATAATGGCAAGGCCTTACATCTATAGTATGGTTGTTCTCGCCTCAACTCTTTTCTCGAGCCTGATCCATTTCCCATTGTTTTTTTTTGTAGGAAAAGAAGCCTCAGGGGCAGCGTAAAGTATTATGACTAGCTGGCTATCCATGAGAGCAAGATCCCCGAATAAGGTTACTCTTTCTCCTTCATTAGACCATGAGAAATGATCCATTCATAAATGATCAATCAGGAGTTCTATGTGGCCCTTCTTAATGTGAGTGGTATAAAAGCGGTTAGAGAAAGACAAAATTAATGGCTATATTCTTTATCCCCTTTTGGTTTCATAGCTGGAGCTATCTTTAAAATGCATCGAAAAAGGCAGTTGAAGTTGTTCTTTGGTTGACTTCCCCGGGTTCGACCCTTCCAGTTGTTGCAAGCTTGGTGATTTCGACAAGTATAAGTATGCCTTTAATTTACTATAATGGATCTTGCGCCTTTATTCTTCAAGGATTGTGCAGTTCTCGAGTCAAGGGATTGAAGCTAGACGACAGTGAGCTTCTCATACAGAAGCAAGTCACTAGAACTACATGAGGTTTCAATTTGCTTCCTTTCCTTAACTGCTCTTTTTTCCCTAGGTCACTCCCTTCCTCTTCTTCTTTTATTTTTCATTGCGAGGAATCTAAGTCAAGAGTGGGTTGCTGGTTCTTTGATCGTGCTCAACCAGTGAGACGAGTAGCAGCAGTGCCATGCTTTAGATAGCATTGGGTAAAAAGTTGATTCACAGTATAAATGTTCTAAGGATTTCTCGATGGGGCACAAGTAAAAAAAGCATCTAAGAGATAGCTGGACACCTATAATTGGTGCGGAGTTGTTACACCGCTTACACATCCTCGGTTGGTCAAGGGGGACAGCGCATAGTCAAGTTTTTTCGTTTCGGAGTTTCTTCGAAATCAGCTTTATTTTCAAAGGAGATTCAAAGATCCTGCATATCCGCGTGAGATTGATGCATTCAGTTCTCGATGTCAATCGATAAAGAATATGCATTTCAGTCTCAATCTCGATCATTGAATTGAAATCTTTCTTTTATAATATATAAGTATGGTCTGTATAATAATATAGAAACTTATGAAAAGCGGAATAGGTGCTCTGACAGCAGTTTACTTAAATTGGTTGTGATCTTAGAAGATGTTATTTAGTTGATGTGTTGCCAAGAAGATGGGAGATTTTAGTCTATTAAAAGTTCAGAAATGGATCATAGTCATTGTTTAAATAAATGAGATTCTTCAATCGACCGAGTTGATCAACGCGGCTGCTTAATTTCGTCTAGTGAAAACGCCTTTCTTAGCGCTTCATGGCTTCTCATAGGTCTCTTTTCTTTGACTTTAGAAACTATGGGGACCCAAAGTCCTGATTTTTTAAAGTTTCTTGCTTACAGGACGAGGAAGATTGATGAGTGACATCTATTTCCAAGACCTATCTTAAGCACCTTCAACACCAATGGTACTCAATGTCTCATGTTTCCACTCTCTTTTCATTACGAAGATGTATCACGCGAGGATCCGTTACTTAAACTGAATCATGCCACGTTATGGAAGTTCCTGGATCGTGTGAAATAAGAGTAGTACCAACACCCTCTGATTTCAGAATACAAAATGGAAAACTGGCTATGGAGATTCCGCGTGGTCAGAGATTCATACAAAGGAAACCTCAACATCAAGTCTCTAAGTCCAATCCATTCGATCAAGATGGAGGATCTGTTAGTGACCTAGCACGGCACAGCATTCTACGAGGGCAAGGAATGTCTCATTTTTCGGTCCTAATCTCAAAAGTCGTGACTCTTAGATTCTCCGGTCAAAATAAAAGAGAACTTCATTCAATTCTCCATGGAAATGGAGTTTTGCGAATTCTCCCAGGAACTGGAGGATCATTTCGAGATCTTCGAACATATTCGAGGGTTCAATGTTACTATTGTCACTTCGGCCAACACACAAGATGAGACTTTATCATCAAGGAGCGGCTTCTTTCAATAAGATGGGGCTCAGGAAGATTATGAGAAGCGAAAGAGAAGGATCGGATGGAAAGGAAAAAGGTAGAGATAGGGTTTAACCGTACGGAAGAGGAAAGGTACTTAAAGTACTCGACTTAAAATAAAAGGACAGGGAAGGGACCCGTAGAGGGCTCATATGTCCTACATGTGAGGGGGGGAGTGGACTCGCTGGAAAGAGGGCGAGGCTTCCGGTAAGGGGTGGGTCCCGCAAGAAAGGAACGGCCATTCATTTGTGTACGCTCTAGCGGCGGGTACATAGGAATGAAGATAGGCTTAGATAGACTAGCAAATAATTGTGGATGGGCCACTCTCATATTCTTACTAATCTAGGATCCAGCTTTCACTGCGCGTACGAAAAGGGATATTATTAATAGTGTTTTCTTTTATCCCTTATGGCCACCAACAACGTGAAAGGAACCAAAGGGGGTCCTGGTAATAAAGTGGATGTCTCCTTGCCCCACGGATCTCTACTAGGCCAAGGTAGACCGAGGATCCCCACACCACGGATGTTTGGGCTACCACTTAGCCATGAGGTTGAGTTTTCGCCACTTCACCTCTTTTCTGGTCATACCTCTCTATCAACCAAAGGTAGATCAGTCATCCCCTGTCCACACACTACTTTAGTATTGCATCATCGTAAGTCCTTTGTTCCCACTGTACTCGATTATTCTTGCCCAGCTCCTCTTGGTCCATCGTGATAGTCCAGCCAAAATGGTATAGTAATCGTGCTAGTGATGGTGATCCCTCGTTTTGATCATGTCCTACATTTGAGTGGCTAAGCTTGGGAACGCAGCCGGTTGGGTATATGGAGCCATACGCATTGACACTACCGCTTTTGGAACTGGAGGAAATTATGCAGGACCTGTTTATCTCGGAATTGCCCTTACTTACCCGATAGATGAACTGCTTTGAAACGATCTAATGGCA
Organism: Papaver californicum; assembly: GCA_023531435.1. Lineage (NCBI taxonomy): Eukaryota > Viridiplantae > Streptophyta > Magnoliopsida > Ranunculales > Papaveraceae > Papaver > Papaver californicum. The sequence continues at coordinate 1,397,888 of JAJJMC010033691.1, read as the reverse complement.
AAAATTGACGGAAGTGGGCTTTCGAGATGGACTGTTCTGCATATGCTATCGGCTCTGCCTGCAGGAGGGGGGTTACCAGATTACCTTCTACTACCGTCGGGATGAGGTGGACCACCGAGATGTACTGCCCCGCCAAACGGATGACCTAGAAATTGATAAGATACAAAAGCTGGGAAAGGCTCTTAAGTCCCGAAACTTTTCGAGTAGACTCTATTTTATCGTAGGTCCTGCCGCCGCTGGGATTCCTCGGAGATCCTGTTTTTTTAAGATCGTGCATTTTTGTGAAGCTACAACTAATGTCGTCCTTCCTGCTGCCATTAGATCATTCCGTCGTTCGTGCTCCCCTTGATAAAGGGCCAAAAGTAGTGCAGAGTCATGTATGATCCCATTTGTTAGCCTTTAGTTATCCATGATGCAATACATTTTGTTGGTACGCTGGGCCAATAGTGTAGCAGTAACCGTGTTGTTGTGATGGTGATCCCCCGCCTTGACCATGGGTGATTCTTAAATGGCTGACGCAATACGAGGGAATGAAACGTTTATTGGCATGGCGTCTATGGTTGTTGACTGAGACATGCATACTTACAGCGCTCTCGCTTGTGAACTGATCTAGATCTCCATGTGAACTTGCTTTTTGGTCGGCGGAGAACTTTCTTGCCCTTTTTTGGCCCGGTTCGATGGGCAAAGCAATTCTTTCTCCTCTGCAACCGATTCCTCTACTCGCTATAGAACGGAGTAGTTTCTGTTGGAACCCAATATTCATATTGTTTGTTTAATAAAAAGGTTTTTATATATAAAAACAATATAAACATCACGATCTTTACACTACATGCATTTTTCATGAATTAAAACATATAAAAAATATGTAAACATATAAGCAATTTATATTTTACATGAATTAAAAGGGTTTATGAGATTACCTCATCGGAATCAATTGAATTGCTTATGAAACACAGCTATTGTGTGTTTAAGCCCACCTCCAAGCAATTATGATACCTTTCTTGTTGTGCAAAGGTGATGAACTATGATTTAGTCCACACCAAGGCTTCACAAGTTTTGTTAAGGGGTTTAGGCTAGAATATATGGTGATTTGGAATGAGAAAAGGAAGAAAACTCCAAGAATTCCCAAGGGGATAAACTCGGCAAAAAGGGAGGGGAGGAGAGAAACTAATTTCTCTCTAGCTAGGGTTTTGCTTTCTCTTTTGTTTTTCTTGCAAATGACTCATGTATATATAATTTGGCTCAACCTATCTTTATATAGGGAGAGTCAAATTGGAAGTTGATGAGTCATGGTTCAACCATTGAACCCATGACTCAATCTCAATTCCCAAATTCCCAAGTGAATTGATTTAATTCAATTGGGTTCAATTGAATTGACAATTCAATTCAATTGAGTTTCACTTATAACTTTCGTTATCCCCTTGATTAATCCGAGTCAATACTCGAACAACTTGCAGCTTCTTGTATGTGTGTGACCTCATAGGCTCGGGTAACGGCAGCCTCGGGAATCAACTCATAAGACCATATAGTTGAATCCCGAAGATCAACGAGAAGACCCAGCCAGCCTTTCGATAACCCCTGGTATTACCTACGAGCATAGGACCAGATAGTTAATCGATTATTAACTATTGAATACATTGAACCCTACCTATTGATAGATGTAATAGTCCATGGGCACTAAGCTAGGAATCTCAAATTCCAACACTCCCACTTTCCCTTGGACAATTACCAGTGAGTTAGGTGTCCAATTACACCCAGTCACTCAATTCCCTTAGACCACAATTTCGTCATAGGCTAAAGCAAGAAAGCGTGTTGCCAACTCCTATGAAATAGTTTTCTCGGTCTACGAGATAGTCTGATGTCCGTTCAGTAACGGGTGATCACAAATCAGTCTACTCTCCGAGAGGCCTGAAACCTTCCTTGTATACCAGGTTGGACAAAGTCGTTACCAATGTATCAACGATCATTCCACTACTACGTTTGTAAGATACCCTGCATGCGCAATAGCCACCAGTTACGGACGGGTCCTGTCACAGCCGAGTACTCTACTCGCATAGCATGAAAATGATATGCATGTAAGCTCAAGAATCGTTATTGTATGGTTCGTGTGAAAAGAAGGACACAAGGTATACCTTTCTTCTTTTATTTCACAACGGTCACTGTCCAGTACCACGTCGGGACAGTTCCACGACAATGAACCTATGCAATGATTCGGACAATCCATTTCGACCCAAGAAACGAGGTCTCAACAAATCATGGCACACTAGTTAACTCGTGCCCGTTCCCATATCTATGGGGCACGAAACTAGGGACAATGTAATCAACACAGCTCTCGTCTTGAAAGAGGATTTCTTGACCAACCATTGGTTCCTCTCAAGAACTTGTGATTACGTTGGGAACTGGTTTGGTTTTTGTCATACAAAACACCAACATCTTATATAAATTCTAAGGCAATTAATAAACAAGGACTGAATTAATAATAAAATTATTCAATACATCAGTCATAAAAACAGATAATAAATACTGAACTAGCTCCCACTAAGACTAAGACCAATCAGACATACATCTAATTCCTATGGCGGAGGTATGGAACTCGTGTTTCGTCTGAGGTAAAGGTTTAGTAAGTGGATCTGCTGCATTGTCTTCTGTATCAACCTTGCACACCTTGACATCACCTCTCTCGTATATCTCTCGTATGAGGTGATACCTTCTGAGTACATGTTTGGACTTATGGTGAGCTCTGGGTTCCTTAGCTTGAGCTATGGCACCAGTGTTGTCACATAGCAACTCTACTGGTCCCTCAATGCTAGGAACTACCCCGAGCTCAGTCACAAACTTTTTAATCCAGCAAGCTTCTTTAGCGGCTTCGGACGCTGCAATGTACTCAGCCTCTGTGGTAGAATCAGCAACAGTGCTTTGCTAGGAGATTTTCCAAGATACTGCTCCACCATTTAGGCAGAATACAAACCCTGACTGAGAACGGAAGTCGTCTCTATCGGTTTGGAAACTGGCGTCGGTTAATCCATTCACTCTTAACTCTTCATCCCCGCTATATACCAGAAACATATCCTTAGTCCTTCTCAAGTACTTTAGGATAGCTTTCACAGCAGTCTAGTGGTTCTCACCTAGATTTGCTTGGTATCGTCTAGTCACACTCAGAACGTACGATACGTCTGGGCGTGTTCATAACATGGCGTACATGATAGAGCCTATGGCTGAAGCATAAGGGACTCTTAACATCTTTTTTTTCTCATCATCAGTAGTGGGACACTGACTTTTGCTGAGAATAGCGCCAGTTGCCATGGGCAATAAGCCCTTCTTGGAATTAGTCATATCGAATCTTTGCAGAACCTTATCTATATAAGTATTCTGGCTTAGGCCAATCAGCTTATTGGCTCGATCTCGATAAATCTTAATTCCGAGGATGAATTGTGCCTCTCCTAAGTCTTTCATTGAGAAACACTTACATAGCCATGCCTTGACAGATTCAAGCAATGGTATGTGGTTTCCAATGATTAGTATGTCATCGACATACAAGAATATAAATGTAATGTTTCTCCCATTCACCTTCTTGTAGACACAAGGTTCCTCTTCGCTTTTGATAAAGCCAAATTCCTTAATTGCTTTATCGAAGCGGAGGTTCCAACTGCGAGATGCGTGCTTCAGTCCATAGATGGACCTTTGAAGCTTGCATACCATCTTAGGTCCTTTCGGACTCGTAAAGCTTGGAGGTTGTGTCATATACACATCCTCTTCAAGATTTCCGTTTGGGAAAGCAGTCTTTACGTCCATCTGCCAGAGTTCATAGTCATAAAATGATGCGATGGCTAGGATGATCCGAATAGATTTGAACATCGCTACTGGTGAATAAGTTTCATCACAGTCAATCCCATTAACTTGTCTGAAACCTTTCGCCACTAGCCTTGCTTTATAAACATGGACGTTTCCATCTTTATCCAGCTTCTTCTTAAAGACCCACTTACACTCGATGGGTCTGGCACCCTCGGGTAAGTGAATCAGTGTCCAGACGTCGTTCTGGTACATTGAATCTATTTCGGATTTCATGGCTTCATGCCATTTCTCGTTGTCTGGTCCTTTCATAGCAGATGTATAGGTAGCGGCTCGTCATCATCTATCAAGAAGGATTCCCCATACCATCTATCGGGAGCTTGACGAGTCCTATCCGATCGCCTAAGGGTTCGTACTTCTTCAGAAGGTTCCTCCACCGTGGATCTAGGGTCCAGTGGAGTGTCCACCTTGAACGTTGGATCTACTTCTTGTAGTGCTCCGGTTGAGTTAGTTAACTCAACTTCATCACTTGCTTGAACTTCTTCAAGCTGTACTTTATCATTTCCCACTTTATTGGATAAGAAGTCCTTCTCCAGAAAGTGTCCCGTTCTAGCCACGAAAATCTTATTTTCAGGCTTTAGGTAGAAATAATACCCTTTGGTTTCCTTTGGATAACCAATGAAGTAACATAAATCATCCTTTGGGCCTAGCTTGTCTACATTCAACTTCTTGACGTAGACAGTGCAGCCCCAAATTCTGAGAAAGCTTATCTTGGACGTTTCACATACCACATCTCATATGGGTTTTTCTCAGCTGATTATTTGGACTACTATTAAGTGTGAGCGTAGCAGTCTGCAACGCGTATCCCCAAAAGCTGACTGGTAAGGTGGTTTGACTCATCATGGATCGCACCATATCTAATAAGCTGCGATTTCTCCTTTCGGATACGCCATTATGCTGAGGCGTTCCTGCTGGAGTGAGTTGTGAGACAATCACACAATCTCTTAGATGAGACTCAAACTCATTGCTCAAATATTCGCCTCCCGATCTGATCGAAAAGTCTTAATATTTTTGCCGAGTTGATTCTGTACTTTATTTTGGAATTCCTTGAACTTTTCAAAGGATTCGTGTTTGTGCTTCATCAGATATACATACCCTTAACGGCTGTAATCATCTGTGAAGGTTATGAAGTAAGAAAAACCTCATCTTAGAGGAGTGCTCATTGGTCCACACATCAGTATGTATGATCTCCAATAGATCACTTGCCCTTTCACTGGTTCCAGTGAAGGGTGACTTGGTCATCTTTCCTAATAGGCAAGATTCGCATTTGTCATATGATTCATAATCAAATGGCTCATACTAGAGTGAAGTTTCTTGATGCGTTTCTCACTTATGGGACTAAGCTTGCAATGCCACAGGTAAGTAGGATTCAAGTCATTAGGCTTGTTCCTTTTCAAGTTTATGTTAAGAATCTCATGGTCTTCATTTAAAATGTAAAGACCACTTTGATTTGAAGCAGTGTAATATAAAACATTATCTCGATAAACAGAACAACAATTGTTTTTAACCGAAATCTCAAAACCATCAATGTCTAAAGCAGAAATGGAAATAATGTTTTTGCTCAAAGTAGGTATACAATGAACATTATTCAAAGTAAAAACCATCCCAGATGGGAGCTTCAAATCTACCCTGCCAATAGCTAAAGCAGCAACCTTTGCTCCATTGCCTACTCGCAGGTCTACTTCTCCTCTTCCGCGTCTTCTATGTTCCTGAAGTACCTGCATATTTCGATAAGTATGAGTACCACACCCTGAGTCAAGTACCCAAGCGGAATTATTTGAAGTAGTAAAAGCTTCAATAACATAAATGCCTCCAGGAAGAGTCCCACTCTTCTTGTCGGTGAGATACTTTTTGCAGTTTCGCTTCCAATGACACGGTGCGTGGAAATAATGACACTTGTCAGTACCCTTGGGACCCTTCTTCGGAGAAGGAGTTGCCTTGGCTGGGGCTGGGGTCGACACTCCAGTCTTTGCCTTTGGCTTCCCCACTGCCTTCTTCTTCTTCTTGAACTGTTTCTTATTCTGAACCATCAGAACAGAAGAAGTTCTTTTCGTTCTTGAGACTTGTTTCAGCATTTGTTATCATTCCATGCAACTGGGTAACGTCTTATCGAAGTCGTGCATGTTGAAGTTCATAACAAAGTTGCTGAACTGGTTGTTAAGGGATTTGAGGATGATATCCACAGCCAAGTTCTTAGGAATATCTGTTCCTAGTGACTTGAGTCTCTCAATCATACCTATCTTGTTTGAGGACATGTGGACTTGCTGGTTGTCCATTGGAAAGCTTGTTGTCGATCAAGGTACAGACAACGTCGCACCTCTCATTCCTGGCATGCTTCTGGAACAAGGTTTCCAGTTTCCTATACATCTTATAGGCCGATACATGCTCGAACTGGATCTGAAGGTTCGGTTCCATGTTGGCCAACATAAGACATTGGACTTCCAGCGCATCATCCGCATGAACCTGGTAAGCAGTGACCTCCTTATAGTCAGAGTCCTCTTCAGGTTTGGATGGGAGCTTGGTGCTAAGAACGTATTCCAGTTTCTCATGTTTGAGACCAATTCTCAAATTACGAGACCAGTAGTTGAAATTAGCACCATTGAGTTTGCACTTCTCAAGTGCGGAGCGAAGTGAGTTCTTAGTGAGGGATGCCATCTAAACAGATAATATGCAAAGAAAAGACATTCAGTAATATAATCTATTTAATATCTAAACAAATAGACAAGTTATTTTACAAGTACTTTAATAATCCCTCAAAAACAGTACAAGTAATGTCAAGACCCCATGGGCTTGGGTATGAGTGGCAAACGCATTCATCTTCATAGTCCAAGTCCACAGGTAATTCTACTAGACTATTATATCTTATTTATAACTCTTGACGCCTATCAAGATAGACTTATATGCCTAGCGGGGACGGTTTGATGGGCTAACCTATAGCTCCGTTTAAAGCAACAATTTTTAACCAACTGATTGGATTGGATCATTAGGCTCAGGTTCGATGGGCTAACCCTAAAACTTAATGGTCCCATTGCCTTCCTTCTCCAGATCCAGATATGTCCACCTAGGGATGATCCATTCCAGACAGGGGAAGTCGTGACAACTTTTTAAAAAGGTTTGGGAAAGCTTTGGACTTGGAATAAGTCACATAATTCTTATATGCAAAGCTGATCCCCGAGATCCGGCTTATACAAGTTGTACATAACATGGGCCAAGTATAAAAAGGCTGGACAAACGTCTCATGTTCCTTGTATGTAAAGCTGATCCCCGAGATTCGGCTTATACAAGTTGCATGAGAATATGGGCCAGGTTTTATAGGGAAGTGGAGGGATTCTTTTATATTTATTCACTTACGTTTAATTTCATGCAACAATGTAACTATTATATAAATTCAAGAAATATATATAATGCATGAAATATAAGCAAATAAATTAAAGCGACTTCAAGGGGCGTGAATTGAATTTTGAAATAACCTATTTCTAAAACAAGCTATTTATATTTTTTTATTCGCACAATTGGCATGCAGGTCCGTGAAATAAAATTAAATAAATAAATGAATGAAAACGACACAGGCGTTGCATTTAAAAAAAATGGTACGCATACCGTAATTCAAAAATAAAAACTAAGTCATATCACACCCCTTTCCATTCAGACTACCATTTATAATACAATATAAAACACATTTTATAAAAATTGTATAGTCTAAAAAGGAAAGTAATTCCATGCAAGTATTCACACAATACATGCATAATGCTTATATGAACAAGTTGCAACATATTAAGCCTATCCCCTAATTATTCCTAATAATTAATTAGCTTATATTTGGGAATAAATAGATTTTAAAATTAATAATTAAAATAAAAATTTTAAAAACTTCTAATTAAGTCAACTAAAATCTATTACAGATTCTAAGATTCGAAAACGAATTTTAAATAATTTTTTTTAAAATAATTATAATTAATTAAAAACCGAATTAAAAGCTTTTAAAACATTTATTATTAAATTAATTAATTGAAAAATCAAATTTTGAATCTATAAATCAGATTTTAATTGATTGAGATTTTAAAAGTCAGAATCTTTTGGATTCCTAAATTTATTCCGCTTTTATTAGATTTAATTGCCTTAATTATCTCTAATTCAAATTCAATTACAACCTCATTTAAAAGGAAACAATTGACTAATGGAATCCCATAAGTTTTGTAACTGATGGAATAAATATTAATCAGATTTTAAGGCCAATTATTAGGGGGTTACCAAAATTGAATTCTACTAAATCAATTTGAATTTATTACCATAACGGTTATATTCTATTCAATTGATATTAATTCCTTAATTATATCAATTAAATCTAAAATTTTATGGTAATTTACCTAATAATATTCTTAATAATCTAATCCAATAATTCAGGCCAATTTATAAGGAAAGAATAATTTTTGAATTTAAAATTCAAATTTTATTCTAGTTACCATAATTTTTTATTTTTTATTTTTATTTAATTTTTTTAAGAATCTTTAATCGAATTAAATTCCTAAATTTATTCAATCAAATCCTAAAATTTATGGCAATGCTAATCTTAAGGGAATATAATTATTCTGAATAATTGGGTTCAAATCTCGAAATTTTAATTACCTTAATTAATTTTCGAAACTAATTAATTCACGAAAAAAAAATTATAGTAGGTTCCTAAAAATATTTTAGCACTGTAAAAAAAAAAAATCGAAAACAAAAATCCGAAACGCGTTTTTGTGAATTAATATCCTAAAATATTCCCTAATTAAGATTTAATCCAACTAAATGTGTAATTACATTTTTCAGGCCAATTAAAAAAAATTCATAATATTCTAAAGGTCTGAAAAACAGAAAATTATAGGCAAGGGATAGCACAATATGTGTGAAACAATGAATATTCATATAAACATTCATAAAGATGAATTCATGCAAAAAAAAAATGTAATTAGGCTCTGATACCACTGTTGGAACCCAATAGTCATATTGTTTGTTTAATAAAACGGTTTTTATATATAAAAACAATATAAACATCACGATCTTTACACTACATGCGTTTTTCATGAATTAAAAAACATATAAAAAATATGTAAACATATAAGCAATTTATATTTTACATGAATTAAAAGGGTTTATGAGAATACCTCAGCGGAAGCAATTGAATTGCTTATGAAACACAGTTATTGTGTGTTTAAGCTCACCTCCAAGCAATTCTGACACATATCTTGTTGTGCAAAGGTGATGAACTATGATTTAGTCCACACCAAGGCTTCACAAGTTTTTTTAAGTGGTTTAGGCTAGAATATATGGTGATTAGGGATGAGCTCCAAGAATTCCCAAGGGGAAAAACTTGGCATATCATTTCTTCAATTTGCCTTATCTAAGACTCAGTTAACTCCTTGATCATGATCTTCCCAGTGATACCTAGTCGAGAACGAATCTGAATGGCTTTTTGAGATCCTATTCCATCCATTTTGGTTGAAGAAATCCTTACTTGCTCTTCGTGAACCGATCTAGCTCCTGGTAACATTCTTGATTCATATTAAAAGATTCCCCCTAGACAGGAAGATGTAGGAGTTGCGAAGAAGAAAACTCTCTTTTTCTGTTGGTTGTTGACCAACGGAAAGCATAGGAGTTTCCTGACTTCTTGCTCACGAAAGAAGATACTTATTCTACGATATTAGTTGTGATATCTACTTATTATATGCAATTAGTTATATGAAAATGTAAGTATACTAGCTAGCGATATCACTGAGTGGCAAACTCCTTGAGTTTTTATTTTAGTTAAGGAATGCAAGACTAACTGATAGGCGAGGGTCCATCTGCTCCAAGAATCTAAGACTCAAAGAAGGGCATTAGGAGATATACTAGCGGAGATATAATGGCATTTCCTACTTGTGAAGTGGCTTAGTCTTCCTCTCTTCGAGCTCCTTAGGAGTCAATCTGTTCCACGTTAACTACTACATTTATGGACAAATAAAGATCCCCGTTCCTAGAGAAAGTAATTCAACATCTGCAGATTCAATGGATTTTGATCAATATCATATGGCTCTGAAGACTTGTTAGTTTGGAGGGAACTTTCGCACCACCCCTGAAAGTCAAGTAAGTCCTTTACCTCAAGAAGAACTACAAGAATACCCTACTAAGCTATCAGAAGCCTGCCTAAGCAGAAAGATTTTTCTTGGCCCATATGAGAAGCTTGGGAGACCCTCTAATGTGACCTTTTCCTGGCGAACAAAAGAAAACTAATATGCGGCTAGCCCAGATTCGTCTCTGGCTTGGCGCCTCCCCTTTTCCACGTATTATTACCTTTCAACCAACGTTCGCGGAAAGATCATTAGTAGCCTTCTTATTAGGAAAATATGCACCACCTATCTTTGCACTCCCCTATCTCCTTCTAGTAAGGCGTCGCTCGCTTGAAAGGTGCCAATCTAGGATCTAAAGGTCTTGTTCAGATCAGATATAATGGTTTTCTCAGGCGAGTCGCCGGCCATCCAAAGCCTGGTCAGAAAGAAGAACCTATGAAATGCTCGTCGTTGGGATATAGTCCAGCGCCTTTCCTCCCCATAAGAATAAGAGCGCTCGATGCGGCGTGTAGTACCTTCCGTCTCAATGAATTGGAGAAGGGCCTTTCGACCAATGCCATTGAGGGGCATAAGGGCAGCAATCAATAAATCTTCATTAGTTATCTTGAAATTATCCAGTTTTTGACGATATTCAGCATCAACAAGCAACGGCTCCTACCGCGAAAGCCGTTGCGCGTTAGCACGCGCATCCATTTTCTTGGTCCACCTAAGTTCTTTTTGCTTGGAAATTAGTTGAGATAATTCCTCATCCTCCGAACCAGATTCTTCATCCTCACTATGATTTTCTCCACCAGCAGCAGTATTAGTGCCACCAACAGCGATATTAGCCTTTTTCTCCGCCTTGTGCCTACGTTTTTCATCATCTTCTTCTGCTTGATCTGCCTAGGATTTAGACGAAGGCTTTTTCATGGAAGAGTTAAAATGAGAAGGTTTCCCCAGATTTTCAGTATCAATTACATCATCAACTTCAGGATCAGAATCCACTTGCGTAGGCTTAACAGACGAAGCTTCAATAACTAAACCAGAGTATGTTATATCTGCGCCACCCTTGGATGGTTTTTTGGGATCAAGAATCTACTTACCATCAGCTCCTTTAACACCTGAAGTTCCAATAGATTGAATTTTGATCCCTCTCAAGAAAGATTGGCGGAGAAACGAGTATTTCCTTTCAGTAGGTCTCATTACACTGAGAGATAGGGACAAGGAGAGACACCTATGAGAACATATAAACATATCGGAGAGATCAGATAGCAGATATGTGATGATCCACAATTTCTTCTAAGTCCAATCATGAAAGAGTCATCTGCTTGCCATCGATGTTGTGCGATTAGTCACGCGCATATGTTTTCTTACCAGGAGGGAAAGTACTGAAATGAACGATCTGTCGAAAGCACTAGGATCCGGATCTGCAGCGCTTACTGATTCAATCACAGCTGATACGCATTCAATTGTAAACAGAACACTGGTTAATGTAACAGTTAGCAAATCTGTACCCTAGCAGCCTATTCTCTAACAGCTGATTCAAGACCAGCCGATTCAATTGCAGCTACTTCGATAAAACTTATTATTATGGCGGACCGGCTTCCCAGAAAGGTTAATGCCCTATCATAGGACTGGATTCTTCCCCATATGGAACTGAAACCAGAGCAAGAACCTAAAAAGCGATAACAATCTAAAAGGTTCATCTCTCTAAGCCAATATCATTTGCTCCTCAGCAATTGATCCAAAAAGTACCACAGCTCCTTCCTTCTTAGGCGAGCAAAGTGACCCCCGTTGAACGTTGGAAGAAAGAAGCTAATAGGGAAGAAAGAAAGAAAAATGTGAACTTGATCGGGTTAATTATCAAATCCAATCCTTGCATCATCTGATCTCGATCGGGTTAACTCAAAAATGAAGAGAGTTCGCATCGAATAAGCCAATTGAGACTATCGTCAGTTTACAGCAAATCAAGATTAGATAGAGAAAGAGAGCTTCAGTTAACACAGTCCTAGAAGCTAAGCTTCATTCATGCCCACTTCTATTCCTAAGAGCCCATCATTCTACTAAAGGACGGAGGCTACTTTCCGGACATTGGTTGCAGTGATTTGTAGACCAATATCAAAGGTCTTCGCTTATATCTCGTGATTCACTGTGCATCTGAGATGAATAAATGAGGGTCATTCTTTGTCAAAAAGAGACAACAGCCTTTAATAAGTAGATATCACAACTAATATCATAGAATAAGTATCTTCTTTCGTGGAATTCATTTATAGTATTCAAGGCTAGACTCCGATAGAGGAGTTACAAAAGACAAAGTTGCCATTTCTTCCTTAATCTGAATCGCTTCCCATTGGTTGCGCGATTTCGCATTCATTGATACCCTCCTTTTTTTAGAAAAGGTATGGAAAAAATCCTAGATTTGAGCTTGACTATGAAAATAACCCATTAAAGACTTTGGAGTGGGAACCGAAAAAGGAATAGAACCGAAAAGCGCTCCAGTTGGAAGAGATTCATTCTTAAATTAGATCCTTGGAACTTCAATATATTTGCCTCTTGGATGGTCTGGCTCAGACCTTCACTCGGCAGGAACTGAAGCTGGAACGGTAGCAGGAACTGGAACGAGAACCGGAAATTAAACTTGAAAAGAAGCAGGAAGGGGAATCAGTTGCCAAGGTTCTCTTGTTGGAACCATTTATCTTCTTTTATCTTTGGTCATATCTTACTTTCAGCTGGGAAAAAGCAACTCAATAGAGGTAGGCAGTCACTCGACCAGGGAAGAGGAATGACACGTGTCGCACTAGTTATACAAGTGGAAGAA
>JAJJMC010033691.1:1318169-1360153 GCA_023531435.1 Papaver californicum | reverse complement strand
GAGGAAGAAGAAGCTTTACCGGTACACGTTGTGATTGGTATGGGGGGGACAAGATTGGCAACCTATATGGACACCAAGGCCTAACCACCCGACGGACCCAATCTTCCATCAACCTGAAAGGTCTTTGTACCGTACAGGCGAATTCGGGTATACACGACGTTTTGCCTCGAAGGAAAAATTAACCCTTACCTTTGTTGGAAACCATGATGGAGAGCCACATGACGTGGTGGAAATTCTGGCATCAGGCAAAACTACGAAGAGAGCTGAGGATGCTTCAAATAAGTGGGAAGTGGAGAAAGTTATTTTTTATGGTTCATGAAAGGAATGAGTCTTTTGGCGACTGGAGCTTTGATGGGATATCTGTTTGGTTCCATAACACATGCCAGAAGAGTACCTACATCTGGAAAAAACTGGGCACCAGTGAAGACTGAGGATGCATGAGTTTCTGATTGCTTTCGAGCAGGTGGTTTCGAAATCTAAGCTGCTGTAAGTTACTGAGGTTTGGTATACTGTAAACTTTAAATAGTTTGTTCTGTTGAACCATCCGGTCAGCCGGTAAAACCAGGTGTCCATGCAACCTCATAATACTCATATATTCTGTATTAGGGTTTCTTCTGTATTTGGTAAACTCCTTCCTATATAAGTTAACATATTTTATGTTTTCTATTCACCAGTTCCGCAGGAGCTTTGTATGAGCAACACCAATGCATACTACCATCGTTACCACCCATCCGTCTCAGCAACACAACAACATCAGCGAGCTACACCAAAAGCAAGATAGCAACAACAAGTTTCCGTTGCTCCAGGTCTACAGCAACTGCCAGTTTCAGTTGCTCCAGGTCTACAGCAACACCTTCACAACCATCTACAGCTCACAACTCCATCTATAGCAATTATGTCTGGTAACCAACCACTTGAAGAGGTATTTTGACTACCTCAAACAACCATTTGAGGAGGTATTTTGACTATCTCAAACAACCATTTGAAGAGGTATTTTGACTACCTCAATCTATGAATTTGAAGAATTAATAAATTGAAGAATGAAGATTTTTCGGCTTAAGGCGGAACCTCTGAACCTGTTAAATGGTTAAGTTTCGTGACAACTAAGCAAGCGAAGCCTCTGAATCTATGACGATCAAGCTTCATAAAAACCAAAAGAAAAAAAAAAGTGGACAAGTATCCACCGTTACCAAGCAAGCTATAGAAAAAAGACAAGATCTATGGAGACAAGTAAGCAACATTAAGATGAGCTCATATCGACGTTGTGATCAAGATAAGCGAAGCATGAGAAGCAAGTTGAATGTTCGCCAGCTACCGTTCAACTTGAGGGGAAGTGTTGAACCATCCGGTCAGCCGGTCAAACCAGGTGTCCATGCCACCTCATAATACCCATATATTATGTATTAGGGTTTCTTCTGTATTAGGTTTACTCCTTCCTATATAAATTAACCTATTTTATGTTTTCTATTCATTAAGAAAAACGTGAAACATTAATAAAATCTTTGTTTCAACTTGTTCTATGTGAAAGAGGAGCACCTCTTCATTTCTGTAAAGCTGGGATCGTGCCCTTGAAGTTGATCCAGCCAGGTACATTGTAATTCCTTTACCCCTCTCTTAAGCTTATGTAAATTATGATATGCCTTTTTAACTCACCAAGTTATTATAAAGTTGTATTATTATGCATTTTTCATCTCCACTCTCATTAATAAATATCGTGATGCTAAATTTTCACCGCCACATCTCAGTTCTATTTGTTTCAGAACGCCATTATCTTGTTCCTCATTCATTTATTTGACCCGTAAATGCAGTAATTGATTTTTTTGATGTTAGACATGAAAACAAGAAGAATGTCACTGACTAATATCTCTTCATCCTGTTTAGCTAACTCGTGAATCTAGTCTTCTTATATGATGTCCGCAAGCTTTCCTAGAAATACTAATAAAAAAGAACAAAAAAAAAAACCTAGAGAATAATTGAGTAGAGAGTATTATGTAAATGAGAATGACTGCGATCAGCAGTCAGATGGATGGTGAAAGTAATATGTTGATTTACTGAGAAACACTGTTAGTTGAAAGAAGACTGATGAATCTTTGGAGCCCTCATAAGTCATTCAATGTAACACACCCCTCCAAACCAAAATTGGAAACTTAGAAAATCTGTGATTCTCTGTAAAGTTTGCAAGCTTCAAACTGGACAGACGTCTTTACTATTCTGCATAGCATAACTCAAATTTATTTACGCTGGCAAAACTTCAATGTGTTTACTATTCTGCATAGCATAACTCAAATTTATTTACGCTGGCAAAACTTCAATGCCCAAGGTAGCACGGAACCAACTAACATTTAACATGAGCATATGAATTATACCCGTCTTTTATGCTGCATCTACACAATTAGTAGCTATTCATCTTACTAACCAAGATTAGTTCCTCTTAATTATCCTTGATTGATAAATAGATAGTTCATTCATCCCAGCGAGATAATTCTATGCTTACTCTGTTAAAAATAAATAAGTTATGCTACAAGATGATTTTTATTTTTTTTAGATTAAAATGAGCAGTTAGCCACTCAGGTTAGAAACCTGCATGACAGAGTATTTTGCACAGGTACAGCATTCAGTGTGTGGTATCTTTGTGTTGCTCCCACTCAAGGTTGCAAGACAAAGATCAGCTAGAGTATTTAGTTATGACTGTCAATGATACGTGTACCAAAAGACCAAGTATTTCTCTGTTAACAGATTCAAAGGAAGATTCCTAGTATTTCTCTATTATTCCTATCCCTTCTCCATCTAATGTTACGGATGGTTATACCAATATTGGACTTGTAATTCCTGTATCTATGTAAACTGAAATATATATAAAAGCTAAATCAATCTCCACAAAAAGAGTGGAAGATTTTCTGCAATTCTATTCTTGAGTTGGTATCAGGCCATTGATCTTCAAATCACACAAATCTTCTTCCACCTCAAATGGCAGCCAATACCACAACTCTTCAACAATTACATATCTCCTGAAAGGTTACATTCTTGCAGTGCGAATCATTGGATGGCCAAATTGGCAGAGTGTTTGAAAGGAAAGACTTTGGTGGAATCTGGTTATTTATTTCTCCGGCATCTTCAAATATGTAAAGCCCATATCTATTCTTTCCTTGCAGCAGCATTGTCCCCGTGCATTTGTCCTTCACAACAAAGAAATTGGTGTGAAACTCAAAGACTCAAAGTAAACGCTGTGCACGGAACAATGCTGTTGCAGGGAAAGAATAGAAATGGGCTTTATGCTATTCTAAAATAGCATAAGAGTTCGCCTGATTCATCAATGATCGAGTTGTTTCTGGGTTCTTCCAGTTAGTCACCAATTGTTTCGTAAGCTTTTTATCTTCCACTTGTATGTTGCATGTCCTCTTCATTCTTTGCTGCTGCCGCAATCATCTCAAGAGTCCTGCCTTCTCTTCCAGTTGTTACTCTGCATGTGAAGGCCTTTTTGCCATGGACTTTTCCTTCATCTGTCATAAGGAGTAGCACACCAGCCATTGTTAGTGATGATTGAATCCTGTAGAATATCATTATAGTTGACTTGGATGCTTAGCTGCATATTTTGTATTTGATCTGATGTGGGTTGTCTGTTTAGTGCTAGGCAATTGGTATTGAGGATGAGGGATTTGATATGGCTTCTTTCCATTCAACATTTCCAATATGGCTAATATTATCACTATTAAACCACGACTCTCCACCCATTGCCTAACAGTTAGACCGAAGTTTTCACTCATATTGGAGTTTAGGCCGAACCAAATTGCCCTACTGTTTGTTTGTGATCATTGATATGTCATAACCCAAACTAAATCTTACTAATTAGATCAATTCATTGAGCAACAAATGCTGAACCTGTGAACCTGAAGTCCATGTTGATGATTTCCTGAAATATCATTTGAGAACTGAATCCAGACTTATGCCAAATCCTTGTGCACAGCAGAAACGGCAGGTACAAGCTCTGCAAAGTTTAAACGAATAAACGTTAAACAGAAAGCCAAATGAGGGTCTGAATTATTAAACATTCTGCAAAGGTTTAGGAGAGGCTTGTATTTTTAGGTTAATACAATACAGTCGTTGACCAGTATCGAACTGTCAACCGGGCGTGGTCTCGTCCAATAGGACCGTCCTCATCATTCAGCATGGCCATGGACCACATACGATTAGTACTCTCCACACACAACAAAAATACGTTACCAGCCTAAGAATATGAATATACTTTGTAAAAGCCCCGTAGTGTATCTCAACCCAGAAGTGCTAATAAAAAAAGAAACCTTATATAGGGGTTGCAGAGTCCATAAAGGGACTATTCATGTAAAGACGAAATAGAGACATTTGAAGTGAATTTCAAAAACTTCTTATCCATGATATTTTCATAATGGCTAAACTATCCCTGATTAGTTAATATCAGTAAAATTAATTAGTTAATAGATTAGGTTAATCATAATTAATCTAAAATAATCTTAAACTTAATCAAATCAAATTAAAAAAAAATTCTTTTTGGTTTGGTGGGAAGAAAAATTAGAACAGAAATTTTTAGGGTTTTTTAAAAAACCCTAGATTTTGATTCACTCAGCCAGAGTAGTGAGGTATACCTCTAACTTAAACTTTTGGTCTTTTAATGGCTCAAATTTGATGAAATTACGTAAAAAAATATGATTTTTTTTTTATTCAGAGAATTTTACGGTTGGGTTTTCATGTCGAACCCAACCGTAAACACCATTTACGGTTAGGTGTTCTTCCCAACCCAACCGTAACCGTAATTTCATGGATGAACACCAAACCGTAACAGTTTTACGGTTGGGTTTTAGCATCGGACCCAACAGTAACTAACAATTACGGTTAGGTGTTCATCTTAGAACCCAACCGTAACTAACAAACACTCGTAACAGTTTTACGATTGGATTTTTGCACAGGACCCGACTGTAACTAATCTTCAAACCCAACCGTAAAATTAGATGAGTAGATTTGAAGATTTTTTCATTTCTATCTTGTAGAGAATTGAAAGACGAAGTCAACCCAAAAAAAATGAGGTCAATCGGACATCGTATGAGGGAGTTATGATCAAAACGGTGAAATACAAAAAAAAAATCCAGGAAGAATTACGGTTGGGTTCGACCCAATAAACCCAACCGTAAATCTGACACAAAAATCTCACCCAAAATCCCCAGATTTACGGTTGGGTCCGAGTCCAAGAAACCCAACCGTAATTCTTCTTGGAATTTTTTTGTATTTCACCATTTTGATCATAACTCCCTCATACGATGTCCGATTGACCTCATCTTTTTTTTGGTTGGCTTCGTCTTTCAATTATCTACAGGATAGAAATGAAAAAATCTTCAAATCTATTCATATAATTTTACGGTTGGGTTTGAGTTTAAGATAGTTTACGGTTGGGTTCAGAATCGAACCCAACCGTAAAATATCATCTTCATCTCCTTCCTTCTGATTTACGGTTGGATATCTTAATAACTTTTGGGTTCTAAAAATAACATGGGTTTTGTTGAATACCTTGTATACACCATTCGATGGAGAAATTCGGTTTAAATGGAGAAGGAGGAGATATGGAGGGAGAGGGAAAGATTTTGAATTGAAATAAAAATTTTGTAAGGTTTTGTTTTGTTTATGTTTTAATTGATTGAGAGGCAAATTAGACTTTTTCATAGATAGAAGAGTAATATGGAAATTTTACGTAGCCCCTAGGATACCCCTTATCGGATTATTTGGTCACCCTGAATCCATTTGCAGCCCCTTTATGGACTTTGCGAGCCCTATGTAAGGTTTCTAAAAAAAACAGCTAGTCTCCCGATGGCAGCCAACAATTTTGCAATGAGATGGTCCTACATACACAAACAACAACTATTTATAGAGCAGTAGGATTGCAGGAAATGCATTTAGGTTTCATTAGTTGCACCCAAAAACAATTCCGCAAGACGTTGTATTCATCGTGAAGGAGGTTGAAACTGTTAATTATTAAACCAAAACTAAATAGTTAAATATCGAATTTTAGTGAATATCGGTCGGGATTAAAATACAGATACAACTCGATATCTCAATAAATATCGATAAAATATTGACAAATATCGACGAATATCGACATCTCAGATAAACACTGAAACTGATATTATCGGCGATATCTCGGCCTAAGACATCTCGGCCGAAATTAACTACAGTTACCAGAACCATGTTTAAAAAAAAGAAAATTTAACCTGAACCCCATCTATCAATATGCTCAAGTTTTATTTATAAAACTCCAACGTAACTCCAACCGTTGTATTATAAAATGAGTTAAGTTATAAAATATACTACTAACTGCACAGGAACAAAAGCTTAAAACAAAATGGTATTCGGAGCCTAATCTATCTGGGGCGGCTCACTGGATACGAATACGATTTGTAGGTGAGACGAGGTGTGGGGCAACAAAATGTATCAAAGTTTGGTCCATTAGAGCATCTGCAATCGTCGACTAAACCGACGATCAAAGATCAAATACAGTCGATAGTCGACGAAAATGACCCACAGTCGTCGATTAAATTTAGTATTTGATCGATAAAAATCACTGTTCCAGATTAAATCTGATCGCTGATCGACGACTATAAATTATAGTCGCGCGTTATTTTATGGTATCGCCTGTTTCCGAGCGATTGTACAGAATCCCGTTTAAAAAAAGGGCGTAGAGTTGGCATTCCGCCAGTTTAAACGAGAGACCTAAAATCCGCTCCTCAACACGATACTCTGGAAGCTCGTCCTCCTCATAAGCGAGGTTCTGAGGTACCGCTTAAAAAATGGAAACACGGGCGAGACACACGGGCGAGGTGCTGAGGTTCCGCTCCGAAAGAATGGAATTCCTGGGCTGGGTTCTGGGATCTCGCCTGTTTTTTTTGGGGGGGCGGGAGGCTACAATTTCGCTTGTACTAGGCGATGGGTTATTGTCTCGTCCGTTTTTTCAAGCGAAATAATAGTACCTCGCTTGCCACCAAACGCCGTGCTAGAAACTCGCCTGATCATCTCCCGCTGTTCTTAATCCCGATCAAAGATCAAATTTTTTGATCTTTGATCGATGGGTTTGATCGTCCCATTGTGGATGCCCTTAAACCCCTAAACATCAAACACATTGATGGTATTTGTCCTACACATAATGTTATGGAGCTCCTCGAGAGGGGCATATTTAGGACAAGACGAGACCACAAATAAATGTTTTTCTCACTTTACAGATAGACAGAAAGATCTCTGAAAATTTCTTTCTTTTTCTTCTTTTGCTTAGCTGGAATTAGAGGATCACAGCTGGCAAATGTGTACGGTTTCCTCTTATACGCAGCTACACCGATGCGGTTCTTCTGTCTAAAACTGTAGCCGTGCTGTCCCCCACCACCACACTCACCCCCAGAATGTTTTATAGGTGGAAAGATGAAGATAATTAAGCTTTTTTTTATAATTACTACCAAGTTTGTTCATTTATACCGAATATGTCCTTAGTTTTTTTTTATTAGTTTTATTTCCTAAAAGAATCCACAAGATGGGCAAGTGTGCAAACTCAGGAATTAGCCAATAGCTGCTCGGCTAATTACTCCAACGACTAACATTTAATCTCCTATATTTTTTTTAATACTAAACTAAATTTATTAATCAACCATTAGCTAAAATTATATAATTCTTTTTCAACTATTTGATAATATCATAAGGATAATTACTTATATAAATAAAATTATTTACTTCTATTCTTACTTTTTTTACTATAGCATGAGCTATGTTGTTTCCTAATCTATTAACTGATTTCAAAACCATAAATTTTTATATGAAATTTGTTTTTAACTTCACGAAGTAAAGATTGATTAAACCAGTGAACTTGTAACTCTTGACTGTTAAGAGAGTTAGCTACATTTTCACAGTCCGTCTTAAATACTATTTTGTTATAACCCAATATTTTAATCTATTCTACTGTTTTCTCCGAAGCTTCTGCATTCAAAATATTCAGATCCAAATTCTGCATCCACCTCCTTCTCCAAAATGGAGTAAATTTTCTAGGATAAGCTTAGGGGCTTAATTAGGATTGCGAGGAAGGGGATGGAATTAAGGTTTATTCTAGCTACTCTTAGCTCTGGTTCAGAGATCTAGTTTGGATAGTTAGGGGATGATTACTGCTGAGAAGGAAGGTAAATCATTTTGATTAGGACCTTTAATCTTTTAATTTTTAATCTATTCTCTTTGTTTTCTCCTCTGGGTTTGTAGCTCTCTGTTGAGAGAGCTAATCCCCTTCTCTCCATTGTTTATTTCTTGTGTTGTGTTGTAGTTCCCTGTTGAGGGAGCTTTTAAATCAAAAAAAAAATAAAAAAAATAGATAATATAGTTGGATCTGTAGCTCTCTGTTGAGAGAGTTAATTTCCATTATTTTCTTAAAATTAATTTTATTGATGGATATGTAGCTCTCTGTTGAGGGAATTAATTCATTTGATTTTTTTTGATAATTTCTTTGATGTGTCTCTGTCGATTGAGCTAACCCCTTTTTCCAGTTTTCTTGGTTGGGGGCATTTAAAAAAAAAAGATCTACTTAGCTTTGTCTCCTTTTCGATTTAGCTCAAATCTCATTTTAGTACCATCATTGGTGGAATTGGGAAATTCAACTTTCCTCCTTTTAAAACCCATTTTTCTCTATGAATTTTGATCCAGACTAAGAAAATTGGGATTGGCTTCTGAAATAATTTTCATCTTTAAATTTTCGGGAAGGAATACATTATTTCCTTTTCCAAGAAGGGATTTTATTTTTTCTTTATTTGATTTTATTTAATATGGTGTCTGGCGAGGAATAAGAAAAGTTTGTTCCCGGGTCTATATTTAAGTATGTGATGCAAAACCTTTTTCCAACCCCCTTCCAATTTCTTAAATCACCCTACTATGGCAGTGGTTTCTTTAAAACGATTTTTAAGTTTGAAAAAAATGATTTTAAGTTTTAAAACATGGTATTTAATTTTCTTTAAATTTTTTTGTGATAAGAACTAGTAGAGTTGGGGGTGAAGAGTTGGAACTGCTAGTATTAATTTGATTAGAAAATCTTAGCAATTCCTTTTGTCTTGCCTAGTTTGTTAGGTTGATGCTTGTAATGCATCTAGTAATACCATGTTATTGGGATCTAGCCTATCCTTCTGGATTTTGGGTTCTAACTTAATTAATAAACCTTAGTGGAATTTCTTTCTCATGCCATGTTGTTAGGCTGGTTTTTGCAGTACTCCCTTTTAATCCTTTTTATTTATATTGAGTTTTGAAATTTTTCTTCAAAATATTTCTTTTTCATCTGTTGGACCTTTGTTGTGAACCTGTATATGCTCTTCTTTTGATCTTTTGAGGTTCAAATTTTAAAATTTAAACATTTTTAATCTTATGAGTAGCCAAGGAAAACAAATTTAGTACCTCAATCCCTGATCCATGACCCGCTAATATGAATCGGCCCCCAAGCAAGTCTAATATTTTTTTATTATTATCTTATCAAGTTCCAATTTAGATCTTAGTTTCTGCTCTGTTGATTCATGTTTATTGTTCTTAAAGTCTAAATCTTATATGCTTGTTTTAGTTAATTTAGTTGCCACATAAAGTGATCTTATTTTGTTTACCCTCAATCCATGTACGGCTTCATAAATCAGTTTACTTTCTTGATCTATTTCAAAATCTTATCTCTTAGTAAATTTTGTGATCCTGAATAAAAATTGGGCAATTAACTTTAGTACAACTTATTCTAGGTTTGAATAAAATCTCATGTAGAGGTTATTTCTTTATTGTCTTATATTCAAGGAGCTTATGATCAATCCCTTAGTACAGATCATCTTAGTCTTGTATTATTTTTCTCTTTTATAATCAATTGTGCCCATCGCTTATATTATTTTTGGAAACTAGAATCTGCTAGTTTATTTCTAATTTCATCATTCCTTTTATGGAGTTTTTAGCTTAACCATGAAAATTCTTGCCTGGAATGTCCGGGGTCTAGCAAATAAATTTACTAAAGACCAACTCTTAGTTCTAATTAAAAGTCAATCTCCTAGCTTTCTATTCCTATTTGAAACAAACATTGAAATAGATAGAATGATATTTGTAGCTAGTTTTTTATCATAATCATGTTTGTATTGATAGAATAAGATTGGTTGGTGGACTGATTCTTATGTGGAAATATGGTATTCACTGTGAGATACAAGATGTCTCTAATAATATGGTCCATGTTGTTACTAAAATTCATGCGCTGCTAAACCTGATGTCCTTATCACTTTCATGTATGGCTCTACCTATTTTGACAATAAAAAAGATCAGTGGGATTTTATGATGAGGATTAGTAAAAATATTATGCAACCATGGCTAGTTATATGAGATCTTAATGTTCACTGACATGATTCAGTTGATTCTGTTAATGCTACTCTAGAGGATATGTATGTGCAAGATAAAATTAATTCTTGTTGTCTTATGGATCTAGGATTTGTGGGTAGAAATTTCACTTGGTCTAGCAATAAATTTGGCACTGGTAAAAGAAAATCTAGGATTGACATGGCTCTGGGTAATCAATATTGGATTAGGTCTTTTCCCCAATCCAATCTTTTGTACTTAGTTCCAGCTGGCTCTGATCATTGTCCCATTATGATTATTTTTGAAGCTGTTACTAGGAATAGTTGGAGACCTTTTAAATTCTTTGCAATGTTGATGAAGCATTTTTCTTTTAGAAATCAACTTCATATTGCTTGGAATGTTAATATAAATGGTCCTCCTGCTTTCAAATTGACTACTAAACAACATTGCACAAGAAAAAGACTTTCCCATTGGAAGAAAGTTGAATTTGGAGATATCGATAGAAATATAAATATTCTACAAAATCAACTTAATATGGTGCAGAATGAGAGTTTTTCTAGCAATCAACATGATAGAATTGTCAACATCACCAAGAACTTGGATAATTGGTTCAGTATTCAATCTGAGTTCTATAAAAAAAAATCTGGTGATAAATTCATTTCTGATATGGAAAATAATACTAAGTATTTCCATACCCTGGCCAATAGGAAGAACATTGACAGTTTATGTGATGCAAATGGTAATTGGGATAGAAATGATACCTTTAATATGCTTGTTTCTCATTTTAGTTCTATGAGTAACACTTCTAATCCTTATATTTCTGAAGATACTTTTGATATTATACCTACTATTATAACTGCTCAGGATAATCACAATCTTACTAGAACTTCTACTAGTGATTGAATACATAGTACACTCAAACATTTGAATGCTTGGGGCTCTCTAGGCCCAAATGGTTTCCAAACTGGTTTTTATCAAGCCAATTGAGATATTGTGGGTAACGATGTTATAGATGATGTTCAAAGTTTCTTTGAAAATGATTATATGCATGTTGAATTCAATAAGACTTACCTGTCGTTGATCCCTAAATCTGATGATGCTAATAGTCCTGTGGAGTTTAGGCCAATTAGTTTATAAAATACAATATATAAAGTGATTTCCAAAATTCTAGCTGATACAGTGAAACCTCGTCTTAAGCATTTAGTCTCACCTTATCAAGCATCTTTTGTTCCAGGAAGATCCATACATGATAACGTTATAATTGCTCATTAGATGATTCATACAATGAAGCATAAAGAAGGTTATAGTGGTACTATGGCACTAAAACTAGATCTCTCTAAGGCTTTTGATAAACTAGAATATCCCTTTCTTCTGGGTATTCTTAAAAAGTTTGGTTTTAATGATAAATTTTGCAGGATCATTGATCAATGTATCTCTACCAATAATATTTCAATCATTTTGAATGGTTCCCCTAGTAACAGTTTCGCTCCTACTAGAGGAATTAGGCAAGGGGATCCTTTATCTCCTTAGAATGGAATATCTTTCTAGAATTCTCTTGAATGCAGAAACTAATCATATGATTTCAGGAGTAAAAGCTGCTAGAAATGCTCCAGGTATCACTCATCTTATGTTTGTTGATGACATTCTCATTTTCACTAAGGATGATATGCATAATATAGCTGGTATCATGAATGTTTTGGATCAATTTGATAAGGTCTCTGGTCAAATGCTTAATCTTGGTAAGTCTAGTGTGTATCTTGGCAATAATATCTCTCTTAGTGCTAGACTTGACCTTTCCAAGGAACTTAAAATGAAAGAAATGAAGGATACTGATAAATATTTGGGGGTGACTCTGCTCCTTGGAAGAATCAAAACTAAATCTTTCAAGCTTATCATTCAATCCTTTGATTATAGGCTTAAGAATTGGAAATGAAAGACTTTGAATCAAGCTGCTAGATCCACTATGATTAGATATATTTTTAATGCCTTGCCAACTTATCAAATGGGAAGTTTTAGGATACCTAAAAATATGATTAATCAAATGAATTCTATTCAAATGCAGTTCTGGTGGGGTCATAAGAACAAAAAAGGTTTAAATTTCTATGTTGGAATAAACTTAGTGTACCAAAAGCCTTACCTGGACTAGGCTTTAGAAATCTTGAGCATTTTAATACTGCATTACTTACTAAACTTGCCAGGAAAGCATGCAGTGATAATGATACTCTTTGTATGCAAATTATTAGAGTCAAATATGGCAGAAAATGTAGTCTTCTTCATTTAGATAAACTTAAAAATGGTTATTCTTGGCTCTGGAGAAGCATTTATGCTGGTCTGATATTGTTCAATGTCACTCTATGTGGGAAATTAGATGTGGTACTAAATCAACATTTGGCTAGATTGTTGGGTTATTGGTAATAATAGCCCACTTTTTCCAGTTACTGGATTTTCTAGTCTTAACTCTTATAACTTTGTTTGTAATTTATTTATGCCTGACACTAGATATTGGAATGTTGACCTCATTTTTGTTTTTTTCCCTCGGGATAATGCAAACTCTATTCTTAGTATGAGAATTCCTTCCACAGGAGAAGACTTTCTTATCTGGAAACCTGACATAAAGGGAAATTTTTTAGTGAAGAGTGCCTACAATACTATATGCAATAACTATGTTAATGAACATGTTAATAAAGATAATATTCCTAAGGAAGTCTGGAAATAGTTATGGCATGTTAAAGTTCCTCATAGAGTTCAATTGTTAGTCTGGAAAAGCTTAAAAGAAATAGTACCAACTGGAGAAAAAAATTGCTAGATACAAACATGACATAGAGATACATTGTAGTTTCTGCAATAATAGTATGGAATCTATAAATCATTTATTCATGGAATATGCTTATGCTAGAGCTATTTGGTTGGGTATAGATATGAATATCTCTAATACTATACATCTTTTTAGTTATTTCCATGATTGGGTGATAATTTGGTTTACAACTAATGGTTTGTATTTGACTGATGGCTATTTGGTAAGTGAAAGTAATATTTGCAGGTTAATGTGTATTGTATGGTACATTTGGAAAGACATGTGTAACCTGGTTTTTCATAACATTAAACCCAATACTCAAGGCATTATCATAAGGATACAAAACCTTATTCATCAGTGTGATCTTACTATTTCCTCTACTACCCCTAGTAGAAACTCTAATATACATATTAAGCAATGGTTACCACCTGACAAGGATTATGTAAAGATTAATATGGACGCATCATATTTATCTATTACCAAAAAGGGTAGCATTGGTTTGATTATCCGTAATTTTGCAGGTCAATGCTTAGGAGTCACAGAAATCAATTTGGAGGAGGAGGTGGATGCAGAACTTGAAGTTGAATATTTTGAATGTAAAGCTCTGGAGAAAGCAGTGGAATGGATTGAAGTAATGGGTTATAACAAAGTAGTATTTGAGACGGACTGTGAAAATGTAGCTAACTCTCTTAACAATCAAGAGTTGCAAGTTCACTGGTTTAATCAATCTTTACTTTGTGAAGTTAAAAACAAGTTTTCAAGTAAAAATTTGTGGTTTTGTAAGTCAGTTAATAGACTAGGAAACAACGTAGCTCATGTTATAACAAAAAAATCAAGAATATAAGCAAATAATTTTATTTATATAAGTAATTATCCTTATGATATTTCCAAATAGTTGGAAGAGAATTATATAACTTTGGCTACCGGTTGATTAATAAAAAAAAATTAGTATATAAAAAAAAACATCTCACATTTTGGCAGAATATTTATGCAAAACTCTGCGCAGACACCAACACCTCCAGAATGCATGATCATCCTGGGTTGTCGAAATTTTTTAATGCAATCAATAAAGAAGTGAACATGTATATAACTGTGATCATGCAAATAAATCTAACTGATTTGGTATGAAAAATTCGAACATTTGATTTGATTTTGTTAACTTGTTGTGATCTTTAACTTATTATGTTTTCCAAATTTCAACAAATAAATCGAGAGAAATGACAAAGAACAAAGAGCAAAAGTTTTCAATACGAAGCTTTTTTCTAATGATGATTTGAAAATCATATAGTTTTAGTTGAATGTAATAATTAGTTTTAATCAAAAATAATATTTAGTTAAATTTAATAATTAAGTTTAATCATAAATATAGTGGATTTCAAATGATTTTCGTTTTGAGATTACACAATAAATATTAATTAAAAAGTAAAAACTAAATTCATTTAAAAACTATATTATATTTATCTATTAAATAATGTTAACTATTGTTGAGGCTCCTAACGGTAGTTATATTGGTTGCTTAGTAATTTCCATAACCTTGAGCATTCCCATAACCTCGAGTAGAAGAAGAAGGTTGTGAAGACACATAGTATTGGATTGGACGATAAACATCGTGTTGTATTGTTGTTGCGTCTCTAATATCGTATCATCTAAGGGAGCTGAACAACTAGTTGAAATTTTTTGAGGAAATGTCATGGTATTGGTCCTCATTCTTTGTATCTCCCTCATATATGTATTTTGCATTTTTAGTACTAGTATTTCGTAGACGTTACATCTTTTCCTCAACTGTTCGTTCGTGGCATCTGGCTCCTAATAAAAATTAGGTCGCTCGAAACTTTGTGAGATGATCAGGATCATCATTGTCTTCCCTTGGTAAGTTATATTATGTGCCTCCCAAACCAGTGGTGCCAAATGAGACTCAGACGATGAAAAACCTTATTTACTAAGATAACTAAAAAATTATCGGAATTTGCGGTGGAGGCTGTCTTGGATAGACGCTCATGGTATTTTTATATTTTTGCATTACCACCAAGATCCAAACCATATATGTGTGTTATGTCTAGACCAATTATCGTCTTCATGATGTTGTTGAACCAATTTTTATAATCTTCATAATTTATATTTTTTCGACAATAACCGAAACAACTTCTCCGACCAGCAACCCCTAACTTTTAGAAATCAATTCCGTTAATTTGGCCATGAACTGGAGGTTTTTTGGGAATTACTCTTTCATTGGTTAAATTCATAATATATCTTACCCCTATATACCAAGACTTAGGTCTGGCACCAGACTGTATAACATAAGTCGTTGTAGTAAAAATCGTTTAAAAAATCTTGAATCATCCTGGTGATACTTTTAACAATACGCAACTGCCAACAACATAATGGTTTTTTATTTGCATTTGTTAAAGCCTTTGCACTAAATTGTTGTTATGGCCAACGTCACGTTGATAAGGAGCCCAATTTATCTGATCATACCTAAATATGATCGGATAATAAAGCCTCTCGAAGTCCAAAAAAATTAGGTGTGCCGATACGAAAGTAGGCACACCATCAATGGTGAAAGTAGAATAATACATTTGTATATGATCATTTTATTTGAAAACAAGAATACAAAAGATATGTTTTGACATACTTACCTCAACAATGCCCCATAACCATTGAAGCTTAGGCCGCATAGTGATGCGTAATCGAGTCCTAGGTACACCTCATCTAAAGTACGTAGCAGACTACCAATCGTATGTGAAATATTTTATATATCTTCTAACCCCTCGAACCAATCTGTCTTTGTAGAAATGCTTGAGTTGGGGGGGAAACAAGAGTCGAGTAACCAAAGGATAAATACTTTAATGATTTCATCATGTGCTTTTTCATCTGCAGAGTAAACTTTATTTACTATAAATGTCTTTAAACCTGCTTTGGGTATCATACCATTGTTCAACTCTTTAAGCTTAAGAATCCCATGTTATTATTTTAAATAATATAAAAGAGCCCCCTTTCATTCGGGATCCGTTAATCAATATTGTTGGTCAAACGAAACCCTATCTCCTACACCACATGAGTAAGGAACAACAAATCCAACGGTGTTATTCATGTAAGAACAAAAACATCATTAATTTCCTTGATATTTTGAGATTGAACACGTGTGGAGATAAAACAAAATCAAAATATTGACAAACTTACTTATAAAAAAGTCTGAGAAATGGAAAATGTGTATAGTAAGCCACAACGTTCAATAAATACTATAGGTAATTGGAGCTTATATTTTTTATAATTTACAAAGTAAAACCTCTTCCATGGAAATTTATAGATAAAATATTTTTCATAACTTTGTATACTTTAAGTTTTCGAAGCAACTATGCATATCATACCTTTTGATACTTTTACCATTGTATAGTGAACAAGTCACCAATACTAAAATTCATTGTAACAAAGGTAACTTTGTATGTTATGTTTTCAATGAATACAAACTTGCAAGAACAATAGATGGAAATGGAATAAGTCAATTCTTGTAGTTACTAACCTTGAAATGAAGGATGATGTCTTCGTTTTGTCTTCAATACGTCTTCAGGTCTTCAAGAGTAACTAGAGAAAGTCTCGACAATATATGTTCTTAGTCTAACCTAACAAACTTGACTTTAGTAATCTATTCAAGCGAATCTGAGTTTTCGAACTAAACTTGAGATACCAACGTTTGGTGGGTTCAACTGAGCAGTGCTCTAACAAAAATGCCCCACATATAAAAAAAAAATAGATGCGTAGATCAACTACGGGCGCATCAGATGTGAACCGACGTGAAACCAAAAAGATACATGCCAAATCCAAAAGTTGCAACCAGGATTAGTTTTACTTTTTACTTAATTTTTATAGTGAAGTAAAAAACGGCAGAATGTGGATACCATTATTCACATAAGGGAAAAACCAGAGCCGGAAGACACAAAAATGCTTCACAAGGGAACAATTTAATTAACATAGTCTTTAACATGTATTCGATCATGGTAGATTTATCTTCATGATCACTATAAATAAAAAACCCTAACCTCAAAGCTTGGGGTCGACCCCTTTATAATAATAGTGAGTTCCTATTTATAAATATTTGTGGTCTTATTTCTATGCCTTTTATACTCGGGTGTATGTTATCTATTGATTTTTTTTTTCTTTCAAAATTGTTCCTTTGTGTTTGAACATTTCTATAGTTCTTCCAATATGCTATTCTAGTGACGATAAGCATCCACCGAGGGGTCAAAGTTACTATAACAATTGTCTGCTTCAGGTTTAATTTTTTTCATCTCGGTATTAATGTTTTTAAAGTTTAAGGTTATGTTCGAGATTTTTAAGTCTAGACACGAGTCACACGATTCTAAACCTGGGAGATCCAGCGGAAAATTGGTCTCCATGGTCCTTGGACCACCTAAAGGGATCATTCATGCTCAAACCACATTGTTGAGAAACTGAAAGGTTTACATCCGTAGACGGACTCCAGTTTAGCTTAAAAAGGATGGGGTTATGATAAGATCCAAGAAAAGGGAGATTGCTCAGGAAAGAATCGGAAAAAAATGACATCCAAGTTGAGTTTGCCAGAACTCGATCCTGTCTTTCTTTGATGTGACCATCAGATCCATGGTTAGACCAAGTAAGTTAGTTTGTTCCTTCAATTCTAAAATTTATATGATCAGAATCTTCAACCAGGGTTAATATCTCTTCAACCTCCAAAGTTTGACCCGTACAACCTCCCAACTTTTAAGAAGGGTTAAAGATAAAATAAAGATCACCTAGCAGGACACATGGCATGTTAGTTGTATTATAATAAATTTGTTTGACAAAAGACCAAGGTTGGAGTTTTGATCTACGATAAATATTGCCCTAAAATAATGTGAAATCATAAGGTGGAATGGCTCAGCTAGGTGGGATAACCGAGCTAGAAAAAAGAAAGTAAAAAGGAACCCATTGTTACGTTTCCACATCAAAGTGAAATTTTAGTACTTAAAAACACTTTTCTTTCATTTAATGCCTATTGGTGTAACTCTTTTCGGTGTTGGTGGTTAGGGACAAGAATAAGCATTACTCATGTTCTTGTCTTTATCTACCTCCAAAGAGATGTGATTATTCCATCCCAAATCTAATCCTCCTACAAGTCCAATAAGCGGGACGAACCACTAGTTATCAAGCTGAAAACTCTTGAAGAAATAGATAATAAAAAAATCTGCGAATTTAGTTTCTTAAAGAAAGACCACATCAAGAGAGTGTGAGACGACAAGATCAACTAAGAAATTCTAAGGAGCTTCGTATAAATCATTTGACTATTCCAAGCGAGAATAGTCACCATTAAAGGGAAAAAAAAAATAGAGTCCCTTTCAACTCCACAAGCCCAAATCGGTGGGACAAGGTCTAGTAACTCGATGACCAAATACCTAGAAGAAAAACGAATCCTAACCTTCGAAGGAGAAAGATATAACACGTCAACTTCCAGTAGGGAGATATGGTGTAATGACCCGACCCTCTACCGATATTGTCTCCACTTAGCCACTGCGGTCATCCGGAAGTGTGGGGTTTTCAACGGGCACCGCCGCGGTCATCCAGCAACAGCTTCCCGAGAGGTCACCCATCCCTGGATTGCTCCCAGCTCAAGCACGCTTAACTGTAGAGTTTTTTACCAACTCTAGAGCCAACTGTGCTAAAAAGACCTCGGTGTTAGGAAAGGATAAACCATTACCTACATTCTTTTCGGCGAATCCTACTTGCCGAATCAGGGTATTATACTACCACCAACTTAAATTGGAGTCATCCTCGGCACCGGAATATATAGCCCCAAAATCTCCGACTTCCCTGCCACTCGTGAGAAAAGTATCTCATCTAACCCGTTCAACGTACTCTCCCACCCTCGAAAGGTGACCAGTCGTCAACTTTGATACCATTTGTAATGACCCGACCCTCTACAGATATTGTCCCCACTTAGCCACTGCGGTCATCCGGTAGTGTGGGGTTTTCAATGGGCATCGCCTCGGTCATCCAACAACAGCTTCCCGAGAGGTCACCCATCCTTGGATTGATCCCAGCTCGAGTACGCTTAACTGCAGAGTTTTTTACCAACTCTGGAACCAATTGTGCTAAAAAGGCCTCGGTGTTAGGAAAGGACAAACCATTACCTACATTCTTTTCGACGAGCCATACTTGCTGAATCGGGGTATTACACTTAAAATCAAAAATGAGAATCAACACGAGGACTTCTCAAGAGGTCACCCATCTTAGTACTATTCTCACCCATTTTTCTCCTTTTTTTTGTATTTCTATGATTTTTTTTTCTTCTTTCTTCCACTTTCATAAAACAACAAAAGAGAAAACAAAACAAAAGTTAACCATCACTTTCACCTCTCTCTCTCTATTGTTTTTGTTTTAAAACAATAAAATAAAACTAAACCCTTTTATACATCACTTTCAGTACTTGTTTTCTTTCTCATGACTTATATACACAAGAAGATAAAAGTAAAAGCATCTGATTTATTATTTTTGAAAAACAAAAGTTGTTGCACTTGCATCAATATTTGTGGCAAGCTATTTGAGGTAGGGGTTTCTACCTAATATCAAAATGAAAACTTATTTTAACATTAAAAGTATATTTATTTCTTTTTGATTTCATGTTAATAATCATGATTTTTGTTTGAATTTATTATGTTGTTTTTGTGTAAATTGATTTAATTATGTATTGATTACTACCAATTGTTGTTAAATTACTCTAAATCTGTATTTTAACATTTTGCTCTATGTAGTACTATTTTGTCTTATTGGCTTGCAAAAAGAAATAAAGAAAAAACATCACTTTCAATGGGTTTTTAAAACAAAAGTACTTCCTAATTTGCATTTATTTTTAAATATTTATTTTAAGAATTAATCTTATTGTTATTAGATGCTTCAGTTTTAGTTTGGATACTGTCTATCTCGGAATTTGTTATCTAATTACATATGCATTTCTTTTATTATTATTAATATAAAATTATATTAATACATAATTATTGAGTTTTGGGTTACGAAAAGTGAATTTGATGCATTAGTGAATGGATCTTATATTGATTAGGTAATTTTGGAAAGAAAAAGATTGTTGAACTGTCAGAAAGTCCAGGACAATTGGCATTCTTTCGAGAGGCCGTTTGGGGAACGGTTGGGTGGTATCTAGAATAAACTTGACAAAAAAACTAGATTAGGAACCTAGAATTAAAGGTTGAAGTTTGTGAATAAGAGAAAGATTAATAATTATGGTGTTGAACAACAAATTAAGTAGTGGATCAACGGTTAGTGTGCTGCGTAATAAGTACAATTGGTCGCAAGTTCATCTCTTTGGGAGGATATTTTTATATTGTAACATCCCGATTCGGCAGGAAAGGTTTGTCAATTGGAATATAGGTAATGATTTGTCCTTTCCAAACACTGAGGTCTTTTCAGCACAGTTGGCTCCAGATTTGGCAGAAAACTCTGCAGTTAAGCATGCTCAGGCGGAAATAATCCAGGGGTGGGTGTCCTCCCGGGAAGCTGCTGCTGGATGACCGCAGCGGTGCCTGTTGAAAACCTTACACTTTCGGATAACCGCAATGACTAAGTAGGTACAATATAGATGGAGGGACGAGTCATTACAAATGGTATCAGAGCCGACGATGGGTCACATATCGAGGGTGAGAGAGTATGCTGGACGGGATAGGTCAGGTACTGGTCTCATGAGGGGAAGGGAACGTCGTATATCTTGGCTTGAATATATTTTGAATCCGAGGACGAATCCAATTTAAGGTGGTGGTATTGTAATATCCCGATTCGGCAGGTGGGTTCGTCGATTGGAATATAGGTAATGGTTTTCCTTTCTTAACACCGAGACCTTTTCAGCACAATTGAATCCAAAGTTGGCAGAAAACTCTGCAGTTAAGCGTGCTCGGGCGAGTGTAATCCATGGATGGGTGACCTCCTAAAAAGATGTTGCTGGATGACCGCAGCGGTGCCCATTGAAAATTCTACATTGCCGGATAACCGTAGTGGCTAAGTGGGGACAATATTGGTGGAGGTACGGGTCATTACATAGGGATAAGGCCAGCCTAAACATAAAACAAAACAGGGAAATAACCAACTCATACCTACTATCATGAATAGTTTTAGCCAATTTTTCATGTGGTAAAATAGAAAATAGATAGGATAACACAACCAACTGAGTTCTAAACAACCATGTCTCAAACCACCAAGTTTGGCTACTTATTGTGTAAATTATAATTAACCATCCAACACAAATAAGGTCTTCCATCACCAAAATGACTGCTCCAAAAGTATTTTATTTATGTTGAACACGAAACCCTTTTTTACAACCCCTCTATGCCTGACTGACTTTCTGAGCATCAGTATCACCAATATCTGCCACAAAACTTCCATTTCTATCAATCAAGGTCGTAATAATGGTATTAAGGTTTTCCAAATGTGTAGGGACAAAACTAGCTTCAATCATCAAGTTGGGTGAAAAGAAGTGGCGAGGAACATGATTATTAGGTATTGTTTCATCAAGGGTCAGAGGATGGTCATTGAAGAGATTGGAATTGGTCAAAATATTAGAAGTATTTCTCACCTTTTGAAACCTTTTAAGGATATTTTTAATTATTTTTGTAGCTTTTAAGTTGTCAGGTTAAAAGAAAATTCCAACTGAGCCAGATATATCACATTCACTTCTTTACTTTTTAATGTTAAGAGGGACATGTGAGGTATTTTACCTCCCCAAGATTTCAAGGCTCAAACTCACCGTTTCCTTCCTCAATGCTTTCATTTAAACCAGTCCCATGAGATGGTTTATGGTTCAAAAGTTCTACTGTAAGATTCGAGTTCTGATTACACGTTTTTTTTTTGCAAGTTTATGTATTTCAAGCTGCCTCAAAAAGTGTTATTCCTTACATGGGATATACAATACATGATTCAATTCCTACAAAGGATATGAACACAGAGGTGTAGTGGTCTCTTACAATATTTGTATTCATTCCAACAAGGATGTCGAAACTATCCAACATCTACTTCTTAACTACGACTTCATGTACGTTATTTGGATTAATTTTAACAATGCTTGCAGAGTTAATTGGGTCATTGCAGAGAAGGTACAACATCAACTTGAAGCCTGAAAAATCAGTAATCTTA
Source organism: Papaver californicum (assembly GCA_023531435.1). Taxonomy (NCBI): domain Eukaryota; kingdom Viridiplantae; phylum Streptophyta; class Magnoliopsida; order Ranunculales; family Papaveraceae; genus Papaver; species Papaver californicum. The sequence continues at coordinate 1,337,865 of JAJJMC010033691.1, read as the reverse complement.
ATGTCATTTGCAATACTATTTGACCTCTTATCTCTTACGCTATTATGTAGGAATTATGGAAGGAAGAAATAGTCGTATGGATGGAGCGAAACATAAGACTTTAGATGAAGTGATAGTATTGATTAAACAGACACTGATCCTTTAGACCTCAGTTGAAGGAACCTTTTGTAGCTTCCTGTTTCGTAAGTCTTACATTATTGAGAGAATGCAATTATTTTGTAAGCCGAATTTATCAGGTTGAAAAGCCCGGCCTAGGTTGAGCCGCTAACCGCTATATCATCTAACTGCTCTTATTTAACTCCCTATAAACTTAACCAATTTTAACACCAAAATCACACATTCTCAACTCAAAAATTATTATATTTTCACTTCAATCTTAATCTTTCCATCTCAAACTCTTGATTTAACTTCTGTTAAAAAATATTCAAAAAAAAAAGACCAGCTCATCACAAACACAAAAACCTTTATCAAGAAAGGGTTCGGGAAAGCCTCGCGGTGTAAGGTTTACTCAGGAGGAAGATAAAGCTATCTGCAAAGGTTATATAGCATTTACGCTTGATCCTATCAATAGTGCTCATCAAACCCATTCAACGCTTTGGGGGAATATTTTTAAGCAATTTGAACATGAAACTGGGAATACAACTAGACGTGACGATTTCGGTTGTCAGGTCGTTTTCATTCAATCAACAAAGACATGAAAAAAGCTGAACAGATATAACCCTGAACTGTTGAAAGGACAAGTACTAAAGCAATCCCCTTACAAGACGCCAAGCGTTTCTCAAGGGTCTCTGTCTACTTATTCTTCACCAGAAACAAACTCAACCCGTCAATCCAATATAAGCGGATCCTAGCATGGTAATTCTAATCTTAATGTTAATGGAAATACATAAAGATATGATAGACCAGGCAACAAAAAAGCTAAAAGGAACAGAAAGACGGCTCAAAAAGCCGTTGAATCTTCAACTTCAGATATCAACTTTCAAGAATTTTTTAAAAAACAAGAAGATGATGTTATTGTTAAAATAATAGAACGTAAAAAAATGATTATAAAAATTAGAAAAGGTCGCAGGACGTTTGAACATAATATTTTTAATGCACGTATAAGAGGAATCATGAGAATATAGCCGTTGTCGTACCAGGTTAAACCGACTGGCTGTCTCAACTTGATACGATCGGTTCAATCTGAGCCGATATAATAATTTTCCACTGCCCAGAACCAATGTAAATTTATCTATGCCCACATGAGTTGCTCTAATCGACTTACTGTACGATTGTAAATCTTTCAAATATAACCTTTCATCTTTTCAAACAAAAAACCTGTTGTTACCTTGTTTTCGTCTACAATGTGATTTTTTTTTTTGTCTATTCGCAGCATAATGTATAAAACTGAAGAGTAAACCTCGTGGGGAAGCTGGGTTTTATCACAAGGAGACAGAATGTCATAATCTAAACAATAGATTTGTCATAAATAAGTTGACTATGTTCAACGAATGGTTAAATTATGTAAATATCTTTGAATTTCAATGTCAATATTTAAGAACCAAAAAAAACATACAAAAGTTAATTAGAACGACACAAGTCAATTTATTTTCTTTTGTTTCGTAAATTAAATTTTTCCAACTGTTAAGGGAATGAATTGAAATTGAAAGAAATTTTGAAGAAAAAGAAAGAAACAAATCTGGAATTACCGAATTTAGGTAAAGGCAAATCAGTCATTCACTAAAAAGTAAACACACGTAAACATCAGTTTGCTTTTCGACACACTCTCTAATTTAAAGAGACCAATAAACAAGGGAACTTCCTTTCTTCTTCTGCTTCTTCTTCTTCTTCCCTTTCTCTCTCTCTCTGTAATTACATTTCTTTTTGGTGTTTCATCGAACACTTTGTCTTTATTCAAGACCAAGGATTATTGCTGTAAAAAAAACACCCTTGATTTGTTATTGAAGAGAAACTGTTATTGTATAGAAGGAAAGAAGAGTATATACTTGGAAATACTGAAGAAATTTTCTTCTTTTTGGGATTTTGATGGGTTGAGTGGTGAGAGAAGTAGAAAGGAAAAGTGGGTTTCGGATGGGGAAACTAGGGTTTGGTTTAGCAGTGAGTTTTGCTGTAGCTACTTGTGCGATCGCAGCAATTATCGTAAGTAAAAGAGTGAAAAGTAGAAGAAAGTGGAATCGGATGGTGGGTGTACTGAAAGAATTTGAAGAAGGATGTTCAACTTCAATATCAAGATTAAGACAAGTAGTTGATGCTATGGCTGTTGAGATGCACGCAGGTTTAGCATCTGAAGGTGGCAGCAAATTGAAAATGCTTCTCACTTTCATTGATAATCTTCCTCATGGGTAACATTTTTAACTCAAAATTTCATTTTTTTTATTTGGTTGGATTTTAAGTTCTGAATAGATAATGAATGTTGGGCTTTGTTTCATTGTTTGAAAAATTGATGTGTAAGTTTCTTTTGATTTGGGAGGGCAATTTCACATGGAGAAACTAAGACTCAGATTTTGTTGGAAATCTTTTGGTTTTCCAACAAAGCTGCATCTGATTAGTGTGAAAGTGGAGCTAATTTTTGCAGCTTGTTTAAGCTGTTGGATTATTGATTCAGTTGTTTTTTTTGTGTGTGTAAAATTAAGAGTTTTTCTACTAAGACTGACTCAATGCTAGAAATTTAATAACTTGTTTTCTTAATTGAGTTGGGAATTAAGGTGTTGGGACATTATTGGTTGATTTAATTACCTTGTCTCATCATCTTTTATTCTTTGGTTGAGAATGTCTTGCAATGTTGCATATTATTCTGGATTATCTTGGTATTCCCTTGATTTTCAACTTTCTTCACTATGGATAATTAGTTTACTTTTCAGATAATTTAGTTTCTTTCTTTTATATCTTGACATTTTCTGTTGACAATTCCCTTTCCAATTTTCTTTTTGTACCAGGTGTAGCTTCTTGTTTTGATTTTTCTATTTATATATTGCATTGACATGATATCCATTCTCTAGTTTTCTTCCATACTGTCTATAACTCAAGCTTTCGTTTTCAGTGTTTCTCTTTAGCTACTCTGGTTCTAGGATGTAAATAAACTGTTTCTATGATTTGGCTTTTGCTAGTGTTCAACATTGCTGAATTCTGAAATTTTCTATTCAGGAATGAGAAAGGAACTTATTATGCCCTTCATCTCGGGGGTACTAATTTTAGAGTTTTGCGGGTGCAGCTTGGGGGGAAAGGGTCTGGGATCTTGGGACATGAAGTGGAAAGGCAACCCATTCCCCCATCTTTGATGACCAGTACAAGTGAGGTATCTTGTATGCCTCTAATCTGAATTTGCTTCGTACAAAATGTATCGGCTGATCTTTAGGTGTAGCAGTAATGTAGTTGACACGTTTGTTGAATGCAGGATCTCTTTGATTTCATTGCTGATACATTAAATCAGTTTATTGAAAGAGAAGGCAATGGTTTTGATCTTCCACCTAATGAAAGGAGACAGCTTGGTTTTACGTTCTCTTTCCCAGTGAGACAGACGTCTGCTAATTCAGGTTACCTTGTGAATTGGACCAAAGGATTTTCCATTAAAGACCTCGTAAGTGGGATGATTCTCATAACCTATATATGTTCTTCCTTTAGATACTCATTAAATGTTCCTTTAAATCACTGGATACACTTGATTTATCATTTATGTGTGCATGTTTTCTATTTCTATTTTCAGGTTGGGAAAGATGTGACCACATGTTTAGAAGAGTCTCTGGTCAAAAGAGGATTGGATATTAGAGTAGCAACATTGGTGAGCCTTTCCTCAAATGGTTGAAGTGCTTCTGCTTTATTCAAATGCTTATTGATCATTTACATCTTAGTTGCTGGACTTTTCTGGGTGGGCATCAGTTATGCACATATGACAAGCTCATGAAAGATCTACTTCTATGAGCTTGTAAAAGATGAAAGGATCTCAAAGAGGGTTCACCTCTTGGTAATGCTTGAACTTGAGTCCACAGAACAAAACATATGGAACTTTTAGCAGGTTGCATCTGCCAGAGTGTGCGCACTAGTTCCTTTACATGAAAGGATAAGTATGTGTTTGGCAGTGCTCTTAAATGTTCAAACACTCTCATCTTGTTACCTTTCCCTGTACCTTTTTCAAGGAGTCCCACTTACTCCGCCAAATAGTCACGCCACACCAACCTCGTTGCAGCAAGAGTTGGTTTATATTGGTGTCACTTTTCCTCTATACTTGAGACAATGATTGAGCCCAATGACTCTTAGACAATACATCTCTGACTAAGGTTGTTTGAAACTCTTGCACAAAAACTTTTTGGCAATTTAAAATTGATCATTATGATCGATGTAGCTCTCATAGGCTATCTTTGCATAGTGCAACCTGAAAAGGATAATTGGTCAAAACTAAGATAGGCCAGCAACTTGGAGTTGTTTAGTTGGTCCTGTAGAAGGGTCTAAAGAAAGGATGTTTTTTCAGATGCTATTTTTCATGGTTAAGCTCAAGTCTGTACTTATCGTTGCCTTTTATAGCTTTTCAATCAGGCCTGTACATGTTCATCTATGTATATTTTTGAATCCATGCTACTATTATACTTACTCTGAGCACAATATGTTTCTCTCTAAGCAGGTGAATGATACTGTGGGAACATTAGCTCTTGGACATTTTCATGATGAAGACACTGTAGCAGCAGTGATAATTGGAACCGGTACGAATGCTTGCTATGTGGAGCGAACAGATGCAATAATCAAGTCGCAAGGCCTTCTTACAAATTCAGGAGGCATGGTATCTTTTTTGTGATCTCTGCGATATAACTCACTGCCTACTTTCTTAGAGAATATGTTATAGTTTGCATAGTTCTTATGTGTTGAGCTTTGGTTTTTTAGGTTGTGAACATGGAGTGGGGTAATTTCTGGTCGTCTCATCTGCCAAAAACTTCATACGATAATGATCTAGATGCAGAGAGCCCTAACCCGTATGATCAGGCAAGAAGCTGTCCTCAATAGATTGTTGGTTGCTTATGCACAGTTTTTCATTGGTTAATTCATAATTATTGGAACCTGATTTCTTGCATCAGGGTTTCGAAAAAATGATTTCAGGAATGTATCTGGGTGACATTGTTAGGAGGGTACTTCTCAGAATGGCACAGGAGTCGGATATATTTGGAGAGCTTCCTTCTAGCCTGTCGGTGCCCTTCATACTGAGGTGTGTTTCATGTACAGTATTTATCCTATCTTCACATTTTTCATGTGTAATAATCCTGATCAATATCACATACCTTAATGTTGAAAACTGGAGATTGTTTGTCTAAGTCATTTTTTTTTAAAAGACATCAATATATACATTGTTAGGAAAACATTTAGCTATTTATCATAGGTCTAGAAAATAACTTAGAATATCCAAGTAGATGTGAGAAAAGGGCCTCTGTTTTTAATTAGCCATTAACCTTTTCTACAAACATATGAAGGGTTCATTTTAGACCTAGTACACATGTACATCTACATATATGCATTTGAATTTATCATGAATGATTTGGCAGAAATTATTACTTTTCTTTACTTTTAACTGAGTCTTTTGTCCCCATTAGCATTGATGAAGATATTTCCGCATGTCTGCTTGTGTTAACTCATCATCTTATTAATTTTCACTTTTTGATAGCGCTCCCTATGTTGTATACTGCTTGTTCTGATGCTTTTCAAATAATGAGCCTCCATTTTAACGAATCTAGCCTAGACGTTTCCCTTTTATTTTAATCTTTATGGTACTGCTGTTGCACCTGTTCACTCTGTTTAGGATCCCTTATTTCCTTTTGTTTCCTGTAATTTTAATGAACTACTTCTTTGAGGTGCCAGTTTTGTGGTCTAAGAAGAACTAGTTGACACATAGGTATTCAAACTTTACCTGTTGTTCATGTTAGACTCAAATTTTCTTACGTGCTCTCATTCTTACGGGTCTTCCGCTCTTACAGTCTATTTAATGTGTTAGATGAACAATCTCTTAGATTTTCTCGAATGGACTACCATCTATGATGAACCACCGAAAGATATTTTTGCTAGTTCTGGTCATTGACATTTAGAACAAGGACCTAGTTGGCATGATTGTAGCTTAATTATTTTCAGCTACTGCCTACTACCACAATTTCTACATTTTATTGTTCTAAAATTCTGCTAATCAACCCTGCATTTCAATCAGGAATCTTCTATTTTATGGGATATACTAGATGATAAGCATGTGATATTGCTGTAGTTAATATATTAATAAGAAAAGATTAATATTTCAGTTTCACTCTCTGTATGTGTCATGCAATATAAAACTATAAATTTAGTCTTTCTTTTGAACATGAAATTAAAATAAAGCTAAGGCAAAATAATACTCCATATGTTGTGTATACATTTGCGTAGTGATTCTTGTGATTTCAATTACATTGTTGCCATATGTTGCAGTCATATGACCTGATAGGATGACTTGAAAGTTGAAAATGTGCCTGCTTGCAATTGCCATTTGCATGTTTGGTTATGTATAGTGAGACCGTGCAGTATAACTTGTATTCGCAAGGTACAAGGTACACATTAGAGTTTCTCGATGTTGTATGTAATGCATAATTATTAGTTAACTATTGTGTTTGATGTTGCTTTTCGATCAAGTTTGTGTCCATTTCCTACAGTTTCTTACCATTATCTCAATGCCTGATTCAGGACTCCGTTAATGGCTGCTATGCATGAGGATGATTCTCCAGACTTAAGAGAAGTGGCCAGAATCCTTAATGACACGCTACAGGTACAAAAATATTTCACCACTTGATGTTTTTTTCTACTGAATTTCCTTTTCAAAAGCAATTATTGGACTTTTTATTGTTGTTGTAGATCTCTGATGTCCCTTTGAAGGTCAGAAGGGTCGTTGTGAGAGTATGTGATGTAGTGACACGCAGAGCAGCACGATTAGCAGCTGCTGGTATAGTAGGAATCTTGAAGAAGATTGGAAGGGATGGTGGTGGAGGAATATCAAGTGGAAGAATGAAGAGTGGAATCGAATCATCGTCTACCAAAATGAGACGAACAGTTGTGGCAATTGAAGGAGGTTTATATTTAAGTTATACTATGTTCAGAGAACATTTGAATGAAGCCATGACAGAGATTTTAGGAGAAGAAGTTGCCAAAGATGTTATTCTCAGGGTCTCTGATGATGGATCTGGCATTGGAGCTGCTCTTCTGGCTGCTTCTCATTCTTCGACTTCGTCGTCTTTGTAGCTATATATAAGTGTTAAATATCTATACATAAGAAAAAGGTCCCTTGTAAAGAGCCAAATTCATTTACCATATTTAATTATATATGTATACGAAAGTGTTCATGTTGTACAGTAATTCCATTGTAGTTTTATTGACTAGCGAATTGATTTTTATTTTGGTGTCATTCATATATGTTATATTCAGAACATTGCTGGGGAAACTGTAAATTAGGATTGACCCAAAGCAAATTGATTTCCGTAGTCTCATGTAAACCAGACTCGCAAACAACTGGAAGACTAGTTAACGCTAGTCGTAGTCATCAGACTCCCAATTCTCCAAAAACCAATGTCTTGGCAGAACAAAGTTCAAAGGGATAAGCTTCAACTCCTGGAAATGTTCTTACTAAACAAGTTCAAAGGATAAGAATGACTTGCAAAATGATTGATGGAGGAACTAGGTGTTGCAAATTGGTCATTGCCATTTCTGGTGAGGATGCCGACTTCTAACAACAACGAGAAAGACCGTCTGAATATGGGAACAGATTTGTGGGAGTTGACGGGGTGTTTGGATACCACACACAAGAAGTAGCTTCTTGGCTTAATAAAGTCAAAAAAAAAGAAAAAAAAGAATTGGGAACCAGATTTTAGAATAATTTCTGGAAACAAAAGAATTTTATTTTATTACTAAGTGTAGTAGCTAAAAAGTCTAACTATCATATCCCAAACGAAATCAACACAACTAAATATTCTTATACGAGCATATGAAAAGATCTAACTATCTAACAGTAGAACGCATAAATATTAACGTGGTTCAGTATGTTTACTTACGCCCACATAAAAAAATACGTAAGTTCTTATTGATGTAAAAGATTACAACTCTTAAAGACTAAGCCTTACACTTTGAAACTTAAAAACTTTCTCACAGCAGCTCACTTAGGTTGTAGAGGAACCGACCGAAACCGATAGAATCAAGATAGAACCGGATCAGAACCAAAAAGCTCGGGATAGGTACAGGGATGAAAATTAAAACCGAGGGGTCGGTCGGGACAGGCACAGGTACTAAGGTATTTCCGAGCCGAACCGACCCAAAAGAACCCAATAACCTAGACCATATATCTAAATACTTATAGTTAATCCTAGTTACTCTCACAAAAACAATATCACATTCACTCGACTCTCACTTTCACAACTCATAGACACCACCACCACTTCTTCTTCTTCGTCACAATTCATAGACACCACCACCACTTCTTCTTCTTCTTCGTCACATCTCACAGCGACTGAGCGACACCACCACTTCTTCTTCTCCGTCACAACATTCACAGTGATACCACCACCACTCTATCACAAGATTCAAAACTACCACCAGCTCCGTCCATCACCAGTACCACCTTCTTCTTCGGTTATTATTCATTCTTCTGATTCTTTGTTTATTTCTTTACTTTTTCTTCTTCTCTTTTTCAATTTATAACAAGAATTTCTAATTTCACTAACTCTTCTGTGTATTTTTCTAGGGTTTTATTTGTAAGATCGATTTGGAAGTGAGATCGGTTTCTAATTACACTTGATTGTTCAACTGATTTATTAGCACTCAGTAGGGTAGATTATTTTTTCTTTAATTGATTTGTATATTTCAATTTGGTTTTAATTTTGATTCTAATATGAAAATGAACCCTATCTTTGATCAATTTGAAGTGAACTCCATTTCATCTTCATTCTCTTGTTTGCAGTTTATGTTATTTTGATATGTCAATTTAAGAACAATACGCTATCTTCATTATTTATTATACTAATAGTGATGGTGATAATCTTTTCAGTGAAGAAGCAATTGGAATGAAGCACTTTAATTCCAAGTCTTCATTTATTCTCTTATGTGTCTAACTAAGGAAGACAAGGTGGTGATCTCGAATAAGGTTCGTGTTCCTTATCGTTCATTTGACAAAAGATGCACTTGTAATTTTTCAATATTCAAATTTTATACAAAGTATTATGATTATGTATAATTTGGGAGTAAGTAGTTATAGACAAAGCGGATAGGACCTGAAGAGGATTATATGAAATTTGACTGATCACATACTGCATTTAGAAACATATATAGTCTCTCTTATTTGAATATCAGAATATGCATGATAAAGAAAAGGTTAAGCCTGAATGGTGTTTCTTGGTGTTCGAACTTTATAATAATATACCGCAATTTCACTTTCCTGATCAAAATAAGAAGACAAAGAAAGCAATCATGCTCATTTTTTATTTCTGCAAAGCTTTCCGTTAAGGGGTGATTTAAGGTTCATTCATGAGTTATTAAGCTGAAGTATAGAGGGACCATGTGTTGTACAACATTAAATGAGTGATGATCTGTTTCTTTCACTAGTTTTTTTTTCCTTTGCTATGTCAGGATGTCTGTGTACGGATAGAGTGAACCTCCAAAAAAAGAATCTATAATGTATATATTTGCAGGAGTTATTCATCTCGATTTCTTGATTTATGTCCCTGCTTTTAACCATAAGTTTAAGTTGGTGTAGAAGAACATTTATTTATGACTTCACACTTATCATGAATCATAATCCGGCACAATGAAGATTTGGAGGAGATATTATCATATACATAGGATGTGTAGGGAGACCTGTAGATATGAAATTCTTCATGTTGTGACTTGACTTTTTTGTGGTTATATAATTTTTTGATTATATATACTGTACTATTGAATCTCATTTTTTGCAGAGTAATGGTGTGAATAAGAGCGCATGACGCAAATTCTAGAATTGGGTTTAGTTTTGTTTAATTATGTTTAACTAACTTTACTTGTTATGTTTAACTTACCTGAAATATTGGGTTACTAAAACCCATTGCTCTTGATCTTCTATGTGATTATGTACCAGATGATAACTCTAGCGTTGAAGAAGGTAATATAATTTTTTTTTCTTCTTTTTTTGTTTTCTTTAGTAGCCATCAATTCAATCTTTAATATAATATTCATTTCTTGGTGGATGTTGCAGAGTTATTGGGTCCTATGCCAGCACTAGAATCCTTTGATCCTTGAAGTTTATTTGAATCATTTCTTGTTGGAACTTGTTGCAGACCGGTGGAACTTTTTTTTTCTTTACCAGATGATAACTCTAGTTGGGTCTTTACTTCTCTTTTGTTGGTATGGCCAGATGATAACTTCTTTGAAGTTGGAACAAACACTTTTTTTTGTTTTCTTTATCAGATAATAACTATAGGCTATAGCTTTACTTATTTTTTGTTGATATGACTAGATGATAATTTCTTTGAAGTTGGAACAAACACTTCTTTTTTTGTTTTCTTTACCAGATGATAACTATATGTTGTGTGTTTACTTCTTTTTGGTTTTCTACCAGATGATAACTTCTTTGAAGTTGGAACAAACTATGGATTGTGATTTGTGTGGATAAAATTTATGAATGTGTATGGATTGAACAGGTAGAAATTACATGGAAAAATAAACAAAAATAAATAGGGAAAATTCGGTTCAGGAAGGGTAAAACCGGCCCTGAACCGATTTAGTAATTATAAAACTACCATAGTACAAAACCGGAGCCGAACTAGGACTGAACCAACCAGCACTAGTACAAAAATTGGCTTAAGTGACAGTTAAAAGCTGTCACCATAATAGTTATGTGACAGTTTTGAGAATTTTTTGCACTGTCACCAAAGGTTCTGTTACGAAATGTCTATAAGAAACTGTTACAGAATCATGACTACAAGATAACAACTTCTTCATAAACCTGCCATTGTTGACGATTTATAATGTCATCGGAAACTTCATATTTTTGTACTAGGTAATGGTTCTTCACAAACCTGTCATTGTTGATAGGTTACCATAACATGTTTTATATAAAACTGTCATCGAAAACTCAATTTCTTATACTAAGGTAACATTTTCTTCATGAACTTGTCATGGTAGGTAAAATTTTCTACAGAAAACTGCTACCGTATATCCTATTATGTGACACATTATTTGTTAAGAATGTCATAATACACCCTCATTTGTAGTGATTTCATGTTGACAGTGTTTGGTGATATGCTGAGTGAGGTTAATTATTAAGGGAATTACTAATATCAAAATGTCAATAATTATAGAAATAACTTTTAATGTTTAAATTGGTTTAATAAATAAAGTAGTGGCCAACTAGAAATTCCAAACCAAGTAAGTTATATACACGTATATATACGACATAATTTAACAAAATTAAATATACTTAATGTTAACAATGAAATTAAAAATCATATATCCATTTTCCGTAAAGTTGATCGAAAGCTACTCTGTTCATGTTTTGTTTCCCAGTTTTGGACCAATACTCTTGTGATAACATATTGTCAACGGTTGCATGTGATTTATCAATTCTCCATGTACTTCCATGATCTCTCCATCATCGTACTCAGCCTTCCTCTGCAAAAGATAATACAAAACAATTAGCATTATTTATTTTTCTAAAAGAATAACACAAGACCTTTAATTGGATGAAAAAAAGAATACAAAGCTTGGGTGCAGAAAGTAGACGAGGGCAGAAGAACTACTCAGTAAATTTTGCATACATATGCAATAACAATATGTGCTACATTTGGCATGTGAAACAATGATTTTTTTCATTCTAGACATTATTGAAGGTGTCTGACAGTTTGTCCATGTTAACAAGACTCCTTACAACATAATACCTACCAGGGGGTATTGGATTTACTAAAACCTGAAAGTATGTCATACTTCTTGTCACATCAGAACCTCTATTCACTTTAAAGCCTACTAAGTTAAAGTCCCTTGTTAGACCCAAGGCAAAGCATAAAGACTTCTTCTCATGAAGTTCAACTAATCCCATAAAGACGGTCTTGTATTAGGATAATTAGGCGATACACAGAAGTGGAAACAGGCCTTCATGCGTTCAATTTATGACTATAAAATATGAGAAGCGAGCATCAAATGCAAATTCTACCGTCAAGCCCCTAAAATATTAAGTAAAGTGCGCATAAAAATCTATTTACACTGGGATTTCCTTGCTTTAACATCGTTATGCCCATTAAGAAGAATATTTGACTCATCCAAAAAACTTTTACTCTGTTTTCTCTTAGGCTACCCATTCAAATCACAAATCTAGAAAATAAAAACTGAAGGTCTCAAGTGAAAATTTACCATCATGCCAAAAAGAGAATTAAATGTTGCTCTACGTCTCTGCGGAGTAATGTAGACAACACCACTTGCTTTAATTGGACGTCGGAGAAGCAATAATAATGTGGAGAATTTAGACAACCAATAGGATAAAATATCACTATTATCTTGGACCCATGCATCTGAAAAGTATATAATCCAAGAGTCAATATGAATATGTTACTATCCAAACTAATTCATCGTAATAATATAGATATATAAGATATAAATACCTCAGATTAAGCCTTAACCATGTCAATCATCCACTTGCTTCCAGACATTCCAAGCGTATACCATCGTTTCAACTGATACTCTATTCTTAGAAAATGACTGTTTTGAATTGTTCTCTAGGTTGAATACAACATTATCTTTCCACTTATATCTGGCAAGCTCTGTAACCAAGTGAAACTCGAGAATCTTGCGACAAGTGATAATTTCATCTAAACCATTGTTACCCTCTTTGAATCACTTAAACAACGACCCATCTCTGAAATGCTACTAACTTTGTCAGATAATGATCTTGTCTCAACATCAACGAACTCATGAAAGAAAGATGATTTCTTCTTTGCCAACATCTTCGCTTTTAAAATAAGTTTTTCTTTGTTTGTAAACGTCTTTAATTTGCTTCTTTTTCCCCAAACAGAGTTGGCAAGAATATAGGAAAGAATACCGCGTGTTGCATCTTCAAATTGATCATACTTTTTGAACATATCTGCCTCGAGAAGAAGATATCCCTTCAGCCTAGCAATGCTTGCAGCCTCGAGATACTTTCCAATTTCTGATTCTAACAAGACAAGCTCATGGAGATGATTCCACTGCCATAGGAAAGTCCGTCTGACGTCCATAGAGTTGAAGTTTTGGAAAAATCTCATCATATTATTAATATCATCCGCATAGTGAAAGCGAACTGCCCCCTTCTTAAGAAACTCTTGTTTTATATCTTTTATTTCTTGCGTTTTGGTAGCACTTGTAACAACATTTGAATTCCCCCTCCATGTTTTTACGAAATTCAGACCCTTTTCAAAGAGCTTACCATTTGTGCAAACTGACAAGCACTTTGAAAATAAGTTAGCTCGCAGTATATGTCAGCAGCAGTAGAACAACAAACAGCTAAACTAAAACAATCGCCTGCATCTTCTAGTTTAGTTTCTTCAAATTTCTCAAAATTTCTCCAAATAAAGCATACCTAAAGACAACAGCAAGAAAGAATATTAAGGATTAGTAGAGTTCTCTTTACCGATAATTATTTTTCCTTTTTAGAGTGAAGAGGTAAGAAGCATATTAATGAGTCAATCAAGCAGTCCTTCTATGACTAAAAAGACCAATTTATGACCGGGTGAGTGAAACTTAAATAAAAGTAGATGTCGAGATAAACACTTTTGAGTTTTGATGAGAAAATAATCGATACTTCATACATTCCCTTTTGTATTCCATTGAGCGAATCAAACATTTGGCAGCTAACTCAAACTTTCCAATAGCTTCATAAATACTAGCAGACTCCGAAAGTGCAACACGAGATGATTCAGATTTTTACCCCCACATACTGTCAGCCGAAGCTCTGAGTCCAGCGGCCTTTGCCCATTTTTCCTTGAATGAGTCTCCAGAACTCTGAAAACTTAATGCCGCCATCTCAAAGTTACCCTCATTAAATAACTGCACAAAAACTTAAATATATAAGGGAACATAAAATGGATACAAGTAGGATTCGCCTAAACTGCTTGCTACCGAACCTTGATTCCACGTAAGCTCCAGTCAGTATTGTTGCTTGTTACTCTCACCTCATGTAGTCATGTGCCAATGGTTCGTCAAGTGTTTTAACCTGCATAACTTGGAGCTTTTTCCAATAATCAAAAATAGGATTTGAGAATTCCCCGATATTCTCGTATACCCATAATCTCTGTTTAGTACGAGTTATAGCCACATATAATTGTCTAAGTTCCGAGCAGAGGATCTTGTGTTTTCCCTCGCTAAAACACGGAAATGAGTCGATGTTCGTGGAATCAAGCAGATTTTTTTCCTTCATGTATCCATAAACTAGTCTCCAATTCTTTTTCAAAGGAGAAGTTCCAAAAAAGTTATACAACAAAACATCCTGCATGCATGTAAGAAAGTTAGTGACAAAATCAAAAAACATATCACAAATATCAAACCCAGCAACCTTAAATATCCAGCAATAAAACGATGCCAAATAGGAAAACCAATCGAGATAGATCAAAAAAAAGAAATAGTAATCAAAATATCATCTTGAGACTCTAGTCCCTTGGATTCGACTATAGTCAAGATGAGGGCCTTCTTTCCAATGTTGCTACATATTTCTTTTTTAGAAGAATGATCACTACTAAAATAACATGTTCTGCTCCGAACCCAATTATACTGCCACTAACATCCACATCATTGTCAAAAATGGTTAAAATTGGGTTTCCATGATTCTCATCCTCCAGCAAAACTGGAGCCTCTCCAGTTATAAGGCTGGTCTCAGCACTTAGTTTATCTACACAAAGCGGAAAAAAGTGATAAAGAAGATCAAGTACACTCTGTGATAACTTGAGGAAACCAGCATGAGTGCGGAAATTTTGATTCAAATGAAATGTGTCTGAAATACGGCGTTTATCTTTCTTCTATTCACCATTAGACTTTGTATTACTTTCTGATTCCAAAATGAACTCATTATAAAATAAAGAACGAATATCCTCGAATCTAAAATCTATGCCTCTAGCAACAGTTTGAGCAGTATCACCAGAGAAAACGTATCCTTCCATAAAGTTTCTGCATATATATTTAAAAAGAGATACCTGTCTCATTGTAAGATCTTGGACCTCATCAATATACACATAATGCATTCCGTTACCCTGATAACATCCATTCTTCAGCCGACAATGTATGTCAATGACTAAATCGCCCAAATCAAACTCTCCATGCAGAATCTTCTTCTTTTCATAATCAAGAAAAATATCATAAACTATCTCCCTTATTTCCCTGTTTAAGGTAGAGACTCGTCCCTCAGACAGTAACAGATAATCGTCTCGGCTAAGTGCACCATTAGGAAACCTTCCACCAATCAGTCCACCTTTGATATGTGACATAATCTCAATAAAAACAACCGAAGAATCAAGATTCTTAGTTAATTGGCAATTCAAATGAGACCAATAAAATGAGCGAAATCTTTCATAATTGACCTCCTTCGATCTTATTAAAGCATGCATGAAAGACGTCCTTGTGGCACTTCTTGTACCCTCAAAAAGTTCACGTACATCACGAAATCTATCAAAATAAGAATTTTCCATGCTGCCATCAAGCATCATGAAGAATTTATGAAAAGTAATCACTAAAGGGTAACATTCAGATTGAATGTCTGAAAAATTGTCTGGTATATCCCGGAACTAGATGAGAGGTAAGCGGTTCAAACATATTGAGCTATAATCCGAAATATCACTCGGTTAATCTTTCAAATTTTTCCTCTTCATCATCCATATGGTTACTAAATAATAAAATACGACGTGTTTAACATAATGCGTCTACTTATACTACATTGATTGGTTTCTCACCATCAACATTTCTAATGTGGGTAGTAAATACTTAAAAAATTAATCAGGTATATATGAAGAAAGGGAAAGAGATGTGAGAAAGATTCTAAACTGTTGAGGAAGCGGAAAGGATAGATATAATGAATTTGAGCCTAATGCGACTCACTAAGTCAGTTGATGCAAATACATTATGTTTTGAAGAAAAAACAAAAATACAGAGACTCAATATCAGCCATCAGTGGCAGAGAACGACAAACTTAATAGAAAATATTGTACCAGTGTAAATCTAGAAAATTCCAATTAAAAACCTTAATTAATCAAAGACCTAAAAGGTAAAAAATGAAATAAAACCCATGTTCCAAAGTCCTATTATCGTTAATCAAAAAATGTAAAAATACTTCAAATTAAAAAATATCAGTTAAGAAAGAGTAGATTTGAAAGCCTAGACATAAAACCCCAAATTCAGAAATGGAACAAGATCTTTTGAAACCTTAATGTCCTGCTAAATAAATTGAAGATTGAATGAAAAAATTGGCCCACTGAAATAATGATATCATGGCTAACCCTAACTTAATAAACGAGTGGAAACTAAAAATTTAGTTTCCTGTTTTCCTTATTATAGAGAAAAGGGAACCGAAACCCTAGTTTTCTGATAAGGTGAAATAAAGAAGATGAATATGGAGAATCGGAGATTCTAATGGTGTAGGGTACGGTCAATTCTCCTTTCGGAAGCAGGAGGATTAGAGAGAATACAAAGGGAAAAGAGAGAAAGTGATATCGTGTTTGTCTTTTTTCAGTAGAGACGAAGTTTAGTTATATCCAGTTATGCGATTTAATTTTCACAAAAACGGGGAGAGAATTTGCCCAAATCTTGAATTCTTTTTGTTAAAACTGGAGACTAAACCTGACAACATTCTGCTATTGTCTAGGAACCTAAGTGCTCACTAACACAACACCCCCACTACTGGTAGATAACAACTAACAATATCATATGTTTCAAAATCCTCATAAATTGTATTTTTATGGATTCTATTGATAGTAGCAGTTTTGATTAAAAACTGCCACCATGAATGGAAGTGGCGGTAATTATAAGAAATGTTACTAATATTTTCTTACTTGATAACAATTTTTATATAAAACAGTTGCAATATCTTAAGTACAGTAACAAATTATAACTGTTATTATACATCAGTGTATAATAACATTTTTCTATAGAAACTATCATTGTATGGTTATTCAGTAACAGTTAAAAAAATATCATAATTGTCCACCACTACCGGTGTGAGTTTTGTTAAGAAACTGTTACCAATTTCTCATAGCCTATTTTTTGTGACAGTTCATTCGTGAACTGTCATAGTTTTGGAATGTGAACTGTCACCAAAGCTCATATTTGTACTAGTGCAGACATGTACGGTTCCAGAACCGAACCGACCCTGGAAGGGATAGGTACCAGTTCCAAAATAGAGAACCAGCCTTAGGTTGGTACAGGTACACGGTACTCTCAAGAACCGAGACGAACCGACCTTTGTACAGCCCTAAGCTCACTCATAAAAATCTCATTCATATCTCAGTAATGTGGCTCTGAATTTATAGGCATGAGTGTTAATACAACCAAAGTTATAGTGTTGAGCGAGTATATGCCATTCGATGTATTATAGTCGGGGCCCAACCCCCGATCTTTTTCTAATTTAACTCTGTTGTAGTCCTGGTCCTCCCCGATCTCAATCTAGTCACACTTGTGTCCGAATAATCGAGTCCCACTCCATTATGACCTATTGATCCTTTTCTCCACCCTTTATCAATTGCATTTAATGCCTTTTCTGATCTTTTAAACTCAGTCGTTCATTCTTTTAGCTTATTTCCACGCGTCTTAATCCTATTTACTGGCGATAGATATCTTGGGTACCGCACTTGGGCTCAAGCCTTTTATCTGGTGCTTCTCTTGCTTCGTTTGCTTCCATGATCCCTCTTCCCGAATTTATCCACGTGGGCCTAAATATTTTGCCACTACACTAAGAAACACAACAAACCAACCATAAGAGTTACAACTATCAGTAAAACGCAGACTATGGATATAAGAATGGAGAGTAAAAGAGAACTAACAAACGTTTGAGTAATTTGACAAGGCATGCTTTGCCAGATTATGGGCCACACCATCCCATTTATTTTGTTGAAAACTAATTCGAATTCCTTAAGCTTTCTAGCAACATCTTCGATCATATTTATCAAGTGTAAGACTATTGCCTTCAACCAACAACTTGATAACTTTCTCAGAATCATTTACGATCCTGACCTTGTTTATTTAAAAAATGAAAGACGTATTAGTTGCCAACAACACAACCCTTGTTTCAGATTCCAGGGAATTGTAGACCTTTTGGTTGTTTGTACCTCCATCTTTGAACTTAGAGTTAGAGTCCCTAGCAACCACTACCCAGCCACCATAAGTATTGAGGTTATTCAACTTCTCTTCAGGTAGTTCCCATCTAGCATTTACTTTATCTTTTTGGACTGCATTACTGATTTCATTTCCATCCAGCATTCGAGGAGAGTTGTATTCAAACAAGAATTGAGCTTCCTTATTAATGAAATTAATAGTGCTCACAATGCTTTGATTCTATTTATGGTCTTTTTCTGCCATGCAACATAAAGAATAAGAGTTATCCTGGGCCTACACCAGACACTCGACATGTAACTGGTATCAAATCTAGATACAAGACTTCAGACTCGACCGAGATAAATCTAGGGCTTCTGACCTAGGTTTTGCTTTCAAGATGTAGGTTTTTCCAACGCTTACGGGAATTAAGTGTCTCAAGACTTTCTAACGATACCCTGGACTTTCCCCTACACGATAATCTCCAGTCTTATATACCCATGGGACTCCCAATCTCACTTACTCTACGAGATATGGTAGTCTCGTCTGATAACAACGCTTGGGTCACCTCCATGATAAACATATTTTTGTGTCTGATTTGTCTCAATTCTTTATATTGATAGTGCTCGATTGTAAACTAATTGTGTTATTTTATGTATTTGTAGGTATTTTTGGAAGAATAAATAATCATGGAAAAATAGGCTTAAAAAGTTTTTGAAGGAACCCGGAAAATGGATAAAGGTACCCAAGGATTTGGTTTAAAGCACCAATGTTTTGGATTCGGGCACCACCCACGTCCTTTCTCAAGTTCAAAAGATTTTTTGGCAGGAAAAGATATCTTCTCTTATTTGTGAATCTGTGAGGATTTTCTTACGAGTTTTTTTTTGTTATTTCTCGTTGGATAAAGCAAGAATATCCTCTAGCTTTATTGAAAGGAAATCTTACATGTTTGGGAGCGTATAAAATCAAAACAGGAAATTTCGTTAGATGTAAGAAAGAAAGAGATATTATCGAGTTTGACGATATTCTAAAAGAGACAATAACAACAAGGATTTTATTCTCGAGTGTATTAAGGCAACATCATCTTGTGTTTTATCTCTGCCAGCGAGAAGATTGAAAATCAATTATCTAGATATCACCGAGATCTTTGATTTTCTGCCAAGAGAATATTTTCATTAAAAAAGATGATTTGGAGGAGTATTGAGGTGGAAGGTGGTTGTATTGTAAATAAGAGGATTAGAGAAGAGTTCCGTGGGGGGGCTGGCAGAGGCCTGAGAGGAAGAAATCAAAAAATCATAAAAATATTTAATGATCATGATGAAGAAGATGAGAAAATCGTTGCTAAAAGGTCGAAGCTTTCGTGGCTAAAAAGTTGAAGATTATGTTGCTAAAGCTTTTAACTTTGCAACATTTATTTTCACTTTGCAAC
>JAJJMC010033691.1:1289449-1318159 GCA_023531435.1 Papaver californicum | reverse complement strand
CAATCTTCACAAGTTCGAGAGTTTGAAACCCATTCTTACTACAACTACAAACTACATCATTCCATCATAAGATGCTATAGTATCTCACTATAAAGTCCCTTGGTCACATCTATTAAGAAATATCTGAGTCTCACGTGAGATTCAATTTTCATTAGATTTCTAAGATGTAAAATCTACAGTCAGGCCCTTTTCTCCATTTTTTCACCGATAAACCCACAGACTGAAAATTGAAGGGACACAATCTTATTATTTACTTTTCTCATTAGGAATCCCTTTTTTTTATTTTTATTTTCTATCTATCGGTTGATGGCCAAATTACCCTCTTCTTCGAGGATATGGAAAGAAAGAAAAAAAAATTGATTGAGAGAAAGTCGAAGAATTGACGAAACCCTAGAACTTTTTATCCATATTTTTCAGAAAATTGAAGAAATTCGTCGAAACCCTAGAAATTTCTTTTACGTTTTCTACCAATATCATCTCCACCTCTTAAGAACCTAATTTCTTCATCTTCATACCCTGAAAATTTAGAGAACATGACTGAAATTTCAAAATTTGTAAGCTCTATAGAGATGTATAGTCACGTCGAGTTTCTGATGGCATCCATGTGTGTTGGGTAGTAAATAAAGAATAGGAATTTTTGTTATTCAAATTGAGAATTTGATTGGAGGTAAGTGGATCTCACTCAATTGATTCTTATCAATTTGCAATTATGTGTATGGCACTAGATGTTGTTTGATTAAATATTTGGCTATAATTTCTTATTTGAATTAATGTTGTTGAAAAATTGAGATATTAGGGTTTATACCCATTTTGGGTTTTTTAATAAAATTTGTATGATATTAAGCTTCAATTCATATGATATTAAAACATGGATTGACTGTAATTAATTTATGTCAATTTCAAAATTATCAATTTGAATTGAGTAAATTGATAAGTTAGAGTTTATAATTTTCTTAATAGAAAAATTGATATGAACCATGATGAGTAAATTGATCTCAGATATCCGAGTAAATTAATCACAACAACTGTTTTTATTCAACAAATTCTTGCAAGGATAATCCTAAAGAAGTTGACTATTCAATGGGATTGGTGTTATAGGCATTAGTAAAAGGTACGCGGAATCTAACCACAATTTGCATTTGCACATTTCTTTCCTACCAGTTTCTTAAGTCTTTGTTTCAGTTTGATTTACAATGGAATGATGTTATCGTGTATGGATAAAGGTCATGTATTGCGTTTTGACTTATTTTCCTTAGTTGTTTATATTTTTATCATTTAGTTTATGTCTGCACTTGCTAATGCATGTTTGTCTATCATTACACTGATAAGGGTGTTCTCACTTTTAAGTATTTTAAGGTTTGTGACTATTGAATATACTTGTATTTATAAGCATCATTTTTGGTTCTCCTACACCATATATGCCTTGCACCTTGTAAACGATATGTGAGTTCATTCATCTTTTTTCTTTTTGATGGAAGATTGTGGTCGGCATTTGCCGCATTTCCATACAACCCCTTTTTCGATTGTGAGTTTAGTAGAATGAGGTGATACTGGTGGATCAAAATTTTAAACAGATTTTGGTGTTTTAAGAATTGAATTGGATTCAGGTTTTGTGTTATTATGAATTTGTTACCTAATTATATTTCATTGCATTCTTTTATATCTGTGATTACTCGGGAAGAGTGAGATAGTTTTATTATGATTTAGGGTTTCAGATCAATGTTTGGGTTTTTCACCAAGAGATAAGATTGTGCTTGAATTTTTTTTTCCGATGTACTGGTGGAGATTTTGTAATTATGTATTTTGTTTTCATGTACTTGTTGGGTGTCTGTTGTTTGTTTTAAAATTTTTGGTGCATTGATTAGATTTAAAAATCAAGCTAAGCTGAAGTTCAATTGCACAATGGTGTTTTGCGGCTAAATAATTGTATTTTTCATATTGTACAATGGTGTTTTGATATGGTGATTTTTACTTGTAGATTGAGCATAGTGGAAACTCTTGCTTCAACTGCTATTCGTGTTATAATACATTCAAAATTTTGTGGAAAGCCTATGCCAGTTCTAGGAGTTGCAGAGCCCGGATAAGTGCATATTTTACATATTTAGAGTGTCAATGTCATGCTAGTATTTGATAGGTTTCTTGTAAATTATTGTATATTACGTTTGTTTTTGTTTAGTTATCTTTTATTAGGTGAAATCATCCAAAAGAAGTGAATCAACACTTAATTGTGCTAGAAAAGAAGTGCTACTAGTGGAGAAGGGCTAAATACCGGGTGAAACTTGTCCAAATCCACGTAGAGAACGAAGAAACGAAGCCAACGGCGAAAGAACGAGGTCATTCCAATATCGTATGAAGAAGTTATGGGCAAAATAAGAAGCTGGCTTGTCGGTTCCCCAGAACTCAATAAGGGCAAAATAATCATTTCACAGGCGAACACTATTGGGAGCCCATCCAAGGTTAAGGGGTATCCAGTTTGGTTTTAAAGAAAAGAGTGATAAAGGAACCATAGTTATTGATAAGGGATGCCACATTGTGAATAGTTATAAGAGCACCAGCTCTTCTTCTCGGGGCAGACATCACCTTCTTCATTCAAATAACATCTTCTCCATCACGGATGAAATTTCGTGGCTTCCTTGCCATGGAACAGAAACTAAACAAAGGTTCAAAATATGTTAGGAAAGAGTTTAGTAGACTTGGTTAGTTGAAAAGAGTGAAGAAAATGGTTGTTTCCATTGATTGCTGATAATCACGATGATGATGATCGTGATGAAGATTCTGAAGGCAGTTTATGATTGGGCTTGTATGGCTCGAGAAATACAGAAAGAAAGAAATGAAGTCTGTAGTTACGCAAGTAAGGATGTTGCTCGTGATGGATGGGTCTGCAATGATGGGTTAATGGCAATCGATGTAGGTGTTGTGGCAGTGAAATAACTCGAGTATGTGGTTGATGTTTTAAGAGAAGTTCATGGAACTGTTGGAGAGATCGAGATGTTACTGGCTATTGATGGAGTCTTTGATGTTGTAGTTCGAGATGGTTGATAGAATGTTGGATCTGCAACAATTAAAATACTAAAACAGAGGAAGATATTAACGTTAATAAAGTCTCTGAATTGATATGCATACAAAAGACAGAGCCACCTGCTCAACAAATTGTCCTTAACACAATAGTCTGCGGGTACTCCTCAAGAATGAGTGATGCTATACCCCCACAACGGAGATGTGTCCAGGATAGAACTGCCTGTTATGACTAGTATAAGCACAATACTAGTCACCCACTCAAACGAACTCAACAACAATTTAGAATACATAAGGGAAATAAACAAGCAGTGCGCAAAACAAAGCAGGAAGAGGGGAAAAGAAGTCAGGATAATAGCTGCTTCTGGTGTACTTTGAAATGAAGAATTCGTTTTTCTTTTATAAGCAGAGATGGGGAGTGAAATCAATGCAGTAATTAAGGAAAATAAGTTTTCTAATAAATCAAAAATTTATGTGCGAATTGAATTTTGACTGGTAATAAAACGGGCAAAAAATATAGTTCACCAACTAGCCCATAGCCTTAGTCCTCTCCCATACATAAAAGAGTCTAAACCCCTAAGGGGCCTCCCTTATATGCAAATTTCTAAGTAATATGAAGAGGTAACATCTTTAGTTTCTCCAATGTGGGACTAAAAGTTCATCACAAATAGTGAAAATGAGCTAGTTTTCCTTAGTGACCCCTTGGTCCTAAGCCTATTTTCTCCAAGACCATAAACAGAATAACTTAAACCCATTTTCTCTAACATAGAATAGGCAGTAAGAGAAGATGACGTTGTTTATAGAGAAGAATGGTGATTGGCTCCGAGTTCAAAGGAATGTCATATATATTGGAAACTAAGATGGCAGTTGACACAACGATGGCTCGATGGTGGTGGCTGGCATTTGATTGAATCGATGGATGGCAGATGGAAGAGAGGAACTCGAGTAGTTGTTGATGAAGCAGTGATGGTCGATGGTTTGAGTTACTTCTGTCACAAAGGAAAATGAATCTTCAGTTGGAAGAAAACAGAGATGTGAGGTGGTCGAAGAGTTTGGCTGGGATTGAAAGAGTAAATCAGATAAGTCAGAAAAGGTTTGGGAGTTTAGATTAACCGAGAATTCAGAAGAGAACTATTGTGGTTACCGTTTGATTTAGTGGATGGCAGAGATTAAGCGGTGCAGACTTTGAATTGAACTAAAATTGTCGGGTACTTACCCAATACGAATTTGTAGGATCGAAAGAAATAATTGAAAGCTATAAAAAGGGCAGTAGCAACCCTAGAAATACCACTACCTTACGCCTGATTTACCACATTCACTCCTCTCCAACCAGTTCCCTCTCCAAAACCAGTCCAGTCGATACACCTCTCACGCCTGTCTCCAAGCTACTACCACCTTCACAGTCCGTACCACAGCATCAAGCAGCTCAATACCATCCGCTTCACAGAGTAAAGGCCCAACATCACCAGCCATCTTTCCAGCCTATTACCACCGACCACTACCACCATTCCACTATCACATGCTTGCTTGGGTTTGCTATTTGGTTTGGATTCTAGTTTTTATTTTATCTTTCATAAACTTTATTATTATGTGTAGCTAATTCATATTGATTATGGATGATTTTTAAGTTCCGGACTTGAAGTTAAATTAGTTTTATTAATTTATTCGGAGTTTTTATTATTTATCGATTGTTTTTTTTTTTGTTTAATATTTATGGGTAATTCTTAGATTGTTTGGAACGCGTGTTAAATTAATATTTGGATTATTCTATCGCTAGTAGAGAGTTGTACAATCCGTAATTTTCGTGCATCTCCTATACAAGTAGAAACGTGAGACCTTGCAGAGGGATTCTGTGGAGCAATCGTGTGTGAAGACAACCCTAGCAAGTGGACCGAGCGTACTGAGTCTAACTGCTAGAATCAAACCTAAATTCACAAATCTTAAAACGTTCGATCGAGTTACACCTTGTAAGCGTACCTCAAGGAGGCTCAGTTGGATAGAATTTGGTGACTAAGCGTACCTGTTATCCGGTGATATAAGGAGTTTTGGGGATATCTAAGCGTACATGCTATTCTACGGTTGGTGATAATTTATTCTGATTAAAGATAAATGAGTATACTAATTCAGTCAACATTTGGTAACAACAAATAATTTTCTAATTATATTTATTTCTTATTCTATTTTTATTATTATTTTAAATTATTTTAAACAACCAACCTCCTTTTCGGTAATTTAATTTAGTTTTGCTAACCTAAATAACCTATCAATTACACAACTCTCTATGGGAAAGATCCTTACTACCGCTATATTACTAGCTAATTAGTGGAAAATATCTCGAGTAATTTTTTGCACTTACGACACGCATAAAGCCCATCTTTTTCACTTTTTTATTTGATTTTATTTGATTTATTATTGTGTCGACGATGGCCAAGTAATTGTACTTTTCATGTCGAATTTGTATGACTTATTGTCTATTGTAATTGTAGAATTTTTGTAAGCTTATTTTCTTGTTTTTACTACGTGTGCATTTTTTTTGTAGTGGCTACATAATTTGTTATGCAGCTATAAAAGTATCTGCATAACCTGTTATGTAGTTGAGAAAATGACTGCATAACGCATTATGCATCTTTTTTTTTTAGCTGAAATAAAAAAATGGATGTATAATCAATTATGCACTCGAAAAAAATCAACCAATAAATGGTTGCATAACATGTTATGCAATTACAAATATGTTTATATAACTTGTTGTACAATTGAGAAAATGGCTGCATAACGTATAATGCTTCATTTTTTTGTTAGCACTGAAATAAAAGGATGGTTACATAATCTGTTATGCAACTACAAAAATGGCCGCATAACCTGTTATGTAGTCGAGAAAATGACTGCATTGCATCCTTTTTTTGTTGGAATGTTAATGTAGTATGTGTTTATGTAGCTGTTGGTCAAAAAAAATTTAAGCATATACATCGTTTTATTCAAAATATGATTGCATAATGTATATGCATCCTTTGTGGTGGTTGCATAATTATTATGCATCTTCATCTTATTTTGGAATATTATTTTTTAGGTATATATACATCGTTTAGTGGTTGCATAACCAAATTAGCAGATGCATGAACCAAGATATGGATGCACATGCATCCTTTATGTGGCTGCATAACGTGTTATACTTTTCTTTTGGAATGCTATTTTTTAGGCATACATCGTTTTCTAGTAGTCACATAACCTAACTAGTGGTTGGATAAACCAAAATATGACTGCATAATTTGTTATGCATCCTTTGTGGTATCTGCGTAATGTGTTATGCATCCTTTATGGTGGCTGCATGATGATTATGTACCAAGTTTTCGAAATTTGTACCTACAAGAACCATCACCTCCAACTTTTTCGTAAAAAATTCAAATTTGGTATTGTTGTTTATATCCGTTGTATAGATCTCTTTAAAAGCTTTCCAACGAGATAAAATTTATAAAATTCCAAGGCACGATTTTTTAGATATGTTATATTCTAGTTTGCATGTCAAGTATACCCCTAAAAAATAGGATGCATAGCAAGTTATGCAGACACTTTACTGAGGAGAGAGAAAATCCGAGATTTTTTTGATATACAAGTAGAATATATTATGGGTACTTTTGTCTTCTTACTTTCTTTTCAAATAATTATGGGCCTGACAATAACTAGAAAATATTTTGGGCTTGTGAATATGATTTTTTTTTGGGCCTGAGCCTAACTTTTCCCTTTCTAGACTCGTCTCCACGAGACGTGTGGTCTCATTACTTCACACAAAACTTCTCTGGTCAATATTGATATCTTATGTTTTCTACGCCACAACAATTGTCGCAGAAGTGTACATTTGATATTTGATTCCCCTTGGTTCAACACTTAAGGAGAGAGTTTTCACTACTTTAGTCAACTTGACTAAAACCAAATACTACTACGATAAATTAGTCATGCACAAAGATTGATTAAGTCACCCATAGGGATATCATCTAGGGTTTTGATCTGGTGGTCTACGTCAAATGTGGATAACTAACGCTACATTCACAACGAGAGAGAAGAGTCAGTCGTGGTCGTGGCGTGAATCAAGGAAGAAGTGGGCGCATAGTCTCCACTATTCCTACGATTGTGGAGGACGTGACCATTGCTCCACTTCGACCACTCCGGCACTTTATCCACTGACTTGTGATCATTTATAGTTTCAATATTTATAACTAGGTCAGCAACCGACCATTCTAGACACAACACCAGAATGTTGATATTAATGCATAATAATTAATTAATCTCATCTCTATGCGTTTCCCTTCAAGGATACCACTTGTCTCCTTATTTTGACCGAAGCATCATATGAACAGTTATTTCCTTGATTTAGGAGAGTATTATTCGTAATCAATCTCCAGTAACTCATTCAAAACCCTAACTTCACCTCAATCATATTTTACTGTTATTACACCAAAACATATTCTTATTATTGAATACGCATACATTCATGGCCATCCAGATGACCAAAACATACAGCTCTGCATTATGTAGACTTCATAATTTCCCTTATTCCTTAGTCAATCCCAATCACTTCCTTAATGAGTTTCCTAGTGTAAAATTTAGTCATTGATGTGATTTTTAATTATAGTGCCGTAAGTGCACGACTGTCGATGAGACAGTATGTAAGTACGGTTCGTTCCACAGAGATTTCAGAAGTGAAATTTCTATTTTTAATTAACTAATGTGCTAATAACAAAAACAATTATTTTAATAAATAAATTAAATAAAAAAATAAAGTAACTTTACAAATTAATCAACCAAGAAGATAAAGACCCATGGTTTTAGATTCCACTACTTCTGATGTTTGTATGTTTAGCAATTTAATATCTTAAATCTACTCTCAAATTACTCAAAACATTTTCGAACCCAATTTCATGTTTTGGAAAATACAACGTACTATTTATACGACTTTCATCGATGCTCTAAAATATAACCTCCTTCACTTATAAAAAATCAACAATTTTAAACCATTCAGAACAAGTAAAATAAAGCATTTTAGAAGAGAAATTATTAATCATGAATAACACAAATATTAGAGTAGATATGTTAAAAATTAAATATTAAAATTACACATCAAAAATAGCTTCGTCCTACACCCTAGATAAGAAGATTAGCTACTCATAGAGACAAGAATAAAATAAAATTGATATAACATTGAAATTTATTAAACAAAAAAAGCTTACAAGTTTTCTTTAATTCTTTGTCGATTTAACGACACATCTCAAGAGAAGTACAAAGAAGAACTGATCAGCTGCATCTCTGAAGGATAAAGAAACTATTTAATTGATTTATGAATCAACGACGCCTTCTTTGTGCTTTAATCTCTCAACTGTCGAAAATATTATTTACTAAACCTTTGCTAAAGGTATTGAAATTAAAAGAAAATATCACGGTTTATAACGACAGTTTCAGGAAAACTTATGTTCTTCCTCCTTCGACCTGTTGCAGCAGCAAATTTTTTTTATGAAGCTTTTTTCACCTTTCTTGCCTAAGCCACCCTCCCCCAACTTCTTCATTCGACTCCTATTTATATTTTAGCCTCAATAACATCCAAAATCTCTCCCCAAATCTTCTCTTTAATGCTCATATATCTCGGCAGAGATAGTTTCCTTCTCTCGGACATCTTTTTTTCTCTTTAACAAAATCTTGATGATTAAATCCGAATCAAATTCTTTAATGTAGTTTCCTTCTGCTCGATGATTGTTGTTAAATCGAACCAAGATATGGTCCAGGGAATATATTCTTTATCTCTAAAATAATTCAGATTGCTGAGAACATTGTTCTCTTCCCTTTTTAACGCCACCCAAGTATTCGAGAGAATTTCGAGTTTCCAAAACTCGTCCGTATTCCTACAAGTAAGGCAAGAGAATATCTTGTCTTTAAAACCGTAAAATCACTTCCAAATCACGTATCCAATACTTGACAGATTGAGAGATTAAATTCTCGCCTAAACTGCATTTGAATTTCAAAAAGATGCCCTCATCGGGTGCCTTTAACCAAACTCATGGGGTGCCTTTAACACTTTTTCAAGCAATTTTCCCACGATTATTTATTCTTCCAAAAATATCTACAAACACAATAAAATGACAATAGTAATACAGAAACTGGGTGATAGCAATATAAATATGAGATTAAATAAGACACAAAATTGTGTTTATCAGTCATGCTACTCATCTGAGACCCAAAAAAGCACGCAACAAAGTGGAGGAACAAGTGTTCAAGGTCTTCAATAACACATTTACAAAATTTGCACTCTTGATTGGTACCATTCACAAATTTTCCTAGCTTCTTGAATATAGCCAGACCTTCATGCAAGATTCTCCATATGAAAATGTGGATTTTTGGGCTAGGTTTTTAATTTTATAGAAATCTTTCCAAGGGGAGGCGTGGTCATTCCTTAAACAGGAACTAGCTTGTCCGTCTTTGAGATTTTTTCATAAAGGATTTGGTTAGAAAAGTACCATTAGGGTGAGGCAAAGGATCTTATCCGCAACAATGTAGTCATCACCAGGAAAATAAGTGCTAAGAATCTGAGTGGCCAACTCTTCTGTAAATTTGTCTCTGATCAAAGCTTAATTCTGCCTTATAGGCTCTTGCGAGATTAAATCAGATAATTTTCTTGGATTTACACTAGCCATCTCCTTTTTGAGTTGAGATATACCTTGCTGAGCCTAAATTAGCCAAGGATCGCGAAATAGTAGCCGCGTTTGCCTTCCCCCTGCTTCACTCTAAAAATAGTAGCCGCATGGTTTCTCTTGTCCTGACTAACACCTTTGCTGAAAAACACTGCAGATTTTCAAGGTTTGTATGTTGATCAGATCACATAGTATAAATGGAGAGAATGTCTTGCAGAGGTTGGAGTATTTTATTTTTGTGAAGCAAAAAAACTTTGCTTCTGAATTTTAAAAACTACTATTTTTGGAGAAGCAGAAATACTTTTACTTCTAGTTGTCGAACATGCTCGAGGCGTCATTAATCACCATACTCCAACGTCTGTAGAAGAGGTTCCACAACCATAAAACCCATGCTGGTAGTTGTCGAACATGCTCGAGGCGTCATTAATCACCATACTCCAACGTCTGTAGAAGAGGTTCCACAACCATAAAACCCATGCTGGCACGAGGATACACCCGCAGCGCATGTGAAGAGCACTAGTCTAGTCTAGATCACTTCACCTGGTCACCCAAAGTAACAAAAACACTCTTGGCGTAGGAAGTAGGAACTAGAAAGAGCAAACTCAAAAAAGAAAAGAAGAAGATGGGTTTAACTTTTAAACAATCCAAATAAACAGAGAACAGAGAAATAACCCAGCTATTCCGAGCTTAGTAGCGCTTCTCTCTCAGACTCTCTAATGGCGGCCGAAAATAAACCTCGTTCTAACAACGACGGAAATAATGGCAACAAGAAGAGGAAGCAACGTTGCCTTCCTCACAACGTATTCTCTCTCTCTTTTTCTCTACTAAGAAATTGAGTGTCTGAGATTCAACATTAAATGGGTTTTCTTTTTCTTTAATTTTGATTTGTATTTTGTTCATTTATCAGAAAGCTGTGAAAAAGGGTTCTTATCCGTTAACCCAGGAGTTCAGGGTTTCTTCCTCACTTGTGATGGTGGAAGGGAACGACAAGCTACTCAGGAAGCTATTAATGTCATTGATTCTGTATGATTCTCAATTTCTTAATTTGTTTTTTAATACTTTCTTTTGGATTAAAAATATTTGAGTTTCTGCCCCTCTTTTTATACTCATTTTTTGTGCTAAATTTTTGGTGGGTTTATTTGTATGAATTGGGAACTCCATATGTTTCTTCTGTTTACTGTTGTTTTATGTGTTTTATACTGTGAATTCCTCAGTTGGAGGCATGTAAATTGGCCTATGTTCCAAAAATTTAGGATGGGATGAATTAATCAGATTTTAGTATATAATGTATTACAACTTTCGGAGAATCATTTACCAATATTTTATTGGTAGATTTAATTGCATCTACAACCTAGACGACTATATACACGAAGAAACAGTTTCAAATTCATGATAGGAATTCATTTCCTTCCAACCAAGCTCCTGTTGGGACTGAAAAGACAACTTAGTACTTGATCACTTTGAGTTTAAGTCTCTTTAAGGCCGTGAAAGTTGAATGTTTGAGATCGTGGCTAAAGTTTATTTCCCTTTGGATGAAGAGATATATTCTGATGCTTGAGGATAAGATAATGTGATGAAGACATGTTTGAATTCTTAATGGATTGGGACAGTGTTTTAGTTAACCCTGTACATTTTGTCAGTTAATGGACTCTTGCCAACATTAATCCTCACTTGGTCTGAACAACCAATAAAATGAACCTCATTTTCTGTTACTAAAATTCCTTTTACCAAGTGATTGTGCATCTAAGTATTCAGTGTTGCAGAAAGTAATTTTCAGCAAAATCAAGAATTGTATCTGAAATCTGAAGAATTTGAACCTGATCTCTGAGACTAGATATCATGAGCAATAGTTATTGTGAGACAAGTTCAAATGTTTCAGCTTGGCCTTTAACTTACGGTAATGAGATCCTGAGTGGTTTATATTTAGATAAAATGCATTCAATTGCTACATAGTATCTTTATATGGTAATAAATTTGCTTCTCTCCTACTAAGCCAATTTTGTTTTATCTTTCAGTTTTATGAGGAGCTAGTCGATGAAGATGGTGTGGATAAAAAGTGTGCTGTAGAATCCAGTAAACCTGCAAATAAAATAATCAAGTTTGCTGATACTGATTCTTCTAGTGATAATGATGATGATGATGATGATGGCAATGACAGTAAGTCAGAACAACATGAAGAGGAGGATGCCAATAATGATAATCAAACAAGTAATGACGACTCCTCTGCGAAAAAACCCCGCCTTGAAACAGATGAACTAAAAGCTGAAGAATTAGTGGATGATGACACTGAGAAGAAATCAATTGATGTCGCACCATGTGAAAATATAACCAAGGAGAAACTAGTTGAATCCGCACCGAAATGCAAAAATCTAGTTTCTAATAAAACTGAGGAGAAATCGATTGATCAGCTAATTGAAGCTGAGATCAAGGAGATGGGAGATCGAAGCAAGGTGAGTCGCAATACAAAGAGACCTTTGCCAATATCCTTGGTTAATTTATATGCTTAAGAATCTTATGCCTATTCAACTCTTGGTTCGGTTGTTGGTAATCCGTAGTTGCTAGTGCTTGTTGGACTTTCTCCCCCTTACTTATGTTTCACGTCTTTGACCAGTCCTTGTTTGACCATATTACATCATGTTTCTGTATAGTTTTTCAACCACGTTACTTTTCGTGCTGTATGCTCTTTAGATTTTTGTGAGCTTTCTAATGGTGACTCAAGTATCGCATGCCTGTTATAATTGTTCTTTCCTGGTGACATTTTACTGACTAGCATAGCACTTTTTCTACTTCTTTCATTGGCCTATATGATGATCGAGAGATCTTAATGGTTGATATGATACTTTGACATTGATATGACATCTGTATGATCTATATGGGAGATGTATACAAAGTTGACCTTTTCTTTACCTTCTTTTCGAAACTTCATGACTGTTTGCTGGTACAACTAAAGAATTCCATACTCTTTTCTGGATTTTATACTTATCCAGATTAGTGTCCTGGATTTCCATATTATGTTTCTATATATAATAATTCACTATGCATAATTTTGGTCCCATACGGAATAATTTGGTATGTCCTCAAGTTGGACTTGGTTCATGTTCAGGATCAGGAACTCATATATGTTATTGCAAGAATGGCAGCTCCTTCTTGTGAATTAGTCAACTTCTCTATGAATCTTACGATAAATTTGTCTATAGACCTCCTTTATTCACTTTTTTTAATTGATTTCTTTTAGCTGGATTGTCCACCAATTTAATCTTATAGTATCGTATATTGTGAACTCATACGAGCCTCTTTTATTCTGCTGTAACAGAGGCGCTTTGTCAGCCTCGACACGGGATGTAATGGTTGTGTCTTTGTTCAAATGCTCAAAAGAGATGTAGGCCCTGGACCTGCAGAGATTGTTCAGTACATGATGACATCACTTGCATATTCAAGGAAGCATATGTCAAGGTGCCTTTGTGTTTTTCATTCGGCAATAAATCACACACATATTTACTTAAAATGTCATGTATACGTATGGAAGTCATACACTACAATCATATCCAGATGGAAGTTCTTATTATTTTTTCTCGTATGGTTCAGACACTTTAATTTGAGTTTGGCTTGGCATTTTCAGATTCATATTGAGAGTGTTACCAGTTGAAGTGACATGCTATGCTTCTGAAGAGGAGATTTCAAAAGCGATTAAGCCTCTTATTTCCAAGTACTTTCCAGTTGAAGCTACTGCACTAAAGGTACTATGTTCATTTCATGGCCTTGTCATACTCTCGAACCCATTTCCAACTTCCCAAATTTTGTTTGTTTTGTTTTGTTTTCTATGTGTCAACATGTTTTTGTCAGAATAACATCTGACAAATACTATTTCTCTATTTTATTGGAGACAAGCTCATTATCTATGGCATTGATCCATTCTTCTATTCAGAAAAGGGTCCATTCTTCTTTTGGAACATTTAGGACATTCCTTTATGATCCTTTAGAGGCTTGAGTTGTAATGAAAGCCCAATAGATAAAGTTCCCAGTTTATCATATGAATTTTGCTGAACACAACCCAAGGTGCCGTTTTCCCAAGATCTACTGCGAAGGTCTAATAATATATGATGAACCTTCTCAGCATGTTGATACCATTGTGATTTTTTTGTTTCATCTGCCAACAGTACGCTTTTGGTGTTTAAATATGTCACCAGAAGCAATAATTCTTAGATCCTCTACTGTTAGAAACTTGTTAGTGTCCACTTCACAATTTTTGACGATTCAAGAAATACTGAGAGGAAAAGAAGCAAACAGAAGGTGTTGGTAGTGCACCTTATTATTGCCTTCCATTAGAGACCTATAAGAATGTGGTTATGGAGACTTGAACCAACTGTATGGGTTTGGTGTAACTTAAAAATGAGTTTAGAAAGATATATTTGGATTTCTAATTAAGACGCTACTTATATAACTCAGTAGAGTAAGCGATTGAGAAGCAAGGCCCCTCCTATCAATTGTCACCTACAAATACAGATGTACTTGGGAATCCTTGCCCTGGAAAAATGCAGAATGGAATGGCTACTGGCTAGTTTCACTAACACTTTGAAGTTTGTATAGTTATCTTTTGGTCTGATAGAGTGATACACCTCAGTAGAAACTATGCGGTTACAACTGAATTGTACATCTGCGAAAATCCAGCAGCGATCTTGAATCATTCTGTGGAACTTAGGTCACGGCATTGAATGACTTCTTTTATCGATATTTAAATATAATCCTAGGCGATTAACAAAAGAAGTGTATTTGATCCTATAACCTCTTGAAACAATATGTTCTTCTCTGTATGCAGTTTGCAGTACAATATGGGGCCCGTGCAAATACTGGTATAGACAGGATGAAAATGATCAATGCAGTTGCAAAATCAGTTCCTGAGCCTCATAAAGTTGATCTTAGCAATCCAGATAAGACCATTATAGTTGAAATCTGCAAGGTATGTTTTTCCCTGGATGTTAAATATTTCCTTACTACCCTCTCTAACTCTTTCAATCAATCAATTTATTTCATATGTATGGTCAACCTTTTGACTTTGCTTAGCTCATATATGGGTTGGCTAAGCCTAAATGGATTGAATGAACTGACATGAGCTATCTAAAAAGAAGTTCCATAGCAAGATAATATCGCTTTTAATTGTGAAATTAACACAATAACCATAGTTGTAATTTTAGTGTTAATTTATATACACTGAATTTACTATTTTCTTCACTTGACCGTTTCTTGATTTTGGGCCTTTTATTTGAAATGTTTCAGACTCTGTGTTGTATCGGGGTGGTTGAAAAGTACAAGGAGTTATCGAAGTACAACCTGCGACAGCTCACATCTCCAAAACCTTAATTTAATCTTATTGGACAATTTAGCTTGTGATCCAATGAGCATTGAGTTAGAGCTGACAATATTCAGTTTCACGTTTTGGTGCGTCTTAGTCTAGATTAGTTGAAGATATATGGACTTCTAGATAGAAAATTCACAAAGTAATATAACAAAAAATGAGAATTGTCTAGACAAAAGATGTTCTCTCTCTTTTTCTTTGTTAAACATATGTAGTATTTCATGGGCTGTTTTCTTAACCTATTGCATTTTAAAATTTGCTTTATGTTAAATTCACATGTTTTAACCACCGATTTGCTAATCTTAGCTATTCGTAATTTATCCATCTCTTGCTTTAGCAGAAGATCACACATGTGATCGCAATGCATGGTATAGGCCCCTCTCTGTATGTTCTTTTAGGTTTTGTCTCTGTGCATGCATATAACAAAATTACAGGAAATTTTTATGTTCAAGTGTCAGTTTGCCACCCATCACATGCATGGTCAAACAGAGTGACTAAACAGTCTCAAATTGTACAGTAAGAAAACTTTTAGACTCAGCCCTGAGCTTTTTTCAAGCTTAATTTCTCTTCAAGTTCAAGGAAGGCCATCTTAGGAATAGTAATAAATAAATCGTTAGTTCTTCTATGATTTGCAGATTTGAACTAATTTGGTGTGTAGCTCTTTGTTTTATCAATACTTTTGAAGCCTGTTTGGTTTTGAAAAAAAATGGATGGTATCTGTTTGTTTTGATACTCACGGAGGACTTGTGTTGTTGGCTTGTAAATTAAGTATACCACACCAAAAGCTTATTTCTAGAACCCTCGTATAGGGGCTTATACTTCCAATAGAGGGGCTTTTCAAGGTTTCAGGGTATCTCAATAGTTGGTTAGGGGGTATCCTATAACAATAGCAAATGTTTACATTACCCTTTCAACTCTCTTTCTCCTTATTTTCTTCTCCATCGAAATTCTTCATCGATTAATCGACGATTTGAATATGAAGAATCCTACTAAAGGTATAGAAGATAACAGTGATGACGATCAAAATCAAACTAGCCTAATCAAGAAATTGAAGAAGAAATCGGTGGTGAAGGCATTGAAACTACTAAAAAAAAAAAACACATGGTATATATGAGGTATGATTCGACAAAAACTCATGTTTTTTTTCTCTTTTTTGTGATTGCTATCTTGTTTGATTGTTTGATTCGAAAAAAAAAAAGGTTTTCAGAAACTTTTCCGGTTTTTTTTTTTTTCAAAACCCAACTGTAAATCCATGTTTGGAAGAAATTACCGTTGGATTCCCAAACATAACTGGTTTTTCTTTGAATTTACGGTTAGGTTTTTTCAATTTCCAAACGTAAATTTACAAAATGAAGATGAAGATGACATTTTACGATTGGATTTTTCAAAAGTAAATGTTTTACGTTTAGATTCGATTTTCAATTTCCAACCGCAAATTTCATTGATAGCTAAAAATCGTTTGATTTTTTACATTTGGTTTTTTTCAACCGTAATTTTATTTTACGGTTAGGTTTGAAAGTTATTTCCAACCGTAAAATTTTCTGGGTGTTTACAAAATTTTGGAGGATTTTTTACATTTTAGGTATAACCCAACCGTAGAAATGCTACGATTGGGTTTTCTCCATTTTTAAACCAGTTACGGTTAGATGTTCATTGAAACCTAACCGTAAATATGTCTTACGGTTGGGTTTAAGAAGAAAACCCAACTGTAAACTTGCCTGAATCACAAAAAAAAACTTCTTCTTTTTTAACGTATTTTAAGCAATTTTGAGCAAGAAAAAGGCCAAAAGTTTAAGTTAGAGGTATACCTAACTACTCTCGGACATTGAATCTTCACTTTGACGACTTGTTTCTTCATTTGGTTGAGTAAATCAAAATCTAGGGGTTTTTTAAAATTTCCAAAAAGTTCTCTTTTTTTTTTCTTTCCACCAAAACAACACATATAAAAA
Source organism: Papaver californicum (assembly GCA_023531435.1). Lineage (NCBI taxonomy): Eukaryota > Viridiplantae > Streptophyta > Magnoliopsida > Ranunculales > Papaveraceae > Papaver > Papaver californicum. The sequence goes on along the minus strand of JAJJMC010033691.1, from coordinate 1,301,168 downwards.
TTTGTTTTGATTTCATTAAGTATAAAATTATTTCATTAGCCTAATCTATTAGCTAATTAGATTAATTAAATATAATATTATTTTATTAAGTATAATTAGATTAATTATTAGCAACTAAATAGGGATAGTTTAGTCATTATAAAAATATAATGGATATGGTTTTTTTGGATTGGATAACTAATGACCCTATTTTGTCCTCACATGAAAAACCCCTATATGAGGGTTCTATTTTTACGAAACGGATCCCTCTTCCATCGGTCAACATTTTTAAAAAATCTTTTCTACTCATATTTCTCAAAATAATTAGTTCAATGATAGAAATTTGTAGAACATGGATAGAAAAATCTAGCATCTTAATTACCATAGAATTAGCAATGACAAAAATATGGTTTATTTGGAAAGAAAGATGTAATAAAGTTTTTCAATGAAAACAAAATACCCATGTTCAAACTTCTTTAGCTATTCAAAGGCATATTATCTTTTAGGATAAAGGAAATTGTAACAAAATCAAAAATTGTATTCCAAATCCTTTGTTGGAGAAACAAGTTGTGAACTGTGAATTACCAGGAAAAAATCAACTCAAAATTAATGTTGATGCAGCCTGGATCTCTAAAGATAAACCATTTGGTTTTGCTTTAATTTTAAAAGATGATGCAAGTAATTTCAAACAAGGAAGAATAGGACCATCCTCAACAAATGAACCAGAAGAAGCAGAAGTAGTAGGGGTTTGGAAGCAGCGCAGTGGGCAAAAGAAAAAAACATCATCAATTTTAGCATTGAAGGAGACTGCAAGAAGATTTTTGATAACCTGAATGGGAAACAATCTCTGATATCTTGGCAGAGTCAGACAATTTTAGAAGAAGCTAAAAAGATTTTAAACTCTTGTCAGAATTTTTTAGGTTTTTAACTTGTTCTAATATCGGCTAATAAAACAGCTGATACTCTAGCCAAAGAAGCAAAACATTTAAGTTATAATTTTGATTGGTGAAGTATCTCTCCTCTTTGTATTGTTTATGCTTTAGTAGTAGATAAATCTAATGCTACGAAGAACTCTTCTCCTTCCACATTAGATGACTCCACTTCAATTATAAAAATGGTTACTAACTCCTTAAGTTAGTTTTTATATAATTATCCAATTTATAAAAGAATAAAAATCATTTGATAATAAATATTTTGGGTTGTGCGCAATAATTTTTTTTTATTTAGAAACATTTGTCGAACTAGCTCAATGCTTATAAATGGTTAAAAACTGAAAATTTAAATGATGTTTTCTTTTAAATTTTATTACTAACAATGTGGTACTCTATTCATTTTAGAATTTTTGGGCTTAGAAAGGTCATATTGCTGCAGGTCTAATTTGTGGTTGACATTTAACACTATAACTACGAATTTTCCTTTAAAATTCACAAAAGTAAAAAGTTCATAGGAATCACTCAAAACGGGTTAACCATTCCGAATATTTGAGGTTAAGATATTTGTCAGACTATCATTCTTGATTTATGACGTTCACCTGATCTCGGTTTATAATATTAGTTGCGACGGTTTAGCAATCAACCGTTCATAGTATTCATAGTTAAAGTATTCATAGTTAAGAATGACATTTGCCGCAACGGCTTAACCATCAAACACTATTCATGTCGATTTACTAACCTTTTCATTATTTTTTCTTGATTTAGTGGGTACGCAGCATTAACTTAAATGTACATGGTGCACCCCATCATTCTTCAACCCTCTTGGATATTTTCCGTTGTTGGTCGGTAGAGTCTCTCTTTTAACCTTTTTGCTTTTGTTTGTTGCTTTACTTGCTTAGCTTGTTGTCAAATGGTTGAAACAAGATTCAAAAGAATATTTTTATCCTTTAAACCCTTTGTAGTTTGTGCAGTTTTTTTGCTGGATCAATTGGTCTACTTTCTGGGCAAGGAACCAGTTAATTTAGGTGGGTCTGCTACTGTAATGTTGGGCAGGCAAGTTCTATGTCTAAATGGCCAATAATCATGAATGCGCTGCCTACATTGTTGTGCTAAGTAAAATAGAGAATAATGCATTAGAAATATTTAGGGGACGAGTTAAGAGCGAGCCATTTGTAGATTCGTAGGCATCCTGTGAGCACATATGCTGGTTCCCAAGCGCACGGTCTGGATAGAATGAAGAACACACCAAAGAAAACAAAACTTACAAGTCCTCATTATTTTTCATTGAAATTCCTACATTTTTAAACAAAATGAAATACTACATTTTTAAACAAAATGAAATACTCAGACCAAACACTGTATAAAGAGAAAGAGAAAAGAGAGAAACAGCTAATCTGGTATGGTGTATCTTCTTATGTTTTTGTATCTTTACATAGACAAATTGATGTAACAAGAAGACCCACATAAATACTTCCAAAAAAAAAAAATTACTTCTAAAGACAATTTTTTTTTTTGTTTTCTTTGGCTTTTCCCTCTTCACACCCAGATCTTGCGATAAAAAATGAAAAGAAACCCAAATCCAAAACTAATTAAGAGGAGCAATGCAGACACTTCAATAAAGGAACCAATGCTCCAACTCCAACAAGTCAAAAACTAAGCCTTGAAAGTTAAAACTAAAAAAACTTTCTGACTCATGAATCAATGAGCTTCTTCTTCTGCTTCTGTGCAGTGTGTTCTTCTTCTATAGGAACCCACCAAACTCTTAAACTTCTATCAAGACCTCCACTATAAAGCAGAAAACCACAACCAACACTATATAACGAAGCTTGTAAACACTTAACTGGTCCTTCATGACCATTCATGAACCCTACATTACATATTCCACCACCAGTTTTCTCTCTTTTCCATATTCCAATGCTTTTATCAGCTGAACCACTACAAATGTAATCGCCCATGAAACTTAAACATAAAACAGACATATTATGTGCTTTAACTTCACAAACTAAATTCCAATCCCCATTTCCTTGATTTTCTTCTTCCCACCCCATTATATACCCATCTGAACCACCCCCATAAACAAATCTTCCATTTTCACAAACAATTACAGAATTCAAAGAAACATCTTTATGTCCAACTAAAACCCTTTTTAAGAAATGAGAAGTACTTGTTCCTTGAATACTATTCCAAATTTTGATTTTCCCATCTGCTGATGCTGAATAAACTTTACCTTTCTCTGCGACTAACCCATTAATAGCATCATCATGAGCTTTAATTGATTCTAAACATTTCAAATCAGAAATTCTCCAAATCTTAAGGGTTTTATCCCAAGAACCAGAGTAGACTAAACCATTAGAAACAGCTAAGCACGAAATAGAATCAGCGTGTTCAATCCATAAACATTTATGGTTTCTTCTGATTTGAACATAATTACTCTGTTTCATAAACTTACCTAAATAATCCTTCGTAGTTGGTAATGTTGAAACAAGTTTAAATAAATTCTCTGAACTTCTAGAGACTTTCCAAACCCTAATTCTACTATCTTGATGAGCTGTAAAAACACGATTCCCGACTGTAACAAGAGCTTTAACAGAACCATCGCCATGACCAAATTTAGCAAATTTCTTTAAATCTGGTTGTTGCCATACAATTATATCTTTGCCGTGTGAAGCACTTAATACAAATTCACCACAAAGAGCTAAACAAGAAACTGACCCAATATGACCTGAAAGGATTGCTAATGATTTATATGACGGTGATTTGCAAGTACTGGGCATCACTGAAAATCGATCAATTTTATTAGTACTATTATCTTCATTGAATGTGAATCGATTTGAATTCTGCGGACTCTGTTCATATTCACTATTGTTACTGCTGCTGCTGCTGCTGCTGTTAATTACTGTTGCCGAAAGTAATGGAGTTTTAGGACTATCTTCCGAATCAGGAATTTTTCTGAGTAAAACCATGATTAGTTGATATAATTGAAAATTAAAAATTAAAAATGGGGTTTTCCTCTGTTTCTGTGAAACCAATATCAGATCAGAGAAACGGGATTTAGAATAACTTTAGTTTTGTGTTAGAGAGAAAAGAGGTTGGGAGGACTGGTGAGAAGAAATAGATATAGAAAGACGTTAAGAAAGTAGGAGTGTTGGGGGAGCGGCCAAATGGAGTTGAGGAGGAGGTGTAAGTGTAACGGCTACTTTGACGAATGTGATGTAGTTATAATAATATAATAAGTAGGGCCAGACCAAGGTTGTTACATATCGGATTTCGGTTCGTATCGGTCGAGGGCGATACACTGGTACGCCGGTATATCGGAGAAATTTCGGTTCAAATATCGGTGAAATATCGGTCCATATATTTTATACCTATAATTTTATGAAAAAAATACTAGTTCACATTTTATAATTATATATATATTTTAACACGTTATAACAAACGTTTTTTCACAAAGTTTAGAAAGAAAAACTAGTAATCATTTAAAATATATAGATCCATATATTTCATACAAAGTTCAAACTGGAAACATAAGAAAAACAAGAACAACTTCAAAGTTCATCGTCTAAAATGCTAATTAAACAAGGATATTACAATTCTAATCGAAATCGTTAGATTAATTATAGATATTATCATATCCATATATAATTCTAAAATATCATAAAAAATATGAGTAACAATTAAACCCTAAAACAAGGATTTTTTTTTAATTTTTTATTTATTTTTTGATTTTTCAAAAAAAAAAAAAAAACGTATCGGTCCATATCGGCCGATATTTCGGTCTAAATCGGCCGATATTTCGGTCCATATCGGCCGATATTTCGGTTAAATATCGTTGGCCAAAATTTCGGATTTCGTCTTCGTTTCACCCCGAAATCCGAAATTTCGACGAAATTTCGGCCATTTCGACCGAAATTAACTACATAGGGCCAGACACACTACGAGAGTAGAGAAGAGAGAGTAGTCGAGAGTGTAGGGTTACCAGCCAACCTGTTAATAGTTGTACTATTAAGCAAACAATAAACAATATTTTCCCACGTAAGGTTGGTTTGATTCTTTACTTCCCTGAGTTCATTTCTATTATTTTATTGGATGAAAGCATAAGCTTACATTAGGGGTGAGCATAGGTGTCTAACGCATCAATCCGATCTAATCATCCGACGTACCCATTAGATTAGAGGTGTTTTAGAATCATGTAAGATATGCATATAAATTTAGTAATTCATACCTAGTAGTATATCTACTTCGTATTAGTCATTTATGGGAGTTTTAGTTTTATATGTTACTAGTAGAGAGACGGAGAAATTTAGTTAAACATATAAAAATATTTATTTAAAGATGATTTAGGATGAAATAAATCATTAATTAAAGGGGATTTTTGCGTTACCCTCTGGTTAATATGCTAATTTGCATTACCTCCCCTATCAATTACAAATAGGTGAAATCATCCTTCTATATTTCTTCCTTCACATCCCAGTTTAATGTATACGTGCAGGTCGCGTGTGTGTTAATATTAAATGTTTAATTTTCACGAGACATAAATACCCTTGATGACGTGTTTCACTCTCAACCCATCATCAAATTAAAGAACGGTTAGATGGTTCATTTGTGTTAAGATCTCTACGGGTACCCTAAATGTGACTTACCACTATACATGAACAGGCGGGAGAAGGAACCACCATTTTCCATTTCAGAGAAGAGAAGACACATAGAGAAAGGGAAGAAAGAAAGAACATCAAACTAGGAAACGAGAACAACATCAAAGAAAGAGAACTGGGTACTAAAAAGATTTCAACATGCAGTTTCCAAATTCGTGAAATTTGTAAGTTTTTTTTTATTATTTTGGGTTAGGGTTTACTCGATTGTTGTTAGGATTAATGATTTTTTTAATATGATTGTTAGTTTGTTCTTTATAATGATTAGTGTGATGATAAAAATAATTTGATTTTAGGGTTTTTAAAGTTTTTTTTTTTTGCTATGTTTTTCGTTAACCTAAAGTTTGATTATTTTTTTTTGTTATAACTGTTGATTTTACTACTTCAGCATGATAAGCAGTGCTGATTGATGGTTATATCCAGTATGATTGTTGTTTTGTTCTTTATAATAATTAGCATAATGATAATTGCGATTTCAATTTAGGGTTTGTGTAGAATTTTTGTTGCTTTGCTTTTCGTTAGATCTAGGGTTTGATTTTTTTGTTTATATTTTGATGGCTTATGGGTCTTATGTAGATGGGTTTGTATGTTAGTGTTTAGAACTAAATTTTTGATTCATGTTTTGATTTGTATCCACAAAGTGAATTATGGTACCAAAACTCTGTTAGTGCGTTATGGTGGATATTGGCCCAAAGAACAGCCTGTTGGAGGATTTCATTATTTTGATTACCTAAATGGGAAAGTAGTAGATTACCCCAACTTTGATGGAGATAAATTGTGCTTGGTTGACATGATCAGTTCCATGGGAGATTGTCTTAATGGTATGGGAGGTGTTATAGAATTCCAGTATTTGCAAGATGGTTTCTTAATGGATATTGAAGATAACAGAGATTTGTTAAGTTCTTGGATTAACAGTGATCAAGAAGATGGAGTTGGTTAAGTTCATTTGTTATGACTCATGTAAATCCCATGAAGATAGGTACAACTGAAGGTGTGAAAAATATGTTCAACCTGATGGTGTTGGTGTATCTGTTGATGTTGAGCCTATTGGTCCAACCATACAATCTCAGAAGGCCAATTCAAAATTTTAAATTGGATGGTGAAGATCCTAGTCAGCTGACACCTCAGCAGCCACATCAACTCACAAGTGAAGAGCCTCGTCAGCTGACACCTCAACTGCCACATCACTACACAAGTGGAGATCCTAGTCAGTTGACACATCAATTGCCACATCAGCACATAAGTGGAGAGCCTAGTCAGCTGATACCTGGGAAGTCTGGCAAGCAGTACATTAGTTTAAAAAAGGTGGTTAGCAAGAATACACCAACTAAAGTGGATAGAAGAATTTTAGGGGAAGAAGATAAACAAGATACTAGAAAAGTTTCACCTAGACAACACAAAAGGGCCAATGTGGATGAAAATTCTCCAGCTGCAACATCGAAGAAGAAGAAGAAACCTCTAGTAGTTGAGTTGGATGAAGAGCATGAAACTGTGGATGATCTTTTTGGTATGTCTGAAGAAGAGTTGGATGTACTCCCTAAGAGTACTAATCTCAGTAAACATGATACTCATGATTTGACAGTTGAAGATGATTATCATAGTGGTGTGTCTGACAAATCATCAAGTGAGGGGGAGAAAGACTCTGAATGTGATAATGATTTGGAAGAAGATGAGTCAGAAGAGCCATAAAGGTTTGGGGAATATCACAAAGTTGCATATAAATGTGATGATATATATGATGACACTGAAGGTGAAGACCATACTCCATGGTCAGTTGTAATAGAAGAGTTGTCAATTGGGCAGACTTGGCCTAATATGACAGAATACAAGAAGTTTGTGACTCATTTGTGTATTGATAATTGTTTTGAAGTGAGGAAGGTAAAGGATGAAAAGCGAAGGTTATATTGCAAGTGTATGGATGAAAAATGTTCATTCATAATCAATGGCAAGTTGTAAGTATGCAACTAACAAATTATCTTACTTAGATTAATAGTTACTTTGTTTTAGTATCTGGTACTAACAAATTTTGTTTATTTTGCAGACAATCTGATGGTCATACAATTAAGGTGACCAAGTATGATTCCAAGTGCACTTGTACTAACAGGACTGGTTCAAACATGAATAGAATGGCTAATTTTACTTAGATAGCCTCAATTATAGAAGATGATGTAAGAGGGGATGGTTACAACTTGAAACCTAGAAAGATAAAGGACAAAATTTTGAACAAACATGGGGTTTCAGTCACGTATTGGGTTTGTTGGAAAAGTCTAGGTAAAGAACTTACCAAAACTGATGGGTCATATGAAGAAGGGTATAAGTGGTCACATGAAGTAATGAAGCTGATCCAGTTAAAGAATTCAGGGAGTATAGCAACAGTTGCAACAAATATGGATGAGGATTTTGATCATTGCATTTTGGCAGTTGATGCTTACTTGATTGGTTTCAGAGATGGATGTAGAGCATTTGTTGGACTTGATGGATGTCATCTTTCAGGAAAGTTGGGTGGTGTATTGGTATCAGTTGTGTCACTTGATGCCAACAATGGTATGTACCTCGTAGTCATATGCATTTGTTCATGTGAAAATAAGGAAAATTGTCTTTTTTTTCTTAATGCTATCAAAGATAGGTTATATGATCATAAGATTCCTCTTACTTTCATATCAGTCCGCCAAAGGGTTTAATCCCAGCTGTTATGGCAGTGTTCCCTAGTAATAGGCATAAGTTCTGCTTCAGACGTATGTTTGAGAACTTTAAAGCTATACATAAGGGAAGTCACTTGAAAACACTAGCTTGGGGGGAATCAAAAGCTTATAAAGTTGTTGATAACAAGAGATACATAGATCAATTGGAGAAAGATTCGAAGAGGGATTATGATTGGTTTGATGATGTAGATGCCCATACTTGGGCTAGGTACACATTTGATTTAACTTCAAAATATGAGGATTTAACCAAAAATTTCTCTAAGATTTTTAATAATTGAATGTTAGATTAAAACCATTGCACAAAATATTGGAAGGTTTCAATTTGAAAATGATGGGATTAATGTTTGAGAGTAAAATGAAAGTTAAGAAATGGGAGGATGATGGTATGGTTTTGGTTCCAAGAGCTGATAGAATCATGAAGAACTGATTAAAGAAGAAGAAAAGATATAGATTCTTTGGAGCAAGTGAGTTTGTATGGTGTGTGGTCAACAATTTAAGTTCAAGTAGATGGGATGTGGACCTGTAACAAAAGTCTTGTAGTTGCAATGTTTGGGATTTGACTGGTATTCCATTTGTGCATACTGTTGCAATATTCATACACTTGCATATAGATGTGAACAAGTATTATTCTAATTACATTTACGCTATCTAAGTTTAATTCAATTCTAAGTTACAATCAATTTTAACTGGTATATTTTATTCAATTGCATTTTGGTTGATGACTTCCACAAAGTTACAACTTACAAAAAGTCTTATGTCGATGTATTTAAGGCATGTCAGAGTCAAGAAAATTGGATTGAGGTAATCTTTTATCTTCTATTTTCTAAATAGTGTGGTCTGATATTCTAGGTTTTACACTTAACCATAATTATCCATTGTACAACATCAAATGATTGTAAAAAAATCAAAGTTCAAGCAGAAAGGATGGTAGACCTAGGGTTAAGTGGATTAAGTCTGACATTAAGGGAAGACCTGAGACAACTAAAATTGGGAATAGAAAATGTTCACATTGCAGTTCCCTTACCCATAACATCATAACTTGCCCAACCAAGAATGCACCATTTACAAGTGGTAGGGGCAGAGGTAGGGGGAGAGGAAGGGGCATAGGAAGAACCAATCTTCTGGTCCCTCATCACAATCTACTAAAAGTTAATGTTTGCTAACTTATATTCTATTTTGGAGTTTTTATATTACAAATTATTATTATTTTGTAACTTACAATGCTTATATAATTTTAGGGGCATGAGAGTTGAAAGAAAAGGCACAACTACCACACAAGCACAAGCAAGAGGTAGGGGAGTTAAGCCTCCTCCTTATATAGGTGTGGGTGCAACTGCAAGAGCATCAACTACTGCAAACTTCCATAACCAGACAGGTTTTCAAGCCACCTACATGGAGGCCTTAGGTGTTGTTTTTTGTTTTTTTTGTGGATATCAAGGCCATATTTTGTACAGAGTACATACATACTCTGCTTTAGCTTTGTAATGTGCAACTTACTTGCCATTTTTTGGCATATAGTACATACATACTCTGATCTAGGTTAGTAAATGCGCAATTTATTGCCATATTTTGTACAGAGATTTCTTACTCTTATCTAAGTTATTGGGCAGTACAGAGAAAAATACTTTCATATTTTGTATTATCTTATTTTGCAGTTTCTTTACTTTCTTATATGACAATTGATGCAAGTAAAGTCTTAACTTAACTGAGCTTCATTCATTTCTTGTTCTTACATTGATTTGTCTTTTCATTTTTCCTTGTTTTAACACCAATGATCCTTGAAACTGATCACACAATTCAACTAGAGTACTATTTGCATTAATGTCTTTTTTTTTCCTTCAAGATATTCTTTAGCCCAATGACTACGACTACCAACACCTTAAGAATCTCCTTTGTGGATTTGCTTGAGTGTTCCCTTCCCAAATCCTTCTATTTCCATTGCATCTTCTATACTTGGAGTACATGAATTGGCAAGATATTGTTGAATGTGTTGATTGCATACAAATTTGACAGGTAACTTCATCATCTTCATCATCACTGGTTTTCTGCAATTTAAAATTTTATTTGTGTTACCCCCTTACTGTAAATATAGTAATTTGTATTACCTCCCTTTAATGGCAGAATTCAGAAATTACCTCACTGGACAAACTTGAAGATCCTCCACCCATAGTCGATAACGCTATTCCTTCTATTGTTTTTCTTTCCTTTTTTGTTATAAATCAGTGACAACTTTAGATTTTGATTTTAGGTTTATATATATATAGCTATGGAAGAAGATGACAGTTTAATTGTCGGGTTTTCTTACGGGTTCAGAGTTTACCACATCGTTTAATTTGATGATGGGTTAAGAGTTAAATACGTCATCGAGGGTATTTATATCTTGCAAAATCTTAAACATTTAATAATGACACACACGTGACCTGCACGTGTACACTAAATTGGGATGTGGCGGAAGAACTAACAGAAGGGTAGTGAATAGGGGAGGTAAAGAAAATTAGCATATTAACCGGGGGGTAATGCAAAAAACCCTTTAATTAAATAATATTTTTATTAGTTTTGTATTCATCTTACTTAAATAGAATTTTTAATACCAATCCGTTCACTTGCATCCAATCCATCCACCCGTTCACCCGGATGTTAGATCCGTAGGTGATGGATCAGATATGAAAGGAAATCTAGCATCCGTCGTTTAGATGGACCGGATGTGGGTGGAACCAAATCCACGGATTTTACCCGTTGTTCACCTCTAGTTGATATAAACAAGTATAGAGATGATGATAACCCGGTCGATGAGCTAGTAAAATATAGTAAAATTTTTAGTATTATAGGAGACTTGATTCATAACCCTCATAATATAGTTTGCAGTAGACTTATAGTTGATCTTCAACATGTTTTAGCTTAATAAATTTTTTTCGTTTGTATTAAAATAAAAATAAAAGAAGTTTTTGTACATCATAGTATCATACGTACTATCTAGAACAAAGGCACTGCTTTTATCTATTCCAAACTCCATTATATCATAACTATAATGGTTAAAGGGAATGGCTATGGGTAAGTCCCCAAGTCCAGATGGGTTTAATATGAATTTTTTTCAGCATCAATGGCCTATCATTAGTTTAGATGTCATCGCCATAGTTCAAAAAAATTTTCGAACTAAACATCTCCTTGAAGAAATGAACTTTATTTTTCTTGTTCTAATCCCTAAAATAAATAACCTTCTTCTTCCTAGTGATTTTAAACCAATAAGCCTTTGCAATTCCTCGTATAAAAATATTTTCAAAATTGTTGCTAATATGTTAATACTAGTTAAGATTATCTCCCCTTTCCAATCTGCTTTTACGCCTATGAGGAAAATAATTGACAATATAATCTTAGCTCAAGAAGTAATTCATACAATGAAAAAGGATAAAAGGAACAAAGTTGGTACTATGGTCTCAAACTTGATATGAGTAAAGCA
>JAJJMC010033691.1:1268746-1289049 GCA_023531435.1 Papaver californicum | reverse complement strand
CCACACACACACACACACACACACACCACCAGGGGATTGAGGCAGGGTAATCCCCTTTCACCATATTTGTTTTTCATTTGTATGGAAGGACTGTAAAGATTACCCAAGGAGGCAGAAGACTCAAACAAAATTAGAGGCATTAAAGTAGCTAGGAATAGTATTGTTATAACTCATTTATTATTTGTTGCCGACTGCCTTATTTTTCTATAGCTTCTTGCTTGAAGCTGGAAATTTGTTAAAAGTAACCAATACTTTTGGTAATGCTACAAAACAGATGATCAACTTCCAGAAGTCTGGAATTTCTTTAATGACAACATGCCAAATATGTTTGGCATAATAATAATGAGAATCTTACGAGTTCAGAAAATCTCAGTTTTTTACACTAGTTAGGGACTCCTCTTTTCATTGGTCAATCCAAAGTGAAATACTTTGATTCTTTGATAGTTAGATTCTGAAGTCGTTTTCAAAATTGGACAGAGAGGTTACTCTCCCTAGCAACTAGGACTATAAATGTTAAATCAACCTTGGAATCACTTACAATCTTATTTTGATGTACCACCTGCTTACTCTGGTTCTGAATTACCCTATAAAATTAATTTTTTTCGGGTGATTATGGACAACAGAAAATATGAAAGAATAAGGGTCATTTATAGAAATAAACCTCTTTTTTTTTTAGGGTTACCAAACTAGTCCCATTTTTTGCATTTTGCAAATCTATGACGGTTTTAACCATTTTTTTCAAAAAATGACTAAGGGAAGTTATGTGCAGTTTTCTGCCAGCTGTCCACATCCTCCTAACTAAAAAGATGTTTTGGTCCTCCCAAACCTGAGTTTTCTAGTTGACTTGGTTCAGTCTTCTCAACATTTATATGAATTATGCAGTCAAATTAATTACAAAAAAAATTAAATTGACAAAAAAAAAATTATATGAATTTTGCAGTCAAATTAATTATAAAAAACATCAAATTGACAAAAAAAAAAAAAAAAAAAAAACATGGAACCGAACAAATAGAGATCAGTAAATATAATAATAAAATCCCTCTTTTCAATCAAGACCCCTTTTTTAAAACAAAAAATTAAATCCCTCTCTTCAACCCTCATCGGACTCATATGCTTTACTAACTCATCCTATAGTACAACACCAATGGAAATACTAACGAATGCAAACACAACCCAATAGTTACTATTGAATTGACGATGAATATTAATGATCAGGTAGTGAAGTTCGATGGGACTTTCTGTCAAACAACTTGTAAGCATCTAATTGCAATGGAGGAGCATGTTCACTATCAATCTTCTAACATGACTTCTGACTACTAGCCACATAAATCAATTCATGACCTTAGAACCAAGAACACGACAAGCCATTAGTCAGATTTGATATCAAGAAAAACAAAAAAGCACCAATTATTCAAGCCATGATCCAGTAAGCTTCTTTGCAAGTTGCAAGAAAACTAGCAACTAATGTATTATGGGACTAATACCGAGGAACACCTAGGCTATTTTCTCTTAAACAACGTCATGCAAATTCTATTCTTTATCTTGTTTATTACTAGGGAATTTTAAAAAAATACCCATACGGAAACTTCAATTAAAAAACTAACTTTTTTTTTAACCTTTATTAAATTCCGATGCCGTTTGCTATTCTGTTTTGGCCCACCAAACCAGTAGAATCTCGTGGACTAAGCCAATTTCTCATCTGACGAGATGATATTTTTAATGGGCGCAATTACTAAACTGCCAATAACTAATGAACGGCCTAAAAGTTGGGTTTTTGGAGAAAATAAACATCGACCGTTCATTTGGAGTTGTATCCATGGTGATATTAAAGAGAAATTTGAAACCCTAGAAAATCGTAAGAAACCAAAACAACACTGCCTTTCTTTTCTCTTTTCTTTCGTTGTTATTCAATTTTCTTCTCCTTTGCTAGCCGTTCCATGAGAGGCTAGGATGTATGGTCATGAACATCCGTTTCTTTACTTGACAGACAAAGAAAATTTGGGGTTGTTAGGATATTTGTTGAGAAGAACTCCAATGATTTTCCTTTTTTTAACAATAGTATTCATATCAGAAGACAATTATTTTCTTCTGAACCACTTTGTGGTTTTCTTTTTCCTGATGAACTAAGCATTTTTTGATTTCTTAGTTGGTGTATTTCTTTACATGATAACAGAAGTAATAACAATTCATTGTTTTAGTGGTATTGATTCAGTTAGATTTTAAAGTGTGGGATTGTTTTAGTGGATTTTGTTGATTGATTGAACTGCATGTTGATTTGGATGTAGAATTGAGATAAAATTGAATTGTTAGATCTGTTAATTTGGTTTAGGGGTTTTGTCTATATCAACTTCTTTTGCTAAATTATTAATTGGGTGGTTGTAATTTTATATCAATTGATTATTCATGATTTTCAATTGATGCAATTTGATGTTAGGGGTTTATAATTTCTAAAATTAGGGTTTATTGTGAGGTTTAGGGTCTGATTATGGTGATTTAATTATAGTACCATAAGGAAGTGATTTTATGGTTTGAATTGAGTATTTTAATGGTGAGATATGATATTCTAAAAGATTCAAACTAGGTTGTCCTGAATTGACAAACGCAGTATCAGAAGAAGCAAAGATTGTAAGTGCTGCTGATGTTGATATAAATGTTGAAGTTCGAGAAACGAGTTTAAGTGTTAATGACATGGATACGTAACCTGAAATCGATAGAATACTGATCGCTTCTGTTACTAGTTATGATTGGGAAGAAGATGAGTAGTGTGTTGAATCGAAGACTGGAATATTTGGGAAGAAGATGAGTAGTGTGTTCGTTTCACACCGAGTCACAAGTTGACTGTTTGCATGCACTGAGTCGAGTTGAGACTTGAGATTATGTTGACTCACTTTTCCAATTCGGGCTGACTCGGACAATGCATGGGCTACAATGTTTTTTGACATGACCGATTTAGTGCCAGATTTAGTGTCACCTGTCGTCTAACTATTGTTAACAATCTTTTTTAATAAAACGGAAAGGAAAAGGTCAACGCCTGGGCATTAAATAAAGGTTTAATTGGAGTTCTCTACATGAAAATTTTATTAGAAACCCCTTATTACTATACCAGTGAAAGAAGCAGAAAAAAAAAAATCTTCAAACAAAATAGCTTAGAATTTAAGACTATATTCAAACATTTGCATATTTAAATTTATGATAAATTAGTTAGACACTACTATTCAGGACTGTATCATTTTAGATTAAGGAGACATCAATGTTCTAACACGAACTACTACATCATTTAAAGATCCACATGTGACTATTCATTTATTCTAGTATTCATTTATGAAGCTACAATTGTTTTTACATTTAATAAAAAACGTATCTTTCATTTACGAAGCTACAATTGTTTTTACATTTAATCAAAAACTTATCTTTCAGGTGCAGCAGATCCCAATAGTATTAGATATGACAGCCCAATTCTGAACCCCAGATTCTAATCTTTGGAAATGCATTTGTGCCAATGAATATATGAAATGTGTCGTGATAGAGTGCTACGAGTCATTTAAACTCATCCCCTTTTATACTTCCTTCCTGCAAATTCCACGTTGCTAATCATTCACATATCTAAACACTCATCAAATATTCACCATTTATTCACAAAACCAAAAACATCACTTCCAACCCTCCACAACAGCAAATCAATTTCTTCTATATTCCTCACCGAAATTCCGAGTTTGAAACAAACCCAATTGAAATTTTTGAAAAACGTACCAATCGAAAAGAATTCACAATTGAAACCAATTCTTCATTATCCATCTAATAGTTTACCGTATCTTCTTCAGGATCGAAACCTTAATTGACAAATACCGAAATTGATTGCACCATCACCATTCTTCCCCAAACTGTGTTGTTACAAACCCTAATTGACAAATACTGAAACTAATTGCACCACCACATGAATTCAATCAACATATTTTAATCCATCAGATATAAAATATATTAGTAATAGGTGTGAGTGTGTGTATTGTTCATGTGTAAGTCATGTAAGAGTCGTGTACAATGAGTATGTGATATGCACGTGTGAGGTGTAAGAGCATTAGAGAGTTGAGAGAACTAATTCTTTGAGTATATAAACTCAGTTGTATCTCTGTAATAATTATCTTCTTTTATTAATCAATTTGATTCACATAAACAATGTAGACATTCGTTCATTGAATGTTAGCATGGTATCTAACTAAGAAAATTTTAATTTTTGAGGGTATAAATCCTTCTTCCGCGACCTTGATTCATCTTCTCAACATCTGTTTCTTCACTAATTTCTTCTGTTGCTGGTGTAAATCAAAAATTAACATCTGATTTGAATTTGATCAGAGTTTTTTTCTTAAAATGAAAAATTCTATTAGGTTATTGGTTTAAATTTAGTTGGTAATGGAGTGTTCTTGAAATAAAGATATGTTCTTAGATTGATGATTCGATCATGATACTTTACTGCAACGTCTTCAAACCGGGTTATGCATGTATTTTGGGTCTAAAATTTAGAACTTGAGCTCTTGGTTGTTTTGGATTTTCAGTTTGGTTATGATTGGATCTGGAATTTCTCTACCTCAACTGCTAAAATTTGAATATCTGCTGGTAATCTCCAACCTAACCTTTAGATACTTTATATTTGATATCATGTGTTCAATTTCTACATCACTATCTCAACAACATTCAATTTCGTCTTCAAAAGTTGTTTTCACCATAACTAGGTTTGATTTCAACTAGTTTGTTCATCAAATCCTACTAGTACTGATAACTGGGGCTATTAGATCTAAGCATGCATATTTCTATACAATAGTTAGTTGGGGAGAAGCTTAATGGTGTTCCATTAGATAATGGAGAAAATATTTTCTTAAATCGCAGATGTACATTGATGCGTGTATGAAGTGAGTTTTTGCTGCACAAATACTGTGCTTAGACTGCTTAGTTTTAGTTCATCATATTAATATTATTTGTACAGTCCTCATCACGTGAGAGGTCATGAGTGAGTTGGCTTGCGAGTTTAATGATGAAGCTGCAGATGATGTTATGAAATTGAAATTGGTGTGGTACTGGTATATAAGTTGAATTTCTCTTTGATGTGTCTGCATTCAATTGAGAATGTGGCATGTTTTCCATTATCATGTTATCCATTATATTTTCTGCTGTATTTCCTGTTAGTTAATAATACTGGTACTCTTCTAAGAGTTTACTCGGTTGTAGTTATAACTGTTATGTATTTCTTACAATTAATGAAAGAGAGAATTGATATTGTCACTAAGTGCAGCAACAGTTAGGGGTGCACAAAGGTCGGTTCGGTTCGGTTCTTGGTGGAACCCTGTAGCTGTACCTCCCCATGGTCGGTTCTTAAATTTTGTACCTGTACCCTGTTTTTTTTTTTTTTTGCATCTAAAATTTAAATATAAATGTAAATTGTTGAAGTAAAAGAGATAGAAAGTTTAAGTGTTGCTATCATTCCAATCTTATTACGAAATATATACAGTATTAACTTCCATCAAATAAACACAAAAAAGAAGAATAACCAATATAGAGTTAGAATGTAAAGGTTTTAAGGGTTTCATAATGAGATTCAAGAAAGTAAATATTTCAATGAAATGAATCTAAAGAACTTCAAGGATCAAAAGATTCTAGCGGTGGCATAGGACCCAATAACTCTGCAACATCCATTAAAAAATGAATATTATGTTAAAGATTGAATTGATAACTAATAAAGAAAATAAAAAAAAAGAAGAAAAAAAAATCACATTACCTTCCTCAACATTAGAGTTATCATCTAGTATATAATCATATAAGATATCAAGAACAATAGGTTTCAGTAACCAACTTTGTAAAAGATCATGGGGAGGTACAGGTACAGGGTACAAGGTACAGGGGTAGTACCTGTACCTTATACCCGGTTGTACTCGGTTCCCATTTTTTGTACCCGTACCCTGCACCTTGTACCCTCGGTTCGGTTCTTTTGGGGTACGGTTCCGTCGGTTCCGGTTCTTCGGTTCCGGTCGGTTCCTGTGCAGCCCTAGCAACAGTTATTTGGTTCACAAAATTCAGTTCTCTTGAAGGATATAATGTGTTGTTAGGTGTGAGTGCTAGTCCTTTCTATTGCCTGCACAAACTAGTCATGCCTCCTGCTGGTGTGTGTGAGTTCAGAATTTGTGGGTGTTTTTCAATAAGTTGCTTCCCCTATTGTTTTACTGGAATTCAGTTGAAGCTCCTGCATATATTCCTTGATACAGTTCTGGCTGTTGGATAAGTAGTTAAATCTTGTAGGGACATGCTTTAGTGCTTCATCGTCACTATGCAGTGGTATTATTACTGTTTCAGTTTGGTTCAAAATTGTATAGCATCTCATCCACATAACACCATTTACTAGCCTGCTGATTCTTCATGCTTATTACTACAACAACTAATGCGCCTATGTCTACTTCTTATACTTTTAATCTCCTGCAACATCCAATACTATTCTGCTATGATAACTGCTTTTATTTCCTTTTATATATTATGCTACTCTCTTGCTTCTCCTGCTACAGCTACTGCAGTTTACTGCCTAATAAAGTGTTGTGAGTGTGTGTATTGTTCGTTTTTCATGTGAGAGTGCAATCTCAAGTAGTCACCCACTTGAGATTAAGGGAGGGTAATAGTTGTGAGTGTAAGTATTGTTCGTGTGCAAGTCATGTGAGACTCGCGTGCAGTGAGTGTGTGTGATGCACGTCTGAGGTGTAAGAGTGTTAAAGATTCGAAAGAACTAATTATGTTGAGTATGTAAACTCAGTTCTATCTTTGTAACAATCATCTTCTTTTATTAATCAATTATTCAAATAGTCTTTAGTAAATACTGTAAACATTCATTCATTGAATGTTAGCAATTATACCTACTAAAATATCAAAATAATTGCTTAAATAAAAGTCACTACCAAACCAGCAACAATAAAATCAAATCACCATGAACAATCACTATAAATCAAGATAACAAATTCTCAAAAAAAAATTTCTCCCGAACCACATCACCATCATATCGAGAATCTAAAATTTACCATCAATCTTTAATAATAATTAAAATAGAATACATAAGATTTTTTTTCTTTTTAACCCATAGTGAAGGGCTCTGTGAAAAAGTAGATCTAATGTTAGTTTTCTCAAGATTTTAGAATTAATATGGGTGATTTATTGGGGGTCGTTGATTATTTTCGAGATGAGCATTGGTAGATGATATATTGATTGTCTTTGCGACACCTGACGACTTTCTGTTTTATCAATATCTTTATCGTTGATTTTTTTCCGAGATCTAGATAATTGTATGATCAGGCATCATTAGTCTTACACGTGTCACAATTAATGCATATACATATAAGGATGCATGTGGCAACTAGTGAAGGGTACTTTAGTAATCTAAATATCATCATCACATCTTGGTCAACGAGAAGATGACCATAATTCACGAAAAATTGACTGACATAACAGTTTTGGATGGAAATATGGATGCAGGCCTAGTTTTGTAAAGTGCAAAAAAAAAGCAGCTTACTTTTGTCTTTCGGATTGAATACTAAGCCTACTTTTATGTATAATCCAAAGAATAACTGTTGTCAATGATACTATTTTTTTAAAAATAAAAAACAGAGTAAGCTGCACAGAACACAGCTACTCAAAAACAACATTCTGGGCTGCAGGGCTAAAGATAACACCATGCAGGGATCCATCATTTGAATACATAATCTTGTCAATATCAGAGATGTCTATCAACTGAAGAGTTTGAGATAATTACAACAAATTAGGACCTTTGCAATTTAAATCACTAAGGACACTAGAGTTAAATGCTAACTTAGCTAAACCGATTGCCATCTTATTTTGGTGCTTCCCCACCTTGTTAAGATTTCCTATAACAAAATCAATGTTTTCAAAATTTTCACCTCCCATTTGGTGAAATTCCAGGTTAAAACTGCCTTGCACTTCATTCCTATAAGCTTCCTCTATTTCTCACAGAGTTGCATCATCCTGAGATTGAAAATCAATGTTGGCCTTCTGCAACTCTTTTCCAAACTTTATAGCTATATCATCTCCTCTCCTGTCTCTGTCTTTGATCGTTTTAGAAAAGTGGTAAAAAATAGTTCGTTCGCTGAGACTTATGAAGATTCGTTTTAAACCTAATTTTGATTTAAACTAGAAAATAAGCAAAAGATTTATCAATATTGGGAAGAACTGGAACTCAGGATTCCACCAAAATCACTTCTAATTGATTTCTACAATGATTCTTTAACAATTATAGCTCTTTTATTGACTCTGTTTCTTTGCCAAAAGTAGATTTCTAAAATATTAACTGTAAATCACAAACATGGCGCATCAAAAGCTCTTAAGTCCCAGCATACACCATCAAACAAAATCATAACTAATTAAGAAAAATCATAAATCAATTAAAAATCGATGCAGAAGTCATTAAGAATAAAAAATAGTTACCATTCATTCATGAAATATGGCTTCCTCCATTGTTCCAGTGGTTGGGTTTAGCTCATCATGCTCAAAACACTCTCAAAAGATTGGAACATGGCTCAAAAGTTCTTGAGAAGAAGAAAAGAAGCTAAAAATAATAAAATAGGAAATCTGCAACGTTTTCTGGGCGTTACAGATTAACTGTTGCAATGGATCTTGAAGATAAATGTTGCAAAGCGAAGATAAAAGTTGTTGATGGGTTGAAGAAACCGTTATAGCTGAAGATAAACGTTGCAGAACAGTTGAAGAAACCGTTTCCTTTTCTTTGTTCTTCGTGTTCTTCAGCAACAACAACAAAGAACTTTTCATGTGATGATTTTTCTTCTTCGGTTTAGCTTCCTGAGCTTGACCCAACCTCTCTTAATCTTTTCTGGACTTGATACAACCTTTTTGTATACAACAGAGCCATCAAATCTCGAGGGAATCTCTGTTTTCTTTTTTGATTGAGGTTTAGGGGTTTCCTTCCTGATTTTTTTCCCATGGCTCTGTATGCCTTTTTCTTTCTTCCTTTTGCTTTTATATAGGCTTAGAAAACCCTAACTAGTCTTCCTAAGTCGATAAGGACCCAAAACACAATCCAATACCAACTTAAATTCTCAATTATCCGAAACAGAGAGGAAACTCATTTCCGGCAAAAACTTGGAATTTCCAACCATTTTTCACAGCTAGAAACCCTCTGATTGACGTATTTTAGTTATGTCTTCATGTTGTGATATCAACTACTCTTTTAAATCCCAAAATTCTCGATCTTGAAACACCTCAGTAACTTTCACATGTGAAGAATTGGTTTCCCGCCAATTTCAATTTTGAACTAAAAAGGAGGGTTCCCCTGATCCCAAAGTGGGGTGCCTTTATCACATTTCATGGGTGCCTTTAGTAATTTCCTCTGGGGTGCCTTTATCAACTTTTTGAGCCAATTTTTCCACAAATGTTTATTTCCCAAAAATACGTACAAACACATAAAATCACACAATAAGTATAAAATGAGCACTAATAATACAGAGAATTAGGAACAAATTAGACACAAAATGTGTCTATCAGTCTTCTCCAGAGATGTAAGCTTTGTAGTTTCTTGCTCTCACACAGTTCCCTAAGAAAGACAAAGCAACAAAAACAAAATTAGTATACAAATAGTTGTTATTATTATCCTCATTGGAATGAACTTCCAAGATGCTAATGCTTATAATAATTCCAAACTTTTCTCTGTGCTGGCTTATTCTCCTTTCCCTAGTGAGCTGAGAATCCTTGTTGTAGCATATGTTGTTCAAAATGTGATTATGGTTATGAATAACTCTACTAAAAGAGAAAAGATGTTGTCTGACACTGTTTGTTGTAGAGGGAGCATTAAGAACAATCTTGTTGAAGATGAAATCACATCTGGCTTTCCATATGAACCAACAAGTAGTGTCCTAAGTAGGAACCCAACTGCTGAGAAGGAAATAAGTAGTAAACCATTTCTTAAGCCAGTCCATGAAGGAAACAAAGTTTTGACACAACTGATGATTTGCTCCAAACAGATGCGTCCATACAGAGGAAGCAAAAGGGAAAGATATGAGAGTCTGAGTAATGTCTTCCTTAGCACTTCTACAAAGATTGCATATATGATCAATGTAGTTGAGAATACTGGCAGTTTTGGCATTAGTCGGGAGAATTCCATGAGCACATTTTCAGATGAAGAGATGAATAACTGGTGAAGTATTCATTTTCCAAATTTTCTTCCATGCAGAGTTGACAGAGTCACCCTTATATTTTTTAGATATCTGCTTGACATAAAAAGATTTAACAGAAAAACTTTTTTTGTTATTCAGGCTCGAAAGAACAGTGTCTTCCTCATGTATGTCAGTGATAGTATCATGAATAGCAAGTTGGTCTTCACTGGTCAATGATACAAACAACATGCCCTTTCAGCATGCTGTCACGGAGTACAACCTCGTTCAATCTCCAATTCAAGGTAGTGAAGAACGTGGTTATATCTGTTGTATCTATATATATATATATATATATCAAATCTGTGCATTGCATATCTGGAAACGTCCCTAGGCGCGCCAATCCCCTACCAGATCTAAGTTCCCTATGGTAACTGAATCATATAATGGTTGTAATATACACTATTTTGATAGCTGTTTCGTGTATATTTTGTAGGTTTAATAACGTGGATAGAATTGTCCCATCTTACCGATAGAAAGCACCAGGTTGGGCTCTTTTAGAAGCGAATGTCATGATCATAAAAATGCATCTAAATTTTTTATCCTCTTATTCTACTTATTGGTAGTGCGGCTTCGCACTCACTGTGCTGAGGTGGTAGTGCGGCTTCGCACTCACTGTGCTGAGGTCTTGGGGACGCCAATAGTTAGGGATCACAAGTATGGTTGGTAAGCTCAGAGGAACCAAACTTCCTACCTCGGACCAACCCATAGGAGAGATTGGCTGATAAGCCTCCGAAGATGCTTGGCATCATCCTTGATTCAGAGAGTGGAAGCATCTCAGAGAAGCAGCCTCATTTACACCTTCTCTGTAAACATGATTTTTCCGGCTGTGCATATCCAACATGTTCACCCGTATTTTGACTTGATCTTTTGGAGCCGGAGAGCCTCGATTTTTTCCCTGCTTTGCCTACACACATGCAAAGAAGCTGGAACATCTTGAACTCGTAGCGCCAAAATATGGGGCGCTCAACTGACTTGTTCTACGAAGGTGTAATTCTCAATCTAACCATGATTGATTTAGCAACTAGTAAGTAATAATCAACTCCAGATCGACCGAGAATCTCAACAATTTTGCAATTTTACTGAAGAAGCCTTAAATTTTTGCTCAAGACACAAACAATTGGGGAGTAGGTTCTCTGCTAAGAGTGCAGATGAGGTGCAGACTTTGGAAAGGCTATATGTGAGCGGAAAGAATGAATCTAGCGTAGGTGATTTTGGAAAATCTGAAGTAGAGACTTAATATTGGGATTACTGGTACAGGGAACAAACCGGAAGATGGTAGAAGATGTCATCTAAGTCGTTCTTATTTGCTTTGTTTTTATGTTTTCCCTTAGAATGTGATTAAGTAGTAGCAATTTTCGTATTACATGGATCAGATTGAAATGATGATTATTTGAAACAATGACAATAAACAGAGCAATCTAACAATCAAAGAAAATAACAATAAAATTAAAAATTAATTTACTTCTAACAGAGGGAAAATGAAGAACTTTAAATCAGGGGGAACCTACATGGTTTAATTGAAATTCTGCGAAAACTAATAACACCATAAGAAGACATATTTCTTTTTCAGCTTGCTCAACCCTCACCGTGGAACTATTACGCAATTTAGTCAATTCCTCGTTTCGCTTCCTTTGCTTCCTTTCATAATCATCATTAGCAGCAGAAACTCCTCTTTGAATAGGTTGCACCAATTCCCTGTTTATAGCCCTGATGCTGGCTTTCATCCAATTGTATTTTGCTAATTGAATCTATAATTTTGATTGTAAACGATCTTTGTGAAACTGGTAAGTAATGGTGTTACCCACCATGACTGCAACTAAAATCTTGATGTTGTTTGTAAATTAACCTAGCTATCTAGAGGTGATTCTGAGGTCAGAGAGAAAGTGTTCCAAGGAAAAGTGTTGTGATTAGAATTCCAGATTGCAATATTTATATACGCCATCAAAGTTGGGCAATATACCTTCTCCTGGGCAACATACCTTCTCCTCACCCCGAAGTAAAAAGCCTAAACCTAAACCTAAACCCAAACCCAAACCCGGATAAAATGATGCCTGTTTTGAGACATACCTAATAAAGATAAAATAGGATCATTAGGTTGTAGAACCCCACCACCCCTTATCAACCGTTTTTTATAATGGTAATAATACTCTTACTCAATTAGTGGTAAATTAGTAGAGAAATCAGATTTGTGTGAGAGAGTTGGGGTTTTTTAGAGGAAGAAGAAGAAATGAAAAAAAACTTTGGGTTTTTAAGACTTTTGTGATTAAAGTGATAAATGAGTGATTCAAATGATGAAGGGAAATATTCATCTTGTAAACCAATATAATACACATCAACTATAACAATGATCCGGATTTGGCTTACTTTTTGGATTATGAGAATGATTTTGCTCAAATTCAAACTCAACCTAAACCTCAAGATGATGATTTTATGAGCCAAATCCAGAAGATGAATACATTGATGAGGAACTTTATGCTAACAATACACATGTATACTTGTAGACGATGTTTAATCACCCTTTTTTAGGTTGAATTCATCAAGAGATTGATTTTTTTAATTTTCAGTCTTGGGTTCGACTTTAAAATTATCAGTCGAATTTAACGAGCAAAGAACGGTTCGGCTGGTAAATATAAAGTCGAACCTAAGTTTGAATTTAAAATATGAAGTTCGGCTAATTCGTACCTTAACCAAATAATAGTCGGACTTTTAAAACTTAGGGTTCGACTTAAAATTGTTATTTATCGAATCAGCTGAACCTCTAAGAAATGCATTTTTCAGGATTACAGAGAAAAGTTCGGCTACTATTTGGTTCAAATTTTGTAGCCGAACCTGACATATATTGGAATAAATTTACGAAGTTGTCAGGTTCAACTACTATTTAGTTTAAAATTTTGTAGACAAACCTAACATATATTGGAATAAATTTACAAAGTTTTCAAGTTCGGCTACTATTTGGTTTATAATTTTGTAGCAGAACCTGATATATATTGGAATAAATTTACAAAGTTGTCAGGTTCGGCTACTTTTTGGTTTAAAAATTTGTAGCCGAACCTGACTCTGGCATTCATAAAAAAAGAATCTTAAAAACCAAGTGGAATTCTATTAAATACCATGATAATCTAACATCAAAAACATAAAAGCGATAAGATTAGTCTGTCATCTAGAAAATACAAATCAAAGTCTACTAAATACCACAATAAACTAAATCCAAAACATCAAAGTATGTTAACAAAACATATTCATTCATAGATATCTCCTCCTTGACGACCACCTCCACGACCTCTTTTGCCACCTCCATGACCACTTTCACGACCTCTTTTGGTAGCTCCATTCCTCTTTTGCCACTTCCTCCTTCATGGTCATCGACGGTATCGGTATCGGATGCATTACCCCCTCCACTTGGACCTCCGGGTTCTTGCCGGGTTCTCTTTGTAACCCTTTTCTTGGAGCTCACATCTTCAGTTGTTTTAATGATAGATTCCAATTCGTCGCAGAAACTTCGTTGCTCCACCACTGATATCGGTTGTTTGGAACTAACATATAAGGTTCGACTAATAATAAAAGAGTTCGGCTAAACAATGTTCTCCAAACCTTTAAAATTTTAAGCAACAGTTCAATGTTCGACTACTAATTGGACATCCCAATTATTAGTCGAACTTCATTCTCTAAACCTAAAACCTGCAAGCAACAGTATAATGTTTGGCTACTAATTGTACATCTCAATCATTATCCTAACTTCAATGTTCTCCATACCTAAAATTTTCAAGCAACACTACAATGTTCGGCTACTAATTGTACATCTCAATTATTAGCCGAACTTCATTGTTCTCCAAACCTTAAATTTTCTAGCAACAATACAATGTTCGGATACTAATTGTACATCTCAATTATTAGTCGAACTTCAATGTTCTCTAAACCTAAAATTTTCAAGCAACAATACAATGTTCAACTACTAATTGTACATCTCAATTATTAGTCGAACCAACAAGTAGCAAATTTATGTAACTCAAGTCAAAAGTTCGGTTGAAAATATTGCTGAATCGAAATAGCCGAACTCAATGTTTTATGAACTATACCCTTGGTTCGGCTAAAAATTCTGATTAGAAGCTGAATTGTTCTTCTGAAACTAAGAAAACTAAGAAATAGGGTAGGTTCGGCTATTAAATCCTACGGTTATCGCAAAAAATTTAGCCGAACTTAGATATGGAAAACCTAAAAAAATATATTAAATCCTACTCAATCGATCAATAAAAACAAAGAAAAACAAGAAGGGTTTGTAGTAAATACCTTCTAATATACATTTCCGAGCAATCGGTGGTTTGATTTCGCTTTTCAAACTCGTTCAATCCACTTTGTGCTTCACTTGCTTGAGTACTTGCTTGATTGAATTAGGTTCCAATTCTCGGATCCGGAAGTCAGTCTCTAGCGCAGCGCTTTGTTCTATTTGGTGGTTGCATTTTATAGTTTTGATTTTAATAGACGATCAAAGTTTTAGGAACGAATGATTAATCGTCGACGAAAAAAAAAATACAACGAGGAAGAAGAAGAAGTTCGGCTGAAAAGAAAATGAGAAGAAGAATGGTTGACTGATTTTAAAATGGTTTCGTTTAGGTTTATGTTTTTGATTTTGTTGAAGAATATTTATGTAATTTTAATTATACAAGGGTAACATAGAAAATGACTCTCACGGGTAGGGACACCTATCACGGCTAGGACATCCCTTATAAACATAGATTAGATAGGCTAATCATTTTGTATGCTTCAAAAGTTTTAAGTATGCCTCAAAACAGGATTCATTCAGATTGGTACTCACAGAAAAAGCCCATATGTGCACCTTGTTTGTTTGGATCTGATTCTTCTATTTTCAATAAGCTCAAAACAAACATACATTTGTATGGATTAAATTGTTCAAGAAGTGGTGTAGATACATACAATACATTTTTAGATCATCCCAACTTCTAAGATCTTCACCCTTATTTACCATCACACAAACATTCTTCTCCATAAATTCTCTTACTGCCAACATACTTCTCCAAGTAAAAGAACATTGATTCACTTCAGAAACATTCCAGAAAGATTCTCCTTGTAGATGTTTAACAAAATTTAATTGAATCTACTGATGGGATTTTAATTATACAGCAAGAGCACGGCTGTCGATGAGACAATATGCAAGCACAGATTGTTCCATAGGGATTTCAGAATTGCAATTTCTAATATTTAATTAATTGACGTGCTAATGAAAAATTGATTAAAATGGGTTTTGGTGCCTCACTCAATAGGGTAGTCTCCACTAATGATTGGTTAGTTCTGTCTTTCTGCATTTCCTTCTGGCCTAATTGTCTCCAGCATGGATGGTTGGGTCCGTCATAATTATTCTTTCATAAGTTAAGAACACATATGTATTTTTCTTTAATAATTTTAATTTCCATCTTTTTGGTGAGAATCAGTATATAAACTTAGCTAAAAGGCTACTATGGGACTCTAAAAGTTGGAAATTGGTACAACTAAAAAATTTACATTTTTCTCCCTTACCCCCAAAGTTAAATTGAACATAGTCCTCAATGTTCTATAGATAAATAAACGAAAGTATGAACAAAGAGAAACGAACAAAGTAAAATAGATAAGGAAAGATATTACTAGCACTGTGTACCAAAAGCATATGGGTTGCCTCCATAGAGCTCTAAGTTTAAAGTCTTCAGCCAGACCAAGAAATGATTAATCATAATTTACAAATCATATAACAATAAATGAAATGATTATGGATCCTTAAAGTAAATCGGATTTGACTCAAAAAGTTAACCACGATGGAATATATGAGAGTGGTGGTCATTCTTAAGAAAATGTGTCGATTCTAATTTTCTAAAATAATCAGGTTTAGTTCCAGAATTTAAGAACTGACACATGTGAAATTCATACGTTCCCACACTTGAAAGAAAAGTATTTGGTGGAAAAAAAAATCAATGTTGGTATCATATCCCAGGTAAACCACGTCAATAGGATGATGGACTTTTAACACATTATTTTGGACATAATCAGGCTCGGGAAAACGTGTATGAAGATAATCACGTAAAATGGTAGAGGCACAAATGTCAAGTCCCAAGTGAGGGACTATTCTAAGATGTCAAAGGAGAACAACGGGGAGAATGATATTCACCACAAACCTAGAGTGGTCAGTGTCCTTGGACAAACTAGCCACAATTTCTTTAATTTTCAGATTTAGGAAAATGGTCAATTATTTCGTCAAGATTGTAATTAGGTGGTCTTCCTTCACTCACATTCAAAGTCTCTACAAGTCTATCATATTTTTTTGAAACTATTGTTCCTGAATCTTTGGACTCTAAAACACTAGTCTCGGGATAAACTCGTTCCTCTAAACTATCATCGTCTTCATAATAACAATGAAATATTTCACCGTATAAAACAATGATATCTAGTCAAATCATCATCCTTTTGAATAAATGAATAATCATTACTATTAGTAGGATTTGAACTAGACACAACACTATCAGAATGAGACTCAATTGGTGTGAAAACTTCCTGATCATTATGACTACGGATTTCAAACTCTTCATCAATACTATCCTCATCATCGTAATAATATGAAGATGATTGAACCTTATCTAAACAAGTAATATCTTCAATTCTAACCTCGCCTCTAGATTAGGTAAGTATTTATCATTATTATCATGAATAAAATTGGAAACATTATTTTAGCAATTAAGCTCATTTTGAGCAATATTAGCAACCGACCATTCTTCTTCAGTTTCCTCCTCATTTAAACATGCAATAATTTCATTGATAGCAGTACTTATAGCTGTAAAAAAAATTCGTATCTAAATCATACTTTCGTTCTGTTTCAAAAAATTGATTGAGCTCATTATTCAAAAAATCAGATGCAAAATCAAGAATTTGTGAAGTTTCCATGAAACGCCGGAGGGCATCTTCTAAAGACGAAGAACAAACATTTTGCTCGGTATAATATTACTCAGTTCGTACAACTGGTGAGCATGTGAATAGTAATTGGGATCACTATGGTATGAACCATAACCTTCAGAAGATTGGAAGTGGTCTCAAGTACTATCTACACTATAGTCATATTACAGATAATGTCCATTTTTAGATTCAGGTCGATATTCATTATATTGGTCCTCATAATACCAGTTTGATATTTTTATATTTATTTATTTGTACACGTGCAAATACAAGTTCGACTAAAATAGGTAAGCTCATGTTACCTTAGCAAAATATACCTATTGTCAAAGACTGGTCAAAGGTACGAGGTTAAGGCTTGTGGAATTTCAGTTGGTAACTCCTATAAGGCCCAAGACTCGGGTTCAACTTACTTTTCCATGGATTTTCTTAAATTCGTCTGATGAAGCAATTCGTGTGTGCACGTATTTTTTTTCTTATATACAAAATAAAAAAAAATGAACAAACAAATAAAAAGGAATAAAGTCTAAAAATAAAATAAAATTTCCTAAAATAAATTGTTTCTAAATTTTTTTTTAATGAAAAATCTAAAATAAAAATTGAGTTATACTGCTTACCTTTTTTGGTAGGCAATTTCCACAATAATTACAAAATATTACGTGCACAACAAAGATAAGGAGAATACCCACATAAAATCTAAAAAGGAAAAAATAAAAATAAAATAAAAATCCTAAACTAATTAGCACGAAATTTAAGAAAAATTTAAAATCACAATTTCTAAATCCCCGGCAGCGGCGTCAAAAACTTGATGGGATTTTAATTATACTCCAATAACATGGCTGTCGATGAGACAATATGCAAGTACGATTCGTTCCACAGGGATTTCCGAATTGTAATTTCAAATCTTTAATTAATTGATGTGCTACTGACAAATTGATTGAAATGGGTTTTTGTTTTTCTAAATTCTAAAAATGCAATAAACACTAAAAATTATATTGTATACAAATGAAAGAAAACCTAGGACTCAAGATTTCATCACAACTGTGCAAACTAGATGATTGTAACTATTTTCGATAATTTTCTCAAAATATTACTCAAGACGACTAAGAACAATTATATGCGTCTTGGAAGATATGGAATTTTGAATCAATTTTTTTTCAAAATATTAGCAATTATCTTCACTATAAGATGCTAGTCTCCAACATGAATAATTAAATCACTTAATCAAGCATTATAGGACACATGAAGAAATTATTATCATTACTAAACAAGAAATAAGACCAAGAGAAATTGTAGAAAATAATCACAACATGCTAGCAAACATAGTATGACTTCCTCTCTAATCCTAGGGGAGAAATCTAGCTAGTCATCATAAAAAGAATAGAAGAAGAAACCATTTTATTCATAATTATATAAGAAAATTACAAGAAAGAACTGACCCAATGCGTCGCAGAAAGATCAGAATGATTTAGTGATTTAGTGAATAAACTATTCCTTCTGTAAGCTTTAAAGCCAGAATTGTCGCTGGTACTATTCATCAAACCGTTGCTAATGTTAATGAATACAACTGATTAGGCAACGGTTTTTTGCGACTTTTCAAACACGTAGTTTTCTTCTTCTTCTTCCTTTTTCGAGCTATGAACCCTAATTTGCAGAAATTTTCTCTATGATTTTTTTCTTCATTTCTGGCAGAAGCCAACCCCCTATCTACTTCCTCGACTCCTCGTATTCATACTACACAACCTAAGACTCGACTATCTTTCCCAAATCTCTTCTTTAATGAGAAATAGCTCCCGGCAGTAAAAGAAAAATCTCGAGTACATATTTTTTTCTTGTGATCCTGATTTTCTTCCTTGATCATTTTGTTTGTTTCCCGAGTTGTCAAATATGCATCTAATAATATAGATAAGAGATCAGAGAGAATATGAAAGAAATCCCATATGTAATAATTTATTTTAACGAGATTATTTTCTTTCCTCCATGTTTGGTGAGAATAGGATATTGCCGAGATTTTTGATTGATTTTCGAGTTTCCCATAATATATAAACTCTTATGAATTAGGCAAGAGTTTGTCCTAACACCTTCAAAATCTCAAAAGAATTCGCTTCGGAAACTTCACAGTTTTAAAAGAAACTTTGCCGCCATTTTTTTTGAAATTCAAAGAAATGGGTGCCTTTATCAAATCATGGGGGTGCCTTTATCCAAAACTAGAGTTCTTTTAACATTTTTAAAGCCCATTTTTTCACAATTGTTTATTCTTCAAAAATACCTACAAACACAATAAATACACAATATAAGTACATAATTGAGTTCTTACGATATACAAATTGGGAACAAATCAGACACAAAAATGTGTCTATCAGCCACATATATAGCCTCATTGTTTATAAAGAATCTCCAAACCAACTTGTATATCAGAGATTTATTCACCTTCTCCATATATTTTATACCTAACCCACCATCCTCTTTGGCCCGAAATTTTTTTCCCCAACTGAAAAAATGTAGTTGACTTGTGTTTACTTCATATCCCCACCAAAAAGAACATTGTATACTTTTAATAATCTTCAAAAAAAAATTAGGAAGTAAACATGTGCCAAAGAAAAATATACAGTATTAAGAAAATGGTGTTTCCATCTTGACATCCTTGACTTGAGTTTCTCAATAAAAAAATCAAAACTATGATCCTTGAATTAGCAATTAATGAAAAGATCCCCAAATACTTTTCATCTTTTTTTATCTCCTTAAACCCATATCTAAAGTTGTTGATTTCCTTAACTCATCTATACCCCCACTGAAAACCATTGTAGATTTGTTGAAATTAATTTGTTGGCCAAACCATTCTGAATATTGTACTATTAATTTCTTCAAACTCAAAACATTTCTTCTATAATTTTCCCAAGAAAGAATAGATCATATGCTAACGTTAAGTGAGTGATCATAGAAGCCCATTTGTTTATTTTAAGACCTCGATATAAGCCTTCAACTTCATATTGATAGGTTCATAAATCATTCATTTTAAGTAGTTTTTCCTGACCCTTATTTGCTATATTTGAGTGAATTACTATGTTTTATCATTATTTTTGAAGTTTAGTCATCTTTTCAGGTTACAGTTCAGAAGCCCGCAGAATGGAGCTGTATTAGAAGAATTACCGAGGAGCCAGTAAA
>JAJJMC010033691.1:1249124-1268736 GCA_023531435.1 Papaver californicum | reverse complement strand
GCTTTAGGGTTATTGGTGTTACTAATGCATGAATGTTGAGTATGCTTTGATTGATAACATGTTGGAAAACGGACGATGAATTCTCTAACCAATGCTTTCTTTCCCTGATACACGTTTTTATTAATTTTGTTTTAGTTTGCTTAGTTTAATTTAGTTTAAATCACAACACAACCCCCCTGTTTACTCACGTAACTGAAAATAAATCACAATCACTGCCTCTCTGTGGGAACGAACTTGTTCTTATTTGCTATACTTAAATCTATTTTGGAAGAGTAAGAACTCGATTATTTTGGTTGATTACGACACGACCACATATTTCTTCATCAACAAAGATAGGCTGATAATGAAAATGATGGTGATAAAGGACATCCTTGACGCAGACCTCTTTCTCCTGCAAAAAAAAAAAAAAACTTAGAAGACACATTCAAATTTTTTGAAAAACTTGTTGAAGTAATGCAATTCATTATTAACTGTAAGGAATGTTCCTGAATACCAAACAATTGTAACATCTTCTTTAAATAAAATCAATTCACCCTATCATATGCCTTCGATATTTCTACCTTCAAAGTAAAGTAACCCACCTTTGATTTATACTTTCTCATGGAATATAACAATTCTTTTGCAATCACTATGTTATCCATTATTTGTTTTCCTTCTAAAAGGAATTTTGAGACCATGATATGAACTTGTGTAGATGGTTTTTCAACCTTTCTCATGGTAACTTAGCCACCACTTTGTGCAAACTCATTACATAATGAAATTGGTCTGTAATCATATGTACATGTTGGGTTTCCGTTTTTAGCTATCAACGATGTTTGTGTGGTTTAGAGAATCTGGAATAATACTCGTTCTGAAAATATTTTGTATGAACTTAATAACTTTATCACCCACAATACTCCAACTCTGCTTAAAGAAAAGAACTGGATATCCATCTAGTCCGGGACAACTTAAAGATTTCATTTTTGAAATAACCCCTCGGAAATACTGTTGCAATCTTCCTATAACAAACTGTAGCCAGATTGAAAAAAATTAGAGTCTAACTGCTCACACTCTTGTTGTTTGAAAATGTTATATAGGACTTATAGATTTTTCTTCTTCAGTCACACACCAACTCTTGTCTGCTCTTTATAAGATATCAAGTCTAATTCTTTTTCTTCTCTTCTGAACATGTAGGTGGAATTGCGTTGTATTTTTGTCTCCGTTTCTAGCCAAATTTTTCTTCATCTGTTGCTCCCAGTAAGTTGCTTCCATAGATATATACTCATTTAGTGACCTGGTTTGTTAATTACAACCCAAAATAATAGTGAATGATAATGCAAAAGCCGAATTGGTATCCGTAGACACTAAAAGTAATTGCAAAAACCGAATCGGTATTTTATAATATTTTCTAATCATCTGATCTTTTAATTTTATTATAAAATAATAGGGAATATCTTGACTAATTTATTTATAAACAAATAGACTAATCAAACTTATCCATTGAAATTAATAGGAAATAAAAAATGGGTAGATTTTATGAGGAGGTTGAACTTTAAAGGTAAAATACAAGAAAAATCCAAAATACTCCCGTATTTGATCATAAATGTAGTATTATTTATAATATAAAAAAAGGTGAGTGAATACATATTATGAAAATATCTATATGTAAACACCAATTAGAAAAATGTAATTTGGATAAACGTCCATTTTTTAAACAGAAAACACTCTTCCTCTACCATTTTTACTTATATTTTCACCAATGGTTTTTTATCGGGGGAAATGTAGTCAATTTCGGCTGAGACGGCCGAGATCTTCTCTAGATTTTCGGTCTCGGTTCATGGCTGAGACGAGTCTCTTAATCTCGACGAGATAAGATTGACTAAGAAACTTGTCGAGAAGGTTGAAATTTCACCGAGATGAAGCCGAGAATTGTTGACACAAGCTTAACATATGGAAATTTAGTAATAAAAATTAAATCCAAACATAAAATTTTCGTTTTTTTTTTTTACTTTTTTCTTAAAAATTAGCATTGTTTCTTTGTATATGTACAAATTTAACACACATAAAGTGTACAAAATTCTTAACATTTATATTACAAATATGAAATTGAAAATAAAGATTCCGAGAATCTTCCCAAGGTTTGGATCCCGATCGAGACAAAACCGAAAATTGAAATTGACTATATTGATCGGGGTGATTATGTGTTGATATCTTTGATGAGATAAGAAAATTAGTTCAAAGGGTATAGGAAAAAACATGCACTATCAGCGACTCGGGGGCATATAAATAAAGAGTCTTTCTATAATCTATAATATATAATCGTATGTTAGGGTATAGGAATTTAGGCAGTTTGAGTAGAAAGATAATTTTCGGGTACATGGATTAGGGGTACCGTTAGTATCCGTGGGGTATATAGAGGAAAAGGCAAGAGCCCGCCATTATAACTACTGGATTTAGAAACTACAACAAATAATATTAACAAACCCTAGTTAACAAAATTTGGAGTCTAATTTCTTCTTGACTTCCTTATATAAACGCAACCCTATTACTTAACAAGATTTGGAAAGTCTAATTTCTTCTCGATCTCCTTATATAAACCCAACCCTGTTACTTCTGTTTCATTCGCATTCAAGTCAATTACACTTGCTCTGCAAACAAAATATATACAGGGGGAGAGAACTTAGAAGCTGAATTACAGTAAATCAAGTATGGGAAGAAGAAGGATAGAGATTTCTAACATTCAAAACAAAAAAAGGAGAAATGTGACATTTTGTAAAAGACGTAAGGCTTATTCAAGAAAGCTGGAGAAATTCGTAGTCTCTGCAACGCTAAAGTTTCCCTAATTGTCCTTTCTCCTGCCGAAAGACTCTACACATATGGTGACGTCGAAACCCTAATTCCAAACCAATCAACTTGTTTAGAACCAGAAGAAGAAAAGATTGAAAATTTAGAGGGAAACAGAGATGCGTTTTGGTGGGATAATATCAACATTGATGAATATGATTCAGTTGAAAATCTTGAAACTTTGAAGAAATCAATTTTGGATGTGAAACGGGCGGTATCTGATAAGAAAATTGAGATACTATTAAAATCAGCATCAGCATCGGAGTCCACCTCTACACAAGTAATGGAAACAGATATCAACAATAATTTTTTGGTAGAGAATGATAAGCTGAGTGATGATCAAATCCAAAATATGTTAGGCAGCTGTTATGACGAGTTGATTTCCACTACAACTCATTCTGAATTTTCATCAATTGAGAATTATGATTCGATGATGATGATGAACTATTGAGGATGAAGTTAGGGTTTTGCTGGAAGTAATGAAGACTTCAGAATTTTGTTTAGTTATCAACTGTATGTATTGTTTTTGTTAATTTAGTGAATTATTTTAATTATTCTAACAATTCTGCAAATTATTTCATTAGTTTTCCCTTAATTCTTCACAATTTTACTGTTCAAACTTTTCACCTCTCTAATGGAAGTTATATAAAGAAGGTGTAAAGAAAAACTAAAAAAAAAAGTTAGTATCTTCTTCCTCTACAGATGTAGGTTTTTACACATGTTCCTTGTTAATACACGTGCTGGTGTGCTACCACATTAATCAGCACTAAATTCAACAGTTACCCACACCTGGCATTGTCATCAAAGTTGGGTATAAATCATGAGAATAACTAAAGATAAGCGATTAGATGAAACAGGTTAGAATGTCTGACAATTCAGCAGTTCCTCCCCTCCATGGGAAGTAGTTGTTCTTGTATGTCAATATTTAAACCCTGAAACCTTGGCATTATGTTCCTGTGTTTGCAAGTTATGGTATAATTACCATGTCTTCAGACTAATTTTTGGAAACCTATATGTTTCACTCATTATCCTTCTCTATCATTTCTCTTCCAACACCACCACCACCCCATTTCGACGTCTGTATGCACTATGTTATGTGTCATCTAAGATTCGAAGTCGACGAAATCCTTCCAAACCTCGAATTTCAATGGACAATCTAATTTTTGTTGTTAATATTTTTAAAGGAAATTCGCATCTTCTCAATATAGCAAGCCAATGAGAAAATCTCGGTTATAAAGATGGTGTGTTTCGTTTTGATAGCAATGTTGATTTTGAACTAAAGGAGGATGACATGTGTGGAGGGAGAGATATGATGAGAGTTACATGGAGTATAGTAATAAGGGATGGACTGGAGTTTTCATGGAAATGGATTGTAAAGCACGGGGTATGTCTATTAATGGTTGTGGTGGTGGTTGTGAAGAACGATGGTTTTCTCAGGCACTTTCATCTTCACCTGGTTGTTGTTGGTGCTTTTATTCTTCTTATTATTCTGTTATTTCAACTAACTGTAATAACAAGAATGGTCTTGTCGCCGAATTAGGTCTATGTTTCAGTAATGTAAATTCAAGGAGGAAGAAAATGGACAAGGTGAAAATGGGGTTTTTAAGTGTGTAGCTGAAGATATACAGACATGAATGATGTTCTTCTCTATTTGCAGTATTTTCTTCTCCATTTCCCCTCCCGACCTACTCTTTTTAGTCTTTTAGAGCATCCATAATGGGACGAATATAACCTGGAACAAACCCAAATTTAGTCTTTGGTCCGTCTAAAACCAATTACAATGGGGGACTATATTTGGTTTATGGTCCAGTTGTTTTACTGTTTGGGATCAAAATTGATCCGAGAACTGGACGATACACGAATATAGTGCAGGCGTGATTTTACCTGTACGTCTCGTGTCAGGCGTTAACTTAGCGTGCGTCTCATGATCCAGGCGTGAACCAAAATGTCGCTTCTATTGGGCGTCAACACAGGAGCACGTCCACCGGGACGTTCACCTAGCCGTACGCTTGTCAATGATGCGTTCTCCAAATTGACGCTTGGAGTGAGCGTGCACCAAATTTACGCTTGTTGTGGGCGTTATCCAAATTTGCGCCTGTTTATAAGCGTTAACCGAAAATACGCCTGTGTGTTGGGCGGTGGGGGGTATATGAACGTCTGTTGTAATAACCGTTGAGATTTCTTACCGTTGTAACTCTTTTAGTATACCTATATATATATGAATTGGCTGAGTATTTCATATGCTACTAACCCATTTCATTTTTATACGAGAAAAATTTCACTAGTTTCGTATATTTGTCTTTCAAATCAGTTAGAATTATGGTACCAAAACCACGAGGTCCAAATTTTTCTACATTTGAAGATGTAACGATGTGTCGAATTCATTTATCAATATCTCAAGATTCTAGTGTTGGTTCCGATCAATCGGAAGAAAAATTATGGTCTCGTATCTTAGTTGGGATGAAAGAAGCCATACCTAAAATTCCGGAGCGCACTTGGACCTCCATTCAGAAACAATTTTAGGGAATAAGTAAAAATATGGCGCTTTACTCTACAAAAGAGGCGGAAGTGGAACGTGAACACTATACTGGATGGGGCCCCGAAACAAAGGTAAGTACCCGTTTAATTTTTGATAGGGGAAAATTATTATTTTGAATTGTTTATCGTCCACTAAACTTTTATTAAAACAATAACAGATTAAAGAAGTAAAGAAGCTAGTGGTGGCAAAAAATTTAAGCATGAAGAGTGCTACGCAATTATGTTAGAAAATATCAAATATTCACGACGATCGACAGCTGTTTTCGATTCATCATAAGCTGAAGAAGATTCTGAAAGTGGCGAGGAAGATCGGGAAAGACAGGAAACAAGTCAAGACCATTCCAATGGCGATGAAGAAATAGGAGACATACCTAACACATATAACCATCATATGGGAAAAAAAGAGGCGATACGACTGAAGAAAACAGGGAGAGCGAAATCCAGTGGCCAACAAGAAATAATGGAAATAATTATTAAAGAGCAACAAAACTTCAATACCAATTATAGAGAACAAACAAAAAAGAAGATGGCGCAGAGAGAATCTGAGTTTGCAGCAAAACTAGTTGAGTCTTCGGGAGAACAAGCTAGGAAAGAAAAACTTGACGCAAAGAAAGAAACAGACGACGATTCTCGCATAATGATGATGGATGTCTCCGGGTTGGATGCCGTAACAAAAGAGTACATCGAACTTAGAAAGACGAAGATTTTGCAGAGAAGGAGAAGTCAAGCTTAAAGCGTTCTCGGATTAGCTGAAACCTTT
This sequence comes from Papaver californicum, assembly GCA_023531435.1. Classification (NCBI taxonomy): domain Eukaryota; kingdom Viridiplantae; phylum Streptophyta; class Magnoliopsida; order Ranunculales; family Papaveraceae; genus Papaver; species Papaver californicum. Next base: position 1,262,615 of record JAJJMC010033691.1, on the reverse strand, counting down.
ATTATTATGATTATTAATGGATTGACAGTTTCATTTTCTACTTTTAGGACTTATATTTTTATTTATCTAAATTGTATTAAGATATTAAAATTTCCAGTTTAGTTTTGAATTAATAGTGTTATTTTAAATATTAATGAACTTCCAATGTACCCGTTGTTTGAATTAATAAAAACTTTAAAATTCAAGTAATTAAGTAAGTCAGATGAAAAATTAAACCAACGACTCATTTTTTTCGCATTAACATCAATACGAAAAAGACTAGACACTCATGATATTAGCCTATCTACTCGTCTCCTACATGAGTAGATAAGTGAGATTGTTTAAATTTTTAAGATTGACAAAGTAAATAATTAAAACGTTGGATTCCACTGAATAGACTGTTATTATGGACCCGTCAGTCTCAAAAAAAAAAGAGACTCGTCAATTCTTTCTATATCATGCTTTAGTCGTTGCACGCGGACCAAACACCTTTCTTAATTATGCGTCCACAATATTTCTAGGCATCCATTGAATAAACTATTATTAATTACCCACTAGGCTGGAACTGAACAGAGTCGTCACTTCTTTCATTATCATGCTTTAATCTTTTATTGAAAATTGAAAATTTGTTTCCATTCAAAAAAGACTCTATATATACCCATTCGTTCACATTTGGAAACCACACCTTCCACATTTCAAATAACCTAATTCAAAGATTATTTTTATCTCTTCGTTTTAGAATTGTGGCTTACCAAAATTTTAGTATTCATGCTGATAATTTTACCATAGAGGAAGATTTATCTCTTTGTCGAAACTTAGTATTATATTATCCAGCAAGGGATCATGAACGTCGGATGAATGTTTCAATGAGCATGGAATGGTTAGAACATATCCATGCCAACTTCTGTAATGAAACTGGTAACCCCAATAACCGGAACAGAGCAGACCTTTTTTATCAATTTCAGGAAATAAGAAAGGAAGTACTACAATTTTCAACTTTAACCGCTAAGGTAAATGAAAGAAGAATTAGGAATGCAACTGATGACGAATTTGTTGCGATATCTCTTGAGGAATGGAGAAGATGGAAAGGTTCAGATTTCAGGTACCCACCTCATTTCGAGATCCTAAGGGTGATGGAAAAATACAACCCTTTTTTGTTGATTGTTCTTCGAAGATGTTTAGAGCGTCATCCAGGGCGTCATACCACTCGTTGAAGGTTTGATTATAGTTTTTGTCGGTATATCTCTTTTTAAACCGTCACGAGACATAACTCGTCCGCTGGGGCCACCTAATGGTTCAAAGGCTTATTGCACATGCTAAGTGCAACCGTGACTCCTGCGATATTGGTTATTTATGATACTTCCGTTATTTTATTCATTACAACATAGTAAGCATATTGATAATACAAGAGCTAAAAAGTAATCATAAACTCACTTTCGTGGGCTTCACGGCTGCACTTAGCATGTGCAGTAAGCCTTTAAACCTCTAGGTTCCCCTAGCGGCCGAGTGGTGTCTTGGGAGAGTTTACAAGAGATATACCCACAAAACCTATCCGTATGGTTTTGAAAATATTATTCGTCTCCAAAATATGATCATACGTGCTCGATCAAGTCATTTCGCAAACGAATATGCATATCTTTGTTGTGTACTGCACGTTGGCGTTGCTCAACTCTCATTCTCGAAATTTCAGCACTATGTTGTCTCGAAATATTTATCGGTGCATGGTTGCGGCGTTGATCATATTCATGTGGCCAATCACCGGGTAGACGCTCATCCTCCACTATCATATTACGTAAAATGATAACAGTTTTCTTGATATATGCAAGTACGTCTGGATTCCACATTCTTGCAGGTTGCTTGAGGATGGAAAATTGATTTTGCAATACACCAAATCCTCGCTCTACATCTTTTCAGCAACCCTCTTGCGTTGCTGAAAATTTCTATTTTTTCTGGGAATCTGGATGTTTAATAACATCACAATAGTAGCAATCTCTGGGTATATACCATCACCAAGATAATATCCCATATCATATGGATGTCCGTTTACCACAAAGTTCACTGCTGGTGTTTTCCCGTTGATAAGCTTTTTAAAAATATAAGAACGGTTCATCACATTAATATCATTGTTTGAACCGGGCATACCAAAAAATGCATGCCAAAACCAGAGATCATATGACACCACTGCCTCCAACACAATACTTTCACTCCCTTTGTACGCAGTGTAAGCCCCTGATTCCGCCGATGGGCATTTATCCCATTTCCAATGCATGCAATCTACACTACCCAGCATCCCTGGAAATCCCCTATCTTTGTTCTCCTTAAGCAACATTTCAACATCACGCTCAGTTGGTGTGTGCAAATATTCTTTCTCATACAAATGCACAATCGTCTTACAAAACCTACAAGTTGTTTCCAAAACAGTGGTTTCTCCAATTCGTAAGTATTCATCTATTGCATCGGCCACATATCCATAAACTAACATTCATATTGATGCTGTAACTTTCTGATGAGGGGTTAATCCAGGAACGCCACAAGCATCTTTTTTTTGAAAAAAATAATTATTTACTGCTACGACATCTCCCAATATACGGTTGAACAATTCTCGCTGCATTCTAAATCTTCTACGAAGTACATTAGGTGGAAACGTAGGGTTTATGCGAAACTAATCTTTCCATAGAAGTATTGCATCGGCCTCACATTCTCTTGGTATTTGGATACGAGTATGAGGCCAGTTCATACTTGAAACGATCAATCCCAAAGTGACTGCTTGGTTATTTTGGATCAATGCAACTAAATCTTCGTCGTCTGATGAGTACAAACTATTATTATCATCATCACCAGATGAAGAAGAAGAAGAAGAAGGAGGAGGAGGAAGAGAAGAACAAGAAGCATAATAGTCATTGTTATTATAGTATGTCATTGGTTGTTGATGTTTGCAGTTTTGGTTTGTATAATTGGAGAATCGAGTGTTCAATTTATAGGCATATTAAGATAAGTCTTTGAGTGTTGATATGAATACACATTCTTGGTATTTTAAAAATTACCTGAGTTGAGGTAAATAGGGTGAATAGATGCATCAAACATAAGAAGTGTCGGTTGAGATGACAAGATCAAGCAGATAAAAACACAAAGCAAAAATTAAATATCTTTTTTGAAATGACAATACATAGAAGATATAAAAGACAAAGCAAAGATTTAAAATTTCTTTGGAGATGACAACACAAAGCAGATAAAAGACAAAGAAAATATAAGAAAAGTCTTTTGAAATGACAATTTCAATCAGATAAAAGATAAATCAAAGATAATAAATGTCTGTTCGAATGACAATACAATGCAAATGAAAGACTACCCATCTGTATCTTGATTCTTAGGCGCCGATCGCGGTGGCATAAAAGGAGGCAAAGATGTTGTAATTAACTGATGGCATTGTTGATGATGATCCCTGAGCCATGGTATTCCACATTTGTGGTGGCATAGTTTGAGAAAAAGTGTCAAACCCAAGGGGTGGTTGTTGCGTACGAAAATGGGCCAGTGGTAACTCCAAATTGTTGTTGTGATTCTGTAGACCCCGTATTTCCTCATCTTTTGCCATGATAAACTCCATCCACTTTTTCGTTTCATTTAATGTAAAATTACGAAACTCTTGCGTAAAATCGGTATATTGTTGAACCAGACCATAAGCTTCGACCTGTTATGGAAAAAAAATCACATTCTCACGTATTTTTATGTACTCAAAAAAATAAGGTTTGTTGTATACTTACGTATGATAATTATTGTTGAGGCGGAATGGGTACATGTTCATCAGGTTCTTGGATGTTTGGTTTAATACGGTCACCAGCATACCCGTATGTTTCGACCTCCCAATCTACTTTGGTGGCATATTTCTGCAAGTTAGTTACATGTCGCCAATACTCAATATACAAATCATACGTAACAGCATGCACTAATTCCGTTGCATCGACCAAATTGTTTTCCCTCAGCTGATTTGCTTCGTCATTGTTGAGGTTGGCAATACGAGTAGGTGGGTTCCTGCGAACGCAAAAATTATAATGGTTTTGCCTCTAACACCGTTCTCCGAGGTACACGTTATGCTGTGCAAAGAAAATAACTATCAAAAAATAAACCCATTAACTATCAAAAAATCCAAGAAAATAAAGAACAGTGCTATCAAAATAAATTATCAACTCACAGTGCCTAGCCAAGAAAATATAACCCTTTTGTCTGAGAGCTCCGATGATTTCTGTCCAACATCAGTGTCAAGGACTAAGATGGCGGAATCCCACGGTCGCCAGGTCACATCGTCTACAGTCAGCTGATTTAGACAAGTCCTGGAGCGAACAATATCAATATTCTTCCTTCTTGTACCCTTCCACCGAGATCTTCTAGGCCACACTGCTTCACTATCATTCGTTGGGATCTTTGGTCGACATATGCCCAGATATTCGTACCTCCAAAACTAGTATATCAAGACAACAACCAAATAAATAAATTACCAACAAATAAACATTTAAAGGAAGTATAAATAGAATTAAGAAATTTACCTCCAATATTTAGAGGGGTCCAGCTAGTGACTTTTGTCCCCTGCCAGATGCGCCGAGTCCCGAATACAATTTCACAAAAGCACCACCATCCCAGTCATAATTGCCAACTGCATTAAGATCCTCAAAAGCACCTAATCATCCAGCATCAATATAGTTTTTGGCATTCGAAAAGAAAAATTGTCTGAAACATACATACAAAAGGCTCTGGCCACTCTCTCAGCAAGTATGCTATCATCATTAGACGCAACCAACGTTCCTGGATCAAAATATGTGCTAAAAAATGCAACTGTAGTTGCATATGAAACCCACTGCGCGGGAATATTTTTTCTTTTATAAACTTCAGTATCTTTAATTTCTGGAAAAATATGCGTCCGGACATAATCAAATTGGTACTTCGTCGGGTCACACAGAATATCACTACCAACACCAATACTTAATCCTGTCAACATGACCCAATCAAGCGGTGTGAACCCCATCTCACCAAAGGAGAAGTGAAAAGTGTTCATAGTACTCCAAAAACGCTCAAAGAATCAATGCATGTGACGAATCTACTACATCCATGGTCAATAAACGGCCCCATCCTGCCTTTTCAATAATGTATTTAACCCTAGGGATGTGTTTTATAATACCTGTATAGGTCTGAATGACCGATTTAAGGGAACCACGATGTATGTACTTGAATTTTGAATCAGTTGAATATGTAATATTTGTAGAAGCGTGACTCTGAGCATCTTCCACGACATTGTAGTTCGCTAAACCGGGAACAGAGACCATATCTTCAGAGTAGGGTCTACTTATGGATCCTCAACGGTTTTAGCTTTCTTGTTCCTCTTTTTTCGACCAACGAATCTCGCCGTCACATTGCTCAACATTTGTGCAAACGGTACATACAAGTTTCAAAATTAAGAGTAATCCTCACAATGCACAAATATAAAACTCTACATAAATCCATAATCCACAAAAATACAAATTTCATCATTAGAAAAATAAGCCTCTAATTAGATAATCAAATGTACAAACACTCATAAATCATCCAAAATACAAAATTCATGATTCACAAAATAGTCCACTAATCAAATTATCAACTCTACAAAAATTCATCATAATTCCCTAATTTTATAATTCCATAAACATTCATTATAAAGGAACATAAACATTCATAATTCCAAAATTTCATAAACATTCATATCAAATCAATTAATCAAGAACTTAAAATTAACCACAACCCAACTTAAATTAACCAACAACTTAATCAATTCTAAATTCAAATCAATTAATTCTCATCAATTTTTTAAACCTAATTTACAACTTCCATAACCCTAGAATTATACCCAATTGCAAAATTACAATTTGTAAAACCTAATATGTCTATTTCATAATCATATGTTTAATCTTTAAACATATATATACAAATTTAATTAAAAAAACATTACAACAAATCATAATTTAAACCTATGAAATCATTAAAATTCATATAAAAGTTTGAGTATCATACCTTGTCTTGAGATAAACCTAACTTTGAGAAGTTTTGTTTCTTTGCTGCTAGTGTTTTTCAATCGGAAAAGAGGTTGAGAAGAGGAAATGAGGGTTCAGTTGGAGGGTTGAAGTGGTAGGCGTTGAAGTAGTATGCGTCTGGAAGAGTCTGGAAGAGAAGAAAAGAACATAGAAAGCTCCGTCTGAGGAAGCATAATCCTAGACCACCGTCTGATGAAGAACATGGTGGCAAGTGTTACTCTAGCCAATCGTTTCATAAAACGGGCGTATGGGCAAGGTAACGCCCTAGTTCATGATGCACACGAACCAACTGAGGTGAAGATTCACCAGGCGTATTGCTAATGTAACTCTCCATCAGGCGTTGTCTACACCCACGCCTGTCACTTGGGCGTGTTGTTGCGTGTACGCCCATCATCAGACGTTGTTCTGGGCTGCTCTCCCACCGAGCGTTCATCTAGTATCCACCCCAACCAAGCGTTTTCACCAGCATACGACACTATTCCAACAGACGGATACTTATATATGCGCCCAACGCCAAGCGTTAACTTAGTCTTCCGCCTGATCAAAATTTACTCTTCCACCGTTGCGTTTCAGGCGGAGAATAACCAAAAAAAATTAGTATTTAGTCTTTGGTTTTAGTCTTTACTCCACTCATAACTGTGGATGCTCTTAGGACTACTTTTATTTTTTTGGCTAAGAACTGCTGTATATACCAAATAGCATGTATTTTGGACTCGGAGTCTATTTTATTGCATTTCTCAACTGCTTCTCAAGATTTAACGGGACTGAAAATGATAGTATGAACACAAAATGTTACAACAACCCACGCAACAATTCGTTTTTCGGTTTTATCAAATGATACAACAAATGCTATTCTACAAGCATGAAAATGAAAATGTCTGCTTGATAATTGAAAGAATGAAAATGTCTTGCAATACTATTAGTGTTGTGTGTTTCATGGCAAATCATCTCTTCAAGAGCTTCAATACATCTCCAACTAGGTGGAGAGATCCAGTTACCAAAACCTGTAGATTAAGAAGTTGATGCATAATTTTATGTGTTCGTGATTATGTACAAGATCTCAGTCGAGCTAGAACATGGAAATTTCCATCTTCAATCGAGTCTAAATGGAGATGGAATTTAGAGAAGATTTACCTGAACCCTCAGGGAAGGGTTCTCCCTGACGCAATCCCTTAGCCATTTTATTGTCGAAGGCAATGATGGCATGACACAACTGCTAGTGAATTGCTTTTCCGCTGGATTGCATTTACTAGTAGTTGTAGTTGGACTTCCGCAAAGGAATGTTGTAGGTGGCAACAGTGTCTCTAAGTTTTCAAGTTTTGAGTTATCATCATTTACGGCTTCTGAAATGGAGAAGTAATGTAAATGATATGTGACTAAATTTGTGGACAAGTAAATGATATGTGCTAAATTATAGAGCAATCACACTAAACTAGAGATGACACATAAATTATAGAGCAATGACACTAAACTAGAGATGACCGGAAAGGCGGAAACACACAAAGTACCTATGGTATCCATTTCTACCAGAACCCCATGGCCCTGGTACATAGTTCATTATCTGTTGTGGTTATTTATCAATTTATACTCTAAATGCTCCAACGGGCGGAGCTAGTCTTGTTTCTGATACAGGGTCCCAGGTTTTGGTTTCCAGTTTCAATTTCAATTCAGGTTTCAGTAATGCACTCCTGTTCTTGAATAACATTGTACGGATAACATTATACTCATTTTAATTCCTATCATTAGATAGTAAAATCACCCAGAACTAGGGGATGTCGTACATACTACACACTAGCCTCTGAGCCATCGGTATCTTGATATTTCACATCCTAGTGGTCAGAGAGGGTAAGCCTAAACAAAGGAATTTTAGTACTACTTAACAAGAACTACACAAACGTAGGGAGAAAACAAAAATCTTCGAGAACATAAATGGTTGAAGATTGACAGACTATAGAAATCAGAAAGTGTGGTCCAAAGCTTCAAACAAACAAGAGTACACAATAAGAAAGACTTCTTACCATTCCCATGGAGAATCCTCTCCCACATTCTCTGCAGCATGTACTGCCATTTTAAGTCCTTGGGATAGATATCTGAAGATACACTTGAGGCGGAGGTAACCTTATTGTACGCTGACATACTTGGAACAAAAAGTGCTTTCGAGAAATGAACACCTGATCAAGTATGTACAAGTACAAGCATCCCTGAGTGCTCAATGATCGAATATCATAACCGTATATTAACTTTATGTGTATATTCATACATAACCATATATTTACTGATGGAGTTCGAAAAGAATATAACATGTAAATTCTTAGCAGTACCTGAAGAAGCACAGGTGGTGATGAGCCTAGGAAGAAGAACCTGAGGGTCTCTCACCTCCATGCAATTGAATAAAAGGATCTGAGAGAGAGAGCGAGAATATATGAGATCAAATAGAACCTGTAGGAGTTTAGCGAACAAGATCTCCAGCATAAGAAATGTTTCAGAGTTGATTTCCTTTGAGCTGGAATATTACCTGCTTCGACATTTTGCTGGAACTCTTGACATTTTCCATGACATGCTTAGATGAAGAATTTCTGTTTTCTATTACGGCATTGGAGAACCATTTTGCACAGACCTCCATACTCTCTGGACTGTGAGCTCCATCCAAGTAGAAGATCAGATCCCCCACGGCATTTTCTTTCAGTTCTGACGAGTTGGAAGCAGATGAACTGTCAAAGACAGCCTGTGCCCGACCACTGAGGCGTGCAGTTGCAAGACCTCTACGAAATGACTCTGGTAACTTCACCTCTACTTTTTCCTGAGCCCAGAACATCAATGTAAAGAAGTCGAAATCAATTATTTCAGCAACCATTTAAGTTCCCCAATTTCTGATATTTCAGTCCACCACAACACATGAAAATTAAGCTAGTGCGAGAGAGACCAGATGGCAAATAAAGATGAGTAATGACTGCCCCAAGGTGGATAAAATTAAACTAACATTTGTTAACACGTCTTTTGCATTTACTGTTTTCAGAAGCCAGCATTTACAAAGAGCGACGGCAAGAGCAGCATTCGCGTACTGGTGATCACCAGACAAGCTGAGCTTCAGCCCTCCCAAAATTTGTGGCTCCAGCGGCGGAACTACTTCCAAAGGGACCTGTAGTTAGTTAGAATTAATCAGCAAGGAAAATCCTACTACTAATCCTTCGGAAAATGTGAATAGCTGACCTAAGCCAATGAAGTTAAACAATGATAGAATTTCCTTTTGGGAAAGAACAATACAGTTTTATAATTTTTATTTAATCAAGTACACGAAGGAAAAACATATCCATGCAATCATATATAGCTTACCATCAATTCAGAAGCTTTCTCCCGAAGAACATCCATGGCTTCGGGAAGTTGATCTACAGTGAATGCGGGTATTTCAGGCTACAGAGCACGAAGACTCAACCGAATTAGAAAATCTAAAAAAAAAATAAGTCCTCCTAATAAGGGGATCCAAGAAGTATACTTATACAGTGTAATAAAGGATCCATTATTATAAGAAATTGGCCCCTACCTTAAAAATTCCTGCCTTATGTGACGCAATTTTTCCAAGGGTATCTCCTACATAAATTGCCATTATTAGTCGTAACAAATGTATGCATAACATTCTTAAAGTTCTTCCAGCATTATATTTTATTGATCAAACCTTATGTGATGTTTAAGAAACAGAAAGATAAAAGTTCAAGCCCATACAAAGCCCAACGGCTACTGGTATCAATGTTAATAGCATATAACTTGGAAAAGTTGATTTTGTAAAGTCATAAGAGTTCTAGCCCAATCAACAAATTAAATGACATAGACGAGCATTTGATTTAAACGGAAAGTGTCATACCCAGTGACTCGATATGATCCATTCCTAGCGAAGAAATACCACAGACAACGGGTTCTTTTATCTGTTCATGATTACCATAACAATAGCAAGGACTGCACTTATCAAGGAACTTCCACAAAAAAAAACAAAAAACAAAGGAAGTCCATAACTTGTAGATATATAAAGAAGAAAAGTAAAATAGGATAAATTGGAAGAGATAGTTACCACATTTGTTGAATCCTTCCTTCCCCCAAGACCAACTTCAATGATTGCAACGTCAACCTACAGGCAATCAAATCTTACCTTAGTGATTCCCCAGTAAGAGTATAATGATCAAAGATAAAAGAATAAGAGAAAATTGATCAAGGAACCATTTAGTCTGCACATTGCCAAGTAGAATGGTTGATAGTTTATAGGTCACTATGAAACCCTAAGATAGAATCAAAGATCGATGTTTCAAGTTGGGAAGCTAATTTCATATGAACTAGTAGGCAAGCCAAATTATTGGTATTATGACAAGTGGAACTGGGGTTCAACAAAAAGCCTGATAAACTACTCTCTTCGACTTGAACATAAAGCAAAAGATAGCCCAACTCCCACTAAATCATACGAAAGTTACTCCATCAAAATGATTTAATCCTGGACAAATAGGCTTCAGAATTATCAGCCTAGGGACCCACTTGGTGATGCATAAGTTTGACCTTTGATTAAAATCTAGGACAATTTACTGTAACTGACGATGATGTCATGGAATCCTCGGACGTCAAGCTCTGATTAAGTTGCCTCAAGCAAAGATAGCAAAATATAAACTCTGATCATATCCAAACATTAGGTTGATCCAACAACTGGCTGTAAAGGGGGGAGGGGGGGCAAGAAAGTGAATCAAACCTAATTACTTCATTTCCTCGAGTAAAATGTTACCACATCACTAACATTGAAATACCGCTGCAGGCCTATGTGGTTCACGTCTACCAATACCAACAATTGGGGTTCGTTTTATCTCCACTCTCTTGATTCCATAGATCCGATTCTCATATTCCAGTTATGCTATTAAGTAGATTTATCATTAGATAGTTTCACTGAATGAAATTTTTTATATGCCCATCACCATAAGAAGCTCAATTTGCTATCTCACATAGTACGTCCTCACATAATATGAGTGCCAGTTAAGTACACCACAAGTAAGCCTTCTCAAAAAAAGCTAGACCTAAGCGTGGATTCAATTATCCAAATACCATCTGGTTGACTTACACATACGTACCAAGATGAGGATGGCTAACGATGATATGGTTGCTCCACTTGCCATCAACGCTATCAAACGAAAATTAAACTTCCTAGTTCACTCCCTCTTCCCTGATATTTGCTCACCGAAGGCACAAAGATGGCAAGAGCCACATCTAATAAGTGGATTGGTCACAGGAAAGCCCAGGAAATTAAATGATGTGCATATTTTTTGTTGTTGTTGAAACTCTCAAGCAGATATGATATGTCCATTACGTAAAGCAGATTTCAAAACATAAAGAGCCAAAAGACAGGTGCAACACCCATCAAGATAAATGTGAGGCATTATAATTTAGAGAACGGGTCATATCTCAATGTTGAATGTTCACTCCTGAAGTAAGAACTAAGGAAAGATGGAAATTTTAAGCATAATCTTCATAGTAACATATATGAGAAAGACTCCTGGGCAATATAAATTATATAATAGTACAATAGGAAAAATAAAGCAAAGCAACTAACCTTTTCAGATATAAATATCTTAAAAGCTAATACAGTTAGGAACTGGAAAAGCGGGGGCATTGGCAAGTCCTCTGAAAGATTTTCCTGCAAAAAAGAAATTTAAGAGTAAGCCATTTGCCTCCAAACTTATTCGTTGGACACATCAGAGAGAGAAAGAGATTTTTCACGGTCATTTGTAGACAACCACACTTATAATACAATATAATGCATCATTGTTGTGTGTATGCATATCAGTTCTACACAATATGGGTCACAACTCAGGTGTTCTAAAATAATAGCACTTAGTCAACTAGCAGTTTTTTCAGAAATATGAATTCTGCTGCAACATATTCACGCTACCAACAACCAGTTTCCGCTGACTTACCTAAATATTTAATTATTACCGCTCAGCAAGTGCAAGTACTATCCACTTATATTTTTCCACCTGCCCTATTCAACTTGTGTTTTCATTTGTCACTGAGATACAAAATTTGTAAACTGATTCAAAGAAAATAGTGAAAGTGTGAAACCATGTTCATGTATCTAAATAATTTAGGTCAAGCATTTGGTGCTTCTTTTCTCCGCTTCAATACAACAGTTCCTGGTTGCCTCTTTGGAATAGAATCGTTTAAAAGCCTGAAGGACAAGGGGCCTTACGTACACATATCATAGAATTACCCCGAACCACTCTATGATGAAATTGGTTACTATCACCAGATAATTAAATTTTAGAGTTGGTTCCAGTTTGTAAGACTTTGAACTGACAGACCATAACAATTAAAATGTAATACCTTCAATCAGAGTCTTCAATTAAATTTTAGAATTGGTTCCAATTTGTAAAACAGCTCTGAGAAATCTTGAACTGACAGAGCACAACAATTAAAATGTAATACCTTCAATTGGTGCCAACAGTCCCAAAAGTATTGTAGGAAATTTTCTTCTGAAATATCCAACCTACAAAAAAAATTCGCAGTAATTGGCAATTTGGCATACACTAATTAATGTAAACAATTAAGAAAACATAGCTAACGTTCATATCTTTCCATGCAAGAGTCGTTCTGCAATTTTGTCATCCAACATTTGGGAGTCGAAATACCATTTATTTGTGTGAACTAATAATCAGTTCATACCTTCTACATAAAGGAACATGAGAATTTGTTTTGAAAGATATCACATGTCTGCCAAGTAACACTCACATTATAAGCTTTGACCATGTTATTATTTATATTTAATGTGCATATCACAATAGCAAGGAGCATGGATTTTTGTATAGAGGTTACTGATTTGAGTAAAGCGCTAAATAGTGTGAAAAGAATATTAATTTCTTGTACTATTCAATAGATATGTTTTATTGTTTGTCTGGTTTGTCATTAGGGGTTACACAGCATATAGATTTTTGTGACTCAAATCATATTAGTGAGAGCATGAAAAGTAAGAGATGAGCAAAGTGAAAAATGTGCGCATGCTGAGCAATAAAAGTGGCCCTAATGTGTTCATCAATGGAGATCGCAGGCTGCAGTGAGCAGTTAAATTCAGCAATAAGCATGAGCCCGTGAAAGATGACAATTTCAAGGTAAGTATAATAACATTTCTAAGACCCTTAGAAAATTACCCATCTACACGAAATCTTTCTCTCACATCAATTAAATGAGGAGAGGTGAAAAGTCCAGTTCGAAAGCCACTTTCCCGTAAAATGGCTTCGCAGAATGAGCAAGTTGAACCCTGAAAAATGATATCCATAAGCACAAAAGTACACAAAATTTTTATCCTGATGTAGAACTGGGGTTGTGAATGAATAGATTACAAGGAAATGATACCAAGGTTGTTGTTGAATTAGCATGAAACAATTGATATTTCTGGTGAATATAACCAAACATGCAACTTTCCCTAGTTTATACT
>JAJJMC010033691.1:1139276-1248724 GCA_023531435.1 Papaver californicum | reverse complement strand
GACTTGCATGATCATGTTGAACGGAGTAATTTCACACTCTCTATTTTTCATAGTAGATCAATTATGCGGTACTGCTCTCATACTGCTATCAGTTGTTCTCGAAATACACAAGTCCTGATTGCTATGTTTAGTTCTAAATATTATAGTAGATACACAACTATGATTGAAACCATTATAATTTCATTTACTCATGAAGTAGATAGAATCTGGCATATTGTTAACTAAAATAGAGAGTGTGAAATTACTCCGTTCAACATGATCATGCAAGTCCAGGTGAGCAGGCAAACAAGAAACTTTCTGATACTTTTGGAAGCAGAACTGGTGTGGGTTTTTCTTAAAGAATGGAGGAATAGCACCGCTCACATGCCTCGAAGAAGTATTTGCATTGACAAGCATTAGGAAATATCAAGCCTGCAAAATTACTGTTTATTCTTGTTATTCAATTTAGAACATGGTTAAACAAGTACAAACGATTCTTAAGAGAAAAAAGAAGAAGAAAAACAGCAAGCATACACTAAAGACCAACATAGACAATAATGAACAAGTGATGTTTTCAGATTTTAAGAACAGAAATCTGCACTTTTTATGAAAGATCTGAAACCAAAGCCAGGATTTAGTTTAACTAAGAGGTTAAAATATTGAAAAGGTTAAGATGGTATGTTATTTTGTTAAACACATTCCGAACATCTTTGTTTCTTCTTCTTCTCTAGTTTAATGGTAAATCTCTACTAAAAGCATTTAACTTTATCCAGATTCGGGAACATACTAAACAGACACTATAGCATCTGGCAATATAAGCTTGGTGGCTGTTCTGCAAACTTGTGAATCCAGATCCTAAAATAAATTTCTCTGAAGTGTATGAGGTGGATTCCAATAAACTAAAATAAAACTTGATGCTCCCGAAATTCTGGAGATTAGTGTTCATGTGTAATTATGTTTCTTCAACAAAAGTTCCATTATAAAGTACCAGAAGTATGCAATCCAATTCAAGTATTCAACCAATAACAAAATTTATGAATTAATCTGAAAGCATTTCAGTAAAAAGAAACAATACCCAATAACGAAAAATTGAATATTTTGCTAAACAAAACATGAAAAGAAAAATTGTTAGACAAGTAATAAAGCAGAAAGTAACTCAGAAACACTGAAGTAGAAAGAAGAGACTGGGTTTGTTTTAGCAGTGAATTTTCACCTCTTAAACGTGATTGCTCTCCAGCACCACCGCCGCCTCTTAGAGCTGACCCGCCACCATTTTGGTCCTCTCAAGAGGCAAGGGTGTTTTCTGATTTGGTGTCGCTCTTTCTAACGAGGCTTTGGATGTGGGGGACTTTGTGCGCCAACTGAGAGAATCTTGAAAATCCAAAAAAATATCTAGAAATTACTAGTTAATCCAATATTCAAGACCCGTTTAATATCTAATCCATTCATTAAACTGTATTTAATCGCTCGTCTAAAAATATAGTTTTATAGTGACTTTTTATTCGTTGATCTATCCCACGTGCGGGCAGCTAATCTGTTTTTTTTTTTTAAATCCCAATTACTATTCTGCAACTAACATATAAAGGAAAAAAAAAATCAAATTAGAACTCGTGATTCTTACCTTTTTCTTCAACTCAGATCCGAATTTCTCTCTCTCTCGCTCTGCTGGTGTTCTTCAATTTTAGGTTTTCGCTGTCAGATCTCCAGGTAATTTTCTATAATCTTCTTTTTTGTTCTTTGATTTTTGTTATGTTTTCTTTTGTTTTTGTTTTTTCAACTGAAATCATGATGATCAGTTTGATTTCATGATTTGTTGATTTTTTTACATGATGTACATTTTGTTTGATTGCATGTTTTGATCTCGCTGTTGTCCGTGTTTTAGTTTTTTTTTTTGTTTTTTGAAATTGATTTTTGTAATCGTTCTGTTTTGTTCATTAGATTTTTCGTATTCAGCTTATTTACATGTAGTTTGATAATAGGTTTGATTTGGTTTTCTTTTATTTTTTTCAGGAACTCATGATTTTTGTTATTTTTTCGGGATTTTTTGTATGATTCTTCAATACATATTAATACGTACTGTTTTTCTAAGATTTTTGATATGTACTGTGTTTTATTGTATGCTATTTTTGTTATATATATTGTATGGTATACCATTTTTGAATCAGTACATATTTGTTTTACACTGCATATAATATACTTTTGTTTGTTTGTTATGTGTGAATCTATAATATGTGTGATACTTCTAAAATAGTACATATTATGTTGTACTGTAGATTTAGTGTTCCTATCATCTTAAAATATATGTTTGATTTTTGTGTTTGTGTTATTTTATTTGGATCACATTTCTACAGGTTCAATATGTCAGGTGTTGGTTCTAATCCAAATACCTTTTGCTACTTTCATGTATACCACAAGCAACACCACATTGCATATTTGGTTACATTATCTTCGACTTTGGAAGATTTGAAGTTTATTATTTGTAATGCGTGGAGCTGGTTGACTCCATCAACTATTGTTGTTAATTATGTTGAAAATGGAGTGAAATTCCATGTCCTTGTTGATGTATCGCTTCAAGGGCTAGATGCATTACATTTTACAAAGAATTCAGATTTCTTTGAGTTGCATGTGGATGTTGTTTTATCTGGTGCATCTAGTTCTTCGAGAAGTGTTGATTTTGACAACAATGCTGAGTTGGTTGTGAGTGCTATGAACAATTATTTGAAAGATTGTAAAGATATTGCAAGTGTTTTTTTTTTCGATGGTTGGGAGAATGTTTTTGAAGATAAAAACCATCTTTTCCATGGTGGTGTTGAAGCAGTTCGGTTAGTATGTGAGAAATATTGTTTAAGGACTGGATATAAGGTTAAAAAATTGAAGAATGGCCTTGAGAGATTCACGGTGAGATGCAACAATGACTGGTGCACTTGGATGCTTCATGTGGTTGCATAAATGGGTCTTTGAATGTGTTTAAGGTAAAGGAGTGTGTGGGGAGGCATACTTGTGGTGCTGGGTATAGGTTGAGGAGTCCAACTGTTTCGAGGAAGCTTGTAAATCATTTAGTTCATAAGTGTGTCAAGCACAACCCTCTCATAAAGCCACAAGAGATTATGGAATATATTAAAGTTGGGGGAGGGATCAACATCAAGTATCACCACGCATATCATGCATTAGACTTATCGCATCAAATGTTTTTTGGTGACGATGTAAATTCATACAGTGATCTTGCTTGGTGGATCACTGCTGTTGGGTAAACCAACCCAGGGTCTTATATTGATTTTGACTTCAACAACGCAACAAAGAGATTCAATAGACTTTTTATAAGCTTTGGAGTTCGTAGAGAGGGTTATAAAATTTGTCGTCCAATGATCTTTTGTGATGCGATATTTCTTATGAGGAGGTTTAAAGGAGGTCTAATGGATGCGACATGTCTTAACGTCAATCAAGGTAATTTTTTTATATGGTACATATTTGATATGTAACTGTTTTTTATGTACCAGTACAAAGAGAAATGTTGTTTATTTTTTGGTACATATCAATGTATATTGCAGAATCATACACATCATACATAAAGTACATATTGATATACACTGTAGGTATAACATAATTTGAAGGTGCAGACATGAAGTACATATTGATATGGGCTTTATATTTTTTTTCTAGGTTTTTATCCTTTTGTATATGCATTAGTTCCTGGCGAAGATAATGATACTTGGCATTTGTTTATGGACAATCTTAAAAAAGTTGTGGACCATCATCGCATCACCTTTTTGACTGACTGAGGTGAAGGTTTGTTGAATGCAATTCCTGAAGTTTTCCTTGATTATTATCATAGCTATTGTTTTTTTCACTTGAAAAAGAACTTACCCATCAGTAAGTCTGATGAAAATATAACGAAGTGGTGGACTGTTTCCAAAAAGCAACACATGCGCTTTCTCCAGCAAGATATGAAGAAGGTCTTCAAGAAATGGTTTATCTAAGAAGGCCCTGGGTTGCTGAATACTGTCATAACATTCCTAAGGAAAAGTAGTCTTGTGCATACTTCCCAGGTTGTACGTATGGTCATACTTCTTCAAGCATTGCCGAGTCTTTTAATAACTTGACTCGCCTCGAGAAGAAGTTACCTCCATGCGCTCTCTCGGACACAATCAGATTTTTATAAGTTTCTTGTAACACTACAAGTATATATGTACTTTTTTTTAATATGCTCCACCAATCTTCTTCTATTACATTTTTTTTTTGCATTATATATAATTTGTTTGTTGTTTTTTAATTTTATTTGTCGTGTAGGTTACGGGTAATGGAATTGATGTCTGAACATCGTGAAGAAAGTCTTTTGATGGATCTAGAACTCTTAACCCCTGTGTATCAAGCCTTGCTTGAACTACACATTCAAGTTGGTCGTCCTTGGAAAGTTAGTCAATGTTATGCTCACGTCTTTGAAGTTCATTTCCCAAGGTTAGTTTTTTAGGTAACATGCTCTTTTGATGTGAGATATCTACTAAACTAGTTTCTTAGGGGTACTGCAGAAAACATATCAAAAATGTATTGTGCAGATTATCTTCTTGGGTTTGTGTATGGAAAATATCAATATGTATTGTGCAGATTATATTCTTTTTTGTTTGTGTAGGGAAAATATCAATATATATTGCGTAAATAATATGCTTGGTTTCTTGTGTGTAGGTCTCATATGGTAGATCTACAAAAAAAGAGTTGTACTTGCCAAAGATGGTGCATGTATGGTTTTCCATTCTCGCATGCTACTGCAGCTACTGCTGCATATGGGGGAAAGTTCCTTGATTACATCGACGAATACTTCAAAGTTAGATGTTATCACCAGCTAAATTCAATCAATATTAGACATGTTCCTAATCACGACAGGTAAGTTTTTAAGCAGTACATATTGATATTTTTTATGGTAGTATCATACATGAGAATGGTTTTAAGCAGTACATATAAACCATAAACTAGAACTAGCATAATACATATTGATATTTAGTGTAACATACATCAACAAAAACATCACAAGTATAGTAGATTTTTATTTATATTTTTCAATATACCACATGCCTGACGAGTATACCGCAGAAGATACTATTATGCCACCTATAGTAGTTAGGGCTCCTCCAGGAAGAAGAAAAAAGAACCGCATCAAGAGTGCATGGGAGAGGAGCAAAAATCATGTTACATGTTCAAATTGTAAATTGAAAGCTCATCACAACAAGGCTACATGTAATGTTATCCGTCAGTACCAATATACATATGAGAATTAATTTTATTACAGTTTTTTCTAGTACATTTGGGATTTAAATTCTTTTAAAAGATACTTGTCGTATTTTTTTTGGTTTCTTTTTTCAGAACTTGTTTGTGTGCCAACTGAATTATGTTCTTAATGACAGAACGAGAATTTGATGATATAAATCTTATGTTTTTCTCCATCTTTAAAGATGTATAAACATATGGTTGAATGTCATTCACTATACACGGGGGTCGAGAGGGCAGCGCACCCTCGTTATTAGTGATTTTTATTTCGAATACATTTTTCTTTTATTTAGTAATCTTGGAGTTGTTATAAAAACACAAAAAAATGCACATAAACAAAGTAATTTTTTTTAATTCATATCAATATGTACTTTTTAGAATATGAATCTATTGGTTTAGAGTTTCAGAACAAAGTACATATCAATATGTACTTCCTAGCACATATCAATATGTTCTGCCTTTCTATATAACTCTAAAAATAAATAAAAACCTAACAATGCTAATAAAGATCATCACACACACACACACATATATATATATATATATATATATATATATATATATATATATATATATATATATATATAAATTTATATATATATAAACATAATAAGATCCTGATACAAGGATATAAATCCTTATCATTTCAATAACTAAAAACCAAGTTCAATAAGTAAAAAGAAAGTAAGTACATATCCATATCTACTTTGCAGGTAAACATTTTTCATTGGAGGGGTCCCAACTGATTTCAGGAGGAGTGGTTGTCAACAACCTGCATGCTAACTTGATTTTTTTCTTCTGAATCTTCTTCATCAATTGTTCGTCATCTCCATAACTTTTTCCATCACGATATATCTTTGATCTCCTCTTGATAAAATGCATTACATATTAAAGGCAGTCTGGCCACATTCCTTGTTGTGGACACCCATAGTCAGTCAACCTTAAGTTGCTCACTTTACCTTTCTGATTCTCATCCAAACACTGATTGATTGGATTGAACAAATATTCAGATATTTTTCTGGCATTCTCATACAAAGATCCTTGAATGCCACAGACGAGTTATAATGGATGAATTTCTGAGTTTCAAACTCAAACTCGAGCAGTGTCCAATGCTTGTTGTCATGGCACATGAGTACAAGGATCTTCTCAATGTCGTTGCTCATAGTCAAGATGTGCATAATAATACCAGTCACTTCTGCTCCTTGTAAAATCTCTGGTTTGTCGACATGATACTAAAAAATGGAAACGTTTAATAGGTTATTTCACAAAGTATATATCAATATGTACTATTTTTTATATCCAATGTTCAAAAGTATAAAAGAAGAAAACAACACATACCCAAGCCGTTGGATCCAAGTGCAACACCTTTAAGTATTTTCTTTCTGCCTCAGGATTTGCTTGGTCCTCTTTAGACGCCACTTGAAGCTTATACTGAGCGTAGTTGAAAAGATCTTGCTTTAATGCTATGTTGAAGATCAAATCTTCCATTGTAGCCCCGCTGACGCAGATACCACCTTCATCCTCTACTGTCCAAGCAACCGAGATGCACATTTATAACAAAAACACATATTAAAGTAAGTTTTTTTGATATGTACTGTAAAACTTACTTGATTTAAAAGTAAAATAAAAGGTAGAAAGTACTTACATTCTCTTTCCTTTCTCAAAGTATGGAAGTAGAACCGTTATTTGTTCATCTGCCATATGCTCATAGAGTGGTGACTTCTCAAGATCCATGAACTTCATACGAGGTTTCTGAGCTTTACGAGCTTTATTGTTCTTTCCTGTCTTTATTTTCTTTTTTCGTTTGTCAGTTTTCGACTTTTTCTTTTAAGAAATCTTACTTCCACTATCAAATAATGGATCTGTCTTCTTTGATGGATTCGCACGAGTTACTCGCATGCTAACTTGTTCTCCAATTGGTACTGACTTCTTTGCAACAACCTTTGGTTTTGCTTTCGCTTTGACAACAGTCATCTTGGCAAGTTTGGTTGCTAGTGGCACGTCGCTTGATGTTTAGGTGGTTGTAACTTCATATTCCTGCATTTTTGAATCCAGATTTTTAGTACTATATTTGAATCATATTTTTTCAAACAAAGACAAGAAAGGTAAATTACCACAAGTAGAAGATATACCTCTGGGTCCTTTTCCTGCTCAGGTGTGACTTGATTTGCATTCTTCTCAGGTGTAAGTTGGTTCGGCTCAGCTGTAACATGTCAAACTTCTACACATCGCAAACCATTTCCAAATAAATTATCAAAATATTTGCGAATGTCAATCCCAAATAGAGTATGACTTGAAACACTACCATTATCTTGGATGAGAGATGCATAATCTTCATCATAAACTCCCTTGCTGGAAATGGCTAAGTCCAAAAATTCTTCAAATGTGAACTTTTAAATGTCTTCCATCTTCGCCATATCAGTAAATAAAGGTACTTTCATGTCCACGAAGTTGTCGACCAAGGTTTCAACGTCTTGTTCATCAGGGTTCTGCGACATCCCTTTACTAGTTTCAATACTCTGGTCTATAGCGTCAATCATCTTTTTCACTGCTTCTTGTAGAAGTCCAGGTAAATCATCCTGCAACCATAGAGTTTTTTTCATGATAATTAAATACATATTGATATCTACAGTTATATGACAATAATAAAATACATTTGTAATCAAGTACATATTGATATTTACAGTTACATTGATAAACACATTTGTAATAAAGAGTGAAACTAGCCAGCATTACTTACATGTGTATTACTTTTATCTTGCATCTCTTTGACCTCTTTCTCCAAGTCAGATTTAGCTCATGTTTTAATAACATAAACATCAACACCACAAAATTCGTGCACCGTAGGTGGTGTTGACAGTACAACATTATATGGAACCCTTTTGACGGTGGTGTCACTCAAAAAAATTTGTTCATCTTCTGTTGGAGTAGTCGCAGTTGGCACTTCTTCTGTTGGAATCTGAACAAATAGATCTCCCAAAACTACTTCATCTTCTATTTATTTTGCAAAAGAGGATTTGTTGGAGTAGTAAGAGATGGGAATTCTCTTGTTGGGTCAGTTCCCAAATGAGTGGGAATCCCATCAATTGAGTCTCGAAACTCTTCTTCATTTTCAGGCTGCAAGGGAGAAGCTTTCATGTATATGTCATTCAACATTTGCAGAAGCTTTGATGCATCAAGCGGTTCATCTTCATGTTGCATGGTGTTCTCTTCACCCCATTTTCAAAGATTATCTTTGTCAAATCTTCATATCTTGCTTTCCAATCATCTTCCTCCACTGCCTTCCCTGCAGATTCTTCTTTATCTTCTACCTTTTTCAGCTTCACTCTCCTTTTCTACAAGTCTTTTGTGATTCTATTCAGAATTTTCTTTTCTTGATTGGTGTACGGAACCTTGAAATTTTCATGGAACTGTACCAAAACAAAAAAAATATGTACTACAAAAACTAGGTTTTTCATGAGGTACATATCAATATATATTGTAGGATAACAAACATCATACATTCAATGCATATCATTATATAATGTAGGATAAAAAATATCATGAATGCAGTATATAAGTACATATTTTTCTCACCTTATATTCAGTTGTATCAATGTCTTTTTAAAGTGCAGCACATAAGTTTGTCAGATTCCATTTGACAGCTCTTGGAACAAACTTTTTTTCTTTCGGAATCGTCTTTATTTCCTCCGGTTCCAGCAAATAGGTATGCTCTACATACCAAATCTGTTTTAGAAAAAAAATTCACCAAAACTAAGTGAAAAGTAAATCATGATTTTCATTGAGTAAACTACTAAAAAGATTTTTAGTACTATTCTTACCAATAAATAGTTCAGACATCCCGTAGTATTCTCAGCTGCATTTACATTGTCATTTAGTGACTTTTCTAGGTAAAAATATATCAAATCTGGCCACGACACATTCTTTGCAACCTCGAGATCCTCCACAAGACCAATGTACTTTTCAGTCAACGCATTTGCATCTTTTGTTGTGAAAAACAACGTGATACACATGAATATGCATATAAGCCTTACAAGGTCTTCAACATCTCTCACTTCTTGACTTTTTTCCTCATTCCCTTCTTCAATATCTTCTTCACTTTCTTCTTGTTCATTTTCTGTATTCTCTTGATCACTCCCACTTTCTTCAGGTTCTTCGTCACTTTTCTTTTCTCCAGATTCTTCAACTTTTTTATTTGTTTTCTTCTTAGTTGTTGGTTTTTTCTTAAAAGTTTCAAGATTTCTTCTTGTATCCTCACTCTATTTACCTTTTTAGTCTTTTCTACATTACCAAAGAACCTTTGGAAGAAAGCATTGTTTCGATATCCATCCCTTGATGTCAGCATCATATCTTCATGTTGTCTTTCCCCAGCTCTTGGCATTCCAAAGATAACACCTATTTCTCCAGGAGTGGATGTCAGAATATGTGAAACTCCATGTCTTTTGAACTCAAATGTGAGCTCATTCACAACTTTACTTCTCTTATAACACTATATTAGATTGGTTACTGCAGTTTCATTCTTCATCAAGTGATCTACACCAAGACCTGTGTACCAAAACATCAAAAAAAGGTTCCCATATAATTGCTCACCAATGATCCTCAATTGAGTTTAACTCAACTCAAGCTTTGCAGCCCTGATTGCTCTAAGTGGTGAGAAAATTCCCATGAAAGCACTTTTGTAGATTTTCCTAGCAGGTCCAGGTGCTTTTGTATTCTTTTTGGGTTTTTTGACATTACCTATATAATGAACACACTGTCAATACCCTACAATATATCAATATGTACTATAATATTGAACAAAGTATATATTTTGATATGTTGATATCTATTTGCTATATCATGAAAAAAGTATACATTGATATGTCCTGATCCAATTCAAGATTAGAATAAAGTACATATTAATATACACTTATCCTGTATGCAAGATCTAGATGCTATAATATAGAACAATATATATCGATATATATGCTTTATATATATAACATGAACAAAGTATATATTGATATGTACTGATCCAATTCAAGATCTAGAACAACGTACTTATCAATATATATTTATCCTGTAATCAAGATCTAGATGTTATAACATGAAAATAAGTATACACTGATATGTACTGATCCGATTCAAGAATTAAAACTAAAAACCAAGTACATATCAATATGTAACCTCTGTTGCATGTTAGATCTATGTGTTATAACATGAAAAAACTGTATATATATTGATATGTACCGATGATCAATGCTAGATCTAACTCCTATAACATGAACAAAGTATGTTATATATTGATATGCACCGTTATTAGAATCAGTACATTTTTTACCAAAAATAATAACACTCTTCTTCTTCTTCTTCTTCTTTGATGTTGATAGAGAATGAACAACAAGAGCTTTCGTAAGAAGAGTTTTCTTCTTCTTCTTCTTTGTAGATGGAGAATCAACAACAACAATTTGCTTCTTCTTCCTCGATGTTGTTGGAGAATCAACAACATCATTGTTCTTCTTCTTTTTTGATTTTGGTGGTGGAGAATCTACAGGAGAAGCTTTCTTCTTCTTCTTTGATGGTGGAGATTGAGGAGTATCTTGTTCTTCAATTACTGTTTCTTTGATCTTCTATATTTTCTTTTTGGTACCCATTTTAGGTGACTATAGGATAACTAGTAGCCAATATGGTTACTGATGCTAGATTTCTCTCAGTGGTTGAAGACGACGACTCACAATGCTAAACCTTAGTGAGTGCAATAAAGTTACTGAGTAGCTTAGGTTCAGTTGCAGTAAACTGTAGAATGCTCAAAGAAGTCTTTGTTTCAAAGTGTACTATAACATATTTTGATTTTTTTAATTGCGCTGGATTTTTCGATTTGGTTTCAGGCGGTTTCCAAAATCTTTCCCTAGATTTTCAGGTTTAAACGAAATAAAGAAGTCGAAACTGAAAATTCGGTTATAAAAAACTGAGAAGTGGAGGAGGTGGAGTATATGGATGGTTCACACATTAATAGTGATGGCCATAACAATAATTTTAACTTTTCAAAGTAATTTTGGACCTACGGATAATTGGGTTTTCCCGGTGGACTATAGATAACTAGGTCCGGGTTTTCTGGACCAACCAGCAAATTACCCAAAAAATATAGGAGCAGACTGAAGGGACCCATCTGGGCGTAAGTGCGCATTTATGTAAAGAAAAAGCTAACATGCGCAATAACTCACTTTTCTATTTACCAACCATGTTTTGTGTGTGTGTGTCTTTTGTTATCTTCTAAGTCGTGCTGACGTCAACTTGTTTCTTTTGTTTGAAAACTAGATTGCGAGTGTCGCGCGATGCAGAGTGATTTTTTAGAAAAAAATAAACATTTCATTAATATTGTAAACAATCGTACATCTAATTCAGATGCATCAATGAAGAAATACAATACAATATAAGTAGTGATGAGAATTCTTATTAGATAAGAATTAGAATACATCAAAAGTACTAACTGCATGTAATTCCAAGAGGAAATCGATGCTTTTCGACGAATGGTTTCTGAAATCAGATTTAACCATTTTGATTTGTGAGTCTTCAAACTGATTCTCCATTGAGAAGAAAAAAATAGCTCATAAAACTGCTGCTACATTCATAAGCCACATCCCTTGCTATTGTATGTGAGGATTTGAGACATATAGGTATGAAACATTGCAACAACATACTTGAATATATGATCATGATTGAATACAACTGAATGAAATATATAAGCCATCAGCAATAGAAGACAATTTAACTGGCAATAACATGCCATTAAACGATGAAAAGAAAAAGAAAATCAAACTAAAACCTAAGATCACAACGAAGCGAAATAGTTTTATTTATAATACATAAGAACTATATCAAAGATCCTGATATGTTTGGAAGAACTGAAATATCATATCAAACCAAACATATCAAGATCAATCTTGATTGTGGTTGAGAAGAAAAAAAGAAGTTTCAGAGAATTTTGGAAAAAACAGTTATTGGAGAGAACAAGAAAGAGGAGAGGAATATCGGTGCGAAATAAATAAAGTGTAATTATTTGTGAATTAAATTATTTTTATTTATTTAAAAAAAACTTTTTGAGGGAAATCATGTTTCATTTCATTCAAATCAAAATAGCGATTACATAGATTCTTACAAGATTATCAAAAACACGATAATACAAGACAATAATCAAAATCCAAATCCAAATACAAATGAGATACATCAATTGCAAATATATCGCGAAGAAAAAGAGCCATAAGCCATTAAGGTATCCTTTTTTTTTATAAGGAGTCGTGATGAGTGATGGTGTGATCCGGTATCAACTCCGACCATTGGAAATAATTGTATTCTTATTGATTAAGAAATGTTATAAGGAGAATGTAGTATTTTTGCCAAAAACCTTATAAATCCATACGAATTCAGACGCCCTAAATCCCTCTTATTTGAATAAATCTAAAGTGAAGCCGAGGAAAATCATTGATGTTCTTGATGAATTGAGAATAACAAGCCAAGAAACGTCGTGAAGATTTGAAAGAATCGTTATTAGAGTGGAGAGACAATCGTCGTATAAAGGAAGAAAATACTGCCTAAAAAGCGAAATAAATGTGTTCGTAGACATCAAAAACAACAAAATAAAATATGGAAATATAAATTCAACAATTAAAATCCATCAAAAAATATCCTTGCTCAGCTCTAGCCCAAAGGACTAGATTTGAGTGAGAAGATGAAAGAAACTCTAAGGGGTTTTTTCTTTCTTTATCTTTAGTAGAGAAAGTTTTTCACAAGAAAATGAATTTCTCACGATATTCTGTTAGATAATAAAAAGCGGAGGTAAAAATTAAATGACAAATTCCAGTGCCACACAACATATATACGCCATTGCAATATCGATTTAAGTATAACCATGTTCCAAGTTATCCTTAGCACACACATCACGTGCTGATATCATCGGCTAACCCCTCAAGCGTACTAAAATCGTAGAGTATTATTTGTGATATAAGGTTCACTATAGATCATACTTTTGCAGAGAAATTGTGATATATATAGATTACCCCTTAAATCACATGGGCATAGATCCCATATGGCCAAACTTTAGATCACAATTTTTAATGATGACCTTGACCACTTTTGTTATCAGTGACCGTAAAATGGGAGCAAAACAAAGAGGAAAATAAATTTAAGTGCAAGGCAACGTTATCATACAAAGTTTTAAATTTAAGTTAACTAATTTTTATTTGCACCCCTAAAACTATTTATGGTATACACTATTGAAAAATTAAAAGAACTTTAGCTGTAAAAAATATTAAATTACATTATTACTCTTCAATCATCTAAGCAATGTTTAAAAAAAATGAAAAAACAAGGCAAAATGGGAATACCCTAAATGTCCATCTTCACTCACTGTTCATGATCATGTTCCCTTTATAGTATTAGATGATACTTATACTAAAAAAGACTAACTAATTGTTTCAGACAAGGGTATCTCTAGGCAGAGTTCAGACGAGGGTTGCTCTAGGTAGAAATATGCCCATGTTAGCTTTTGCAATCAGTTGTCCAAAAAAAAAAGAACAAAGTTAGTAGATGTTTCTAATGAGATCGTAATCTCATTAGATTTTTCTATTGAAATAAACTTACAAAAAAAGCTGGGAAACTATAAAACCATTGCCTTACATTACAAAAAGTTCTTCCTTTCTTTGCCAAGGAGTCTGCCACTGCATTTCATGTTATGTGAATGAAACAGATACCCAAAAGTGTTGCATTCCTTTATAATCTTAGATGTTTTCTGTAAAATATGAATACAATGCCATTTTTTGATGTTTTCTCATTTTATAATTTTCTGACAGTCCCCTTGTATAAAGAAGATTTGAAATGTTGTCGTATTTGCACACTTTGGTGCATACCATAAGGCCACAACTTCTGTTTCTTTTGGATTTGCAGTACTGCTTGGTCCTGTTTTTGCATAGCTGCAAGTACCTATATCATTCCTCACCAAGAATCTAAAGCCACATTCACCATGATGCATCAAAATTTAACATTACACAATTTAAGGGTGGTTTGGTCCATTTCTGATTTATCTTTATGTTGTTTTGTATAATCTTAATAGCATGTATATTATTCCTCTCCATGGGATTATGTGTTATATTTCATAAATTAAGGAATCTCTGAACAACTAAAAAAAACTTTCAAGTTAGTTTCAAATTTGTCATTAAAGATCTTATTGTATCTTTCCTTCCATACTAATAAGCCAACATTTATTTGTTGGTATTTCTAAAGTTTTTCCTTTGGTATCTGAAGATAACCAAATAACATAGTTGTCCCTGAAAAAACTAGGAATATTACTGGAGTTACATATGACGGGGTTAGGAGGTAAGCACCAAACAGACTTTGTAAAATAACATTCAAATAAGAGATATCCAATAGTTTATGGTTCCCCGTTACAGAATACACAAGTGTTTTCTTTGTTTGGAACATATTATGATATTTCTAGCCGGTAGGGCATTAGAGAGGCACTTCCATAAAAAGATTTATTCTTTAAAATAAATTAAGATTTCAAATCCCAAAATTTCTTATCAAAAATATTAGAAGAAGGAGACTGGCATGAGTTTAGTTGATTGTACATAGACTTGATAGTGAAGTTTTAATCATCTGTTAATGTCCATCTTAGTTTATCCTTGTTTAAATTTCTTTCCAAATTAGTAAACAGTTTAATGTTTAAAATTTGAGAGACCAAAGAATCGTTGAAAGAACTAGTAACCAAAGTTGAATTTCACTTTTAGTTTGTGAATTGATTAGTTTAAAAACAAGTGTTATATTTATGTTGCCAAGTAAGCCAGGCTCAGTTAAGGAAAGTTGGATTACATGTATCTATCTATCAAGCCATATGTTGATATCTTTTCCATTACCCACTTCCCATACACTATACTTATGGATAAGAAGAATATCATTATAGATACATTTCCAGATCCAAAAAGCTATAGTTGGAATTTTAGGATGAGGCACAAAAACCTTATTAAAGTATTTTGACTTTAAAATAGTAGATCAGAGAGAGTCATGTTCTTCCACCAATCTCCACGCAAACTTTGCAATCATTACTTGGTTGCATTTACCCACTTTTTATGAACCCTAGACCACCTAAATGCATATGTTTTCAAGCTTAAATATACAACTATTTAAAAAATTTACCCCAACAAAAATCACGTTGGACTGCATTAATCTTGTGGATTATCTTCTTGGGTAGAATGAAACAACTCATTTGATAGATGGGCATATTTAACATGACTGATTTATCAAGACCATTCTGCTTGATTGACCAAGCATTTTTGATTTCCATAATTGAATTCGAGATTCCATTTATGAATAATACTATCAAAAGCCTTTAGTTTATATTTATCTATGAACAGAGGATCGAGCCCCTAAATATGAGTTTTTCATATTGATTTTTTTAATTTTCATTAGTTGAGTCATCATTCGCTAATATCAAACCCTTGCTGAAAAATAAGCCTAAATTATTAAATTTTATTAGTTGTTCAAAGGCAACACTAAATTCCTCAACGGTGTTTAAGAGATGTTTGCAGATATTAAAATCAGCTTTTGTAAACAACATGCAATCGTCTGCGAAAAGAAAATGGGATATAGAAAGACTATTCTTTGTAATGTTAACATTGCTAATCAGTTTTTGGTGCTCTTTAACATGAAGAAATGTTGAAAAAAAACCTCTATAAAAATGAGGAAAAAAATAAGGGGATAAGGGGTTTCCCGTTGCCTCGTTACCTTGTTCCCCTTAAGGGTTTGAAGAATTCACCTGGATTTCCATTTTTATGTTTCAAATTTAATGGAAAAACTTTAACTCTCAAAAAGTCATCCATTTCTAAATTAATCCCCTTTCGAACTTATTAATTGAAGATTTCTTTTTAACTATGAAGTTTAAAATGTTTTATATATACCTCTGTACTGCTGCTTTCTGATGAGTTTAGGAGGGTAGGGGTGGAGATAGATATTAGTGATTGCATTGGTGGTTGGATCTGGGTTTGTTTAGTAGACACATTATTTCTCATTATCTATATTAAGATGTATTACCAACCTATTTAATTAACTTTTACAAATAAATATTATTAATTATTAAATGTGAATGCCATACGGGTCATCATACATACTTTCAAACCGAAAATAGTAAACGTGGGATAAAAACTAAGGAAAAAAAGCCTGGTCATTTTGAGGTGACCAAAAATTAATTTGGGGCGATTAATAATATAAGGTCATTATGAAGTAATAACAATACATCCCTTATCAATATATTTTTTATAATGGTTAATTTACTCTTGCTTAATTAGTGTTAAAAATTAATTAAATTAGTTAATAATTAATTAATTTTTTTTATAAAAATAATAGTTTTTTTCAATATTTCTTTTTAAAAATATTTTTTAAAAAAAAAAAATTTCAACTTTTTTTTACTTTCTTCTGATAGCTTTTTAATAATTTTTATTTAAAAATTAATTATATTTTTTGTTAAAAAAAAACTAAATTGATTATCTATGTTGCCCCAAATTGGAAATCGAAAAAATTATCAAAATTCAAACATTTTGGAAATGCATAATCGGTAGGTTAAGAATTTTTTAAACTACCGATTATGCATGTAGCCCAAATTGGAAATCGGAAAAATTATCAAAATTCCAACATTTTGGAAATGCATAATCGGTAGGTTAATAATTTTTTAAACTACCGATTATGCATGTAGCCCCAAATTGAAAATCGAAAAAATTATCAAAATTCAAACATTTTGGACATGCATAATCGGTAGGTAAGAATTTTTAAACTACCGATTATGCATGTAGCCCCAAATTGGAAATCGAAAAAATTATCAAAATTCAAACATTTTGGAAATGCATAATCGGTAGGTTAAGAATTTTTTAAACTACCGATTATGCATGTAGCCCCAAATTGGAAATCGAAAAAATTATCAAAATTCCAATATTTTGGACATGCGTAATCAATTTATACATATTTTTATACTAATAATAATCAATCAAAAGGCTAATTTTAAAAATATTGACTTGTTTAATGAAATAGCTCAACTTTTAGAAAATAAAATTTTATAATTAATAGCTCATTTTTTGTGAAACTGAGAGAGTATCTAATAACTCAAAAATTATTAAATAGTAAGGTTATAGAAAACTTTTGAATCCATTTGGATATGTACCCAACTAGTCATTCCAAAAACCTATAAGTTAGATTTATAAACCAAGTTAGACACCGAATCAAATATCAAAAAAATGATAAAACAAACCATATGACAGTTGATTCGTGCCGAGCGAGTCAAACCAAAATAAACAAGGTGTAATAGGTATGACACATGCATCCTCATAATTAGGGATTGTTTTTAATAGATATGTAAAAAAATAATTAATCAAAGCGAAAACTAAATGTTTAGTTTAAGAATTTTTTAAACTACCGATTATGCATGTAGCCCCAAATTGGAAACCGAAAAAATATCAAAATTCAAATATTTTGGACATGCATAATCGGTAGGTTAAGAATTTTTTAAACTACCGATTATGCATGTAGCCCCAAATTGGAAATCGAAAAAATTATCAAAATTCCAACATTTTGGACATGCATAATCGATAGTTTAAGAATTTTTTAAACTACCGATTATGCATGTAGCTACAAATTGGAAATCTTTTTTTTTTTTTTTTTCAAAATTCCAACATTTTGGACATGCATAATCGGTAGTTTATGAATTTTTTAAACTACCGATTATGCATGTAGCCCCAAATTGGAAACCGATTTTTTTTTCAAAATTCCAACATTTTGAAAATGCATAATCGATAGTTTAAGATTTTCTTAAACTACCGATTATGAAAGTTGCCCCAAATTGGAAATCGCAAAATTTTTCAAATTCCAACATTTTGAAAATGCATAATCGGTAGTAATCGAAATTGTCAAAACTACCGATTATACAATGATTTTAACAAAAAGTTATCAAAAAAAGTAAAAAAAAAAACAATTGAAAAAAAATAAATAAAATATTTTTGTAAAAAAAATTTCTAAAAAAAATATTTTTGTAAAAAAACATTCTAAAAAAAATATTTTTGTCAAAAAAAATTAAAAAAAATATTATTTTTTTAGATTAGTGAAAGGGTTAATGGTAATTGTTTGATTATCGAGAGGGTATTTAAATATTTTTACATACCACTAGGTTATCCCATAGCCACATCTATGAGATTGGGTTAAAAAAGTCACCCCAAATTAATTTTTGGTCGCCCTTAAAATGGCTAGGAAAAAAAGATGGAATAAATATGGAACATCATATGGCGTCCATCCAGCGCTTTATAAAAAATACACCTTTTGTTAATCTTCGATGGGAAAAAACACAACGTCATATTTCACATTTGTCCCACTTCTAGTCGGGTCTCTACTATAAATCTTTGACCTTTTCACCTCATGATTTCTAGCTTGGTTTTTTTTTTAAAATGCAAAATATGCTTCTTTTTTTTCGGGAAAATTTTATTAAAACAAGAATTTCTTAATTCTTAGGCTAGACAACCATCCAAATTGATTCGTCCAAGAAGTGGTGACAAAATCCACAACATTACAATAGATAAAGTAAATAACTATACTTATAATTAATAGTAAACGGAAGTACAATATATAGTAATAATAGTGGAGATCATCAGAATCATCAGCCGGACAACAATTAAACCCTTATCAATATCTTCTGAAATAACCACTTCCATATGTGTTATCTCATGAGATAAATCTATCAAGATAAGTAGGTTAACAGACTTCAAAGAATTCATATTAACCCAAAGATGATCTCTGGCCCTCCTAAGAGGCCTCCATGACAGAGAGTTCAAGCCGCTGGGGATCGAACCAGTCTTCTCAGCAGAAGATTGGTAAATTTGTAACTTTTCTGAGTCACAAACTCGAATAATAAGGTTTTTTTTGGTAAAGGTCTAAAGACCAAAACAAAACAAATATAGTAACAACAGACAGGTATGTTTCAACATGTAATTGAGCGGAGTTTGAACTACTATAATACCAGAAAATGGGCGAAGTAGGAAGATGACAGGTCTTAATCTCGCTCAATCTTCTACACCTCCAGTGGATATAAATGTTACGATGACGAAGACCTTGTACCTGCCGGATAAAATCTCTGCCAAATTCAAAGCTGTTGATAATTAGAACTGCAACTACTATAAAGCTTATTATTATAAACATAATCCTTGTATAAAACATATTACTATAAATAGGTTCGTGATGTCTTGCAGTTGATAGGAAAATTTCAAACATCATAACTATCAGTCGATCGTGCTCCTCCCGAGCTTTGGTAATATTGCTACCTCTATCCTTTGTGAATAGATAAAAGTCCCATCTGATTTGATGGCCCAGGAACAGGACCACTTGTATCTACACGTGGGCTTTTAGGGAAACCCAGAGCAGAACCATACCCTTGACTATTGAAAATAAACTTGGCCCATTTAGCACCAGACCCACAAAGAGGATCCAACCGGGTAGGTTACTCATTTCTTCACTGGACTGGACCAGGAAAGTGTTATAGTTTGTCGGCGGAATAAACTCATCACCAGATAGCTTGAATCCGGAAAACAAATAACAAATTAATTCCTCCTCTTCGACAAGAACACTAGTGTCACCAGAGATGGTCGTGAGAGAATAAAATCTGAGGTACGCGTGTCCAAAAACTATTGAAGAAGTAACGAGCTACGATGAGATGGGAAACACTGGAACAAAGCCTGTTAAAGCATTAAATTGACATCTGCAAACTCGATAAAGTTCGACCCTGACAGCATTAATGCATGACCGACACATGGGTTGCGGGAAAATAAAGTTTACTGATCAAGACAGACAACATTAACTGCTCGACTGACAACAGGTTGCGGGAAAACATGACTCAATGAAGATTAATAATGAGTACTGATGCATGACTGACACGTATCGACTTTACAAGCTGCGGAACAAAAAGAACTAAAACATGACGATTCACTTTAAAGAACTACGTGTAAAATATGCCATGATTCAAATAAGACCGCAACAATCATCCCAATCCAAAAAATAATAACTTAACTACAAGATCGCAGAAGAGCTGCGAGATAACCAGTGAGAAATTACGAAAAGCAAACAGAACGCATGCTAAGACTTGCAGGAGGAACGATCAGGCCTTGCGTAAATTGCAAATAAGCTTTGCGGGACTACATATCGCACCAAGAATGGATAAGAATAAATAGGTGGAAAGGTAGATCGGTGGGACCCACCAAATTGGTTATAAATACCAAGCTCATAAACAGAAAAATGGGTGAAAAATCTGGAAAGAAATTGGACTGAAGACGTTTAAGTGATAACAAAGAGTTTAGGTATGAATTTATGTAAAACTTTAAGTTCAGTTTTACTATGGCTATTATGTTGATGATTTTTTGATCTATCAATTATTTGTTGTATCTTATTATGGTATTTAATAAAAGGAATACAAATTTTTATTTGTGGATGTAGACAATCTGACTGTTGAACCACGTAAAATGTTTTGAGTCAATTCATTTTCAGTCAATTGGATAATTTTCATTGTTTAAATGATCATGGGAGTCGATCTCACGATAAGATATCGTACTGTACAATGATCTAAATGCATTTGGTTGTGATCCAAAGATGCCAGATTTTTGGTAATCACAATGGTGATCTGACTAAGTAAACCACACAAAAGATCTTCCTCAATTAATAACGTAACAAGAAAAATTGAAAGTTAATCACACAAACACGGAGGGGTTTACCACCACTTCACAAAGACTGGAGATGAAACTTTCCAACTCAGAACAACCCCAAAAGGTTAGTTATGTCGCTGATGCTGATCAACTTCTTAAGGAAAAGAAAAAGGCGAGGATGATGATTCTTCAAGTAATAATTTTAAAAAAACAAATAAGAAAATTCACAATACCCACTTGAAATTAACCTAAACCCAGGGTTGCACAGGAACCGCCCCGAAAAACCGAACCCCCCGAACCCGATATAACAGTGAGTTTTTAAACCGAACCCGCCCGTAGCGGGTTGGTATACGGTTTTCAAAATCAAATACCCGTTCATGATGGTTCGATTTACGGGTTTAGTATAAGAACCGACCGAACCCGCCCGTATAAACCGATTTTTTTTTTCCATTGATTGATCCTAGCCCTCCATTTTGATTGGCCATTGTACTTTGCTGATTGCTTCCATGACCAAAACTTTTAGTTTCCTGTTGTTTTTGAGAATCAGTACTACAAGGCATTTCAGTTTTTATGCTAGTTTCTTCAGAAGTAGTCTGAAAACTCCAATTTTTGATGTTTTGTTGATCATTTAATTCCCCCATTACTTGAAAACTCAAGTCTGAACTTTTGCTCATCATGCTTTTATCCTTTAACGAAGATGAAGAAGAAAATGAACCAAAACTAAGAGATAACGAAGTGGGTGATGATGGACGAGAAGACAGAAAGTTGATCTCTTGAAATTTTCTTCTAAAACAACTACTTTCACCACCACCACTTGATTTTTGAAGATTTTGTTGTGGTTGTTGTAAAGTCATTTTGATGATCAATATTAGTAAAAAACTAAATGATCAGATTTAGACTAGTTCCTAAAGAAAGAAAGCAGAAATTAACCCACTACTAACAAACAAGTAGATATTCCTACTTTAACATTACTAGTTTGCTACTAGTGTATATACTTATATTTGGTACCAATTTTGATAAATGAAAACTTCCTATATGGTGAGAAGAGGTTGTTTGATCTTGAGCGTTTTTATTTAATACATTTTCTTTTATAGAACTTGTTAGAAAGAAGCATTAAAAGCAGAAGAAGAATAAACAAGGAGAACAAAAGAGATGGGATTTACAATACGGTTTAACCCGTGAAACAGAACCCGCCCGAATCCGATTCGGGTCGGTTTAAAACCGACCCGTTTATGGACGGGTTGACAGTTGGTTTTGATTTTCAAAAACCGTCTATAGACGGGTTGGTAGTTGGTTTTGGTTCAAAACCGAAACGACCACCCGTTGTGCAGCCCTACCTAAACCTATTGAAGATGAATATTTAAGGCCTAAGATTTATGAGATGAAGAACTGATTGAAATCTAGCCAATTTGGTTTGAAACAACCGATCCAGCTTCCTTCCAAAGAGAAGAGGATCAAATTAAATCCCAACCGGAAAAAAGAAAGAAAACAAATGATATATATTCTTCCTTTTACTTGCACAAAATGATCCCAGCTTCCAAAAATGAAGTTTATAAAACACTAACCTACCCGCCTCCAAAAAAAATAGACCTTTTGGGGAAAAACCTATGGATCAAATTGATTGATCTTAAAGAAAAGAAAATAAAGACCTGTCTGTCAAAGTGATTGATATTGATAAATTAAACGAAAACCTTATGGTCCAAGTGATCATGATGAAGAGAAAAGAAGGTAACAGATCGAGATATCATCGATAATATCGGTTTCGATGTTTATCCGAGATGTCGATATTCGTCAATATTCACCGAAATATAGAATCTCGGTCGAGATACCGTCGATAATATCGGTTTTGGTGTTTATCCGAGATGCCGATATTTACCAATATTCATCGAAATATAGAATCGTACCAGTATTTCGGTCCCAACCGATATTCACCGAAATCCAATATTCACTGTCTTGAACAGATCAAAAAAAGAGAAAAAGAAAAAGATTTCTTTATTGAGTCAAATCAGTATTTCTCCCGATCCGTAGAGCGGAGAGAGAAAAAAAGTATATATGGGACTTTATTTTTTTGATAGAGACAGGCTTCAAAGAAAACTAAGAAGACCCAAAGTTAACAAGTCTGGATGTAGTAATACCAATAGGCAATAACATCTTTTTGAAACTCATAAACAATAAAACTTGGAATATTTGTAATAGAATGCCCTCCTGCTCACGTGTAGCTGCTTTCTTTGCCAGTTTGTCAGCAACAAATTTTGCTTCTCGATATCTTTGAACGAACTTAATGTGATTGAAGAAGCTTTTCATCTTAATGATTTCTCTGATTAGGCCATACATGTCCCAGGCCGGTTCCACTTCATTGTTGCACAACCGAATAGCATAATTAGAATCGCTCTCAACTTCCACACATCGTATGTCCAACTCAACAGCCAGCCTAAGTCCATCCCTGATTGCCCAGATTTCAGCAACGTTGTTGTTGTTTCTTGAGATATGTTCCCGTAGCAGGCCACGAATCCACCAGTGCCATCACGAATAGCTCCCCCAATCCCTGCAAAACCATCACCATTGGAAGCACCATCAGTGTTTAGTTTACACCACCCTAAGTCCAAAGTTTGCCAGGAAATATTTATTTACCCAATATTCTTTCTTCCTGCAATAATGTTTTCGTTAGCTTCATAAAATTCATTGGCCATTCTCATAGCTTTAGCTAAAACCCAGTTTGCTACAAACTTGGTTTTCTCAAAGATAAACTTGTTTCTATGAATCCATATGCTCCACAAAAGGAAAGGGCATAAATTTACCCATGTAAGCCTACCAATTTTAGCATCATGAGAGCACAACTTTTTGAGATAGCAGGGAGAGAAAAAAATCAAATTTAAACTGGATTCCAGTCCACTTACTGATATTTTCCCAAATAAGCCTAACTATACTACATCCAAAAAACAGATGAAAAGGAGTTTCAAAATCCAAATTACAGAGCATACATCCTGGGTGATTAGTAATACCTTTACGGTACAGGGTTTTATTCACATTAATTTTATTATGGCAGAGCTGCCATAGAAAGAACTTATATTTATAAGGACAATTGAGACTCCAAATGAACCTCCAGTCTAAATCAGTGGAGACACCACTATAAGTTTTTTGAATCAGAAACCTGTAGGCCTCTTTGACAGTGACAACTCCAGACTTGCTAGCAGCCCATATCATAGTATCCTGGTTACAAGGGTTATTACAAACAGGGATATCAAGTATATAGTTAACATTCTCAGTTGGAGGCAGTTATTGAGTTTAGAGACATTCCAATCCAACAAATTTGGTTGCATATAGGACCTGACAGTCTCCCTAGGAAGGGAAGAACAATCCCTACCTGTGATACTTGCAAGAGAGTCATTACCAATCCACGGGTCTCTCCAAAAGTCTGCACTCTCCCCATTGCCAATGCACCACTTCACACACTCCATAATAGCATTTCTACCCTTCATAATACTTCTCCAGCAAACAGAAGTATTATTTTTCACCCTAGCAGTCCAAAAATCCTCATCCTTAAAGTATTTGGCCTTAACTAACTTAGAGACTACAGACTCGGGATTTGAATGAATTTTCCAGGCCATTTTAGCAAGGAAAGCAAGGTTATTTAACTGGAGTTATCTTATGCTAATTCCTCCCATATCCATAGGTCTACAAACCACATCCCATCTAATATTATGAACTCCTCTTTTATCCTTAAACCCACTCCACAAAAAGTTTCTTCCAAACCTATCCAATTTATTAATAAGACCTTTTGGGAGCTTAATCATGGACATAATATGACTAGTGATGGGATCAATGGTGGATTTAAGCATTGTGTTTCTACCATCCATGTTCAGAGCTCTAGACTTCCACCCCTGCATCCTATTTCCCATTTTTGCAGCAATATCAGTGAAAGTTTTCTCACTAACTCTCCCCCATTGAAAAGGAATTCCGAGATACTTACCTGGGCTAGTGGCCACTTGCACATTAAGAGCCTTTTCCATACCTCTAGAAAAGCTCCTCCCCACATTGGCAGAAGTGAGCAGGGTAGACTTGCCTTTACTGATTTTTTGACTTGTCCAAGAGCAGAAAATATCTAACAGGCTCCTAAGGTTAGTAGCATTCTTATAATTGGCTTTCAAAAAGATAAAACTATCATCAGCAAAGAGAGAGTGGGTAATCATGGGAGCGCCCCTAGCAATAGTAAACCCAGAGATAGTTTTTTTAGAGATGCCTTCATTAATCAACCTAGTCAGAGTTTCAAGACATAAGATGAAAAGATAGGGGGATAAAGGATCCCCCTGCCTCAAACCATTTGAGGGACTAAAACTAGTGCTAGGAGCACCATTGATTAACACCTGAAAAGATACAGAAGTGATACACTACATTATCCATTGTATAAATATGCAATCAAACCCAATACAATTAAGTAACTTTTCAATAAAATCCCAGCTGATTCTATCATAAGCCTTATCAAAATCCAATTTCAAGGCCATCCAACCTTTAATTCCTTTTTTTGACTTAAAAGAGTGGATAATCTCATTGCACACAGTTGCAGAGTCAAAAAGTGACCCTACCATGAATGAAAGCATGTTGATTGTGAGAAATAATCTTCCCAAGGATGGGTCTGATTCTATTGGTAATAATTTTAGTAGTAATTTTCATACTAAAATTACACAGACTTATTGGTCTATATTCACTAATCATAGTTGGACTGTTGTTCTTAGGAATTAAAGCAAGGTAAGTTTTATTCAGATTTTGGTTAAGAACACCACTTTCAAAAAATTCTCTAACCATAGCAATAACACTAGGTCCAATACAATCCCAATATTTAGAACAGAATATACCTTGGAGGCCATCAGGACCTGGGGCTTTGAGGGCTCCAAGTTGTTTGATAGCAAGATTAATCTCATCAATAAGCCCACAATTGTGCATCACCTCTTGTAACTCAGCTATTTTGCCAGCAGTTGGAATTCTGCCACCTTTCTTCTCCTGACTGCTAGTGATCGTGTTCAGGTCCCCAGCACCATCCACTCAGCATCAGGAATGTCAGCAATAAATGAAAGTTTATCCCATAATCTCTTTCTAGCCACTTTATTTGGACTGACATAAACAGAAGAAAGAATCCAGGGATTTTGGAACTTTACACTGATAACAACATGAACATCCCATCTAGACTTGCTAGTAGCTTGCACATCAACTTCAGAAGAATTCCACAATAAACACATCCCCCCTAGAGAAACCATGGGGATCAACAATAATACAGTCAGTGAACCCCAATTTGCTAACAATTTCAGAAACATTGTCCTCTATCACTCTAGTCTCGAGCAAAGCCACAATCGAAGGATTGTGCCTCTTAATAAGCTTTTTCATAACTCTCACAAAGGAAGGCCTAGCAAGACTCCTACAGTTCCAAGATAAGATCTTCATGTTGAAAGAAGAGGGGAGGCATAAACCAGGATTGAGCTCATGTGGCTTCATGGGTCTCTGAAAGTCCCTCCATTCCTCTGCAGCTCTCTGATCCATTGTCCTCATCGGGCAAAGTCGTGTCTTGAATATCCTTTGGTTGCTCACATCCAAATCCAATCTGGTACAAATCTGCATCTCGAATTGCCACAGTCCTTTTGGGCTTTTTATTAGAGACGGAGTCTCTACTAGAGGTGCCATTATCACCTCTAGAATTGTTGCTTCTGACCAAATCTTTGAGTCGCATTCTGCTTCTTCCCTCCCTATTCTTAGGAATTCTTCTGGGTCCAGATGATTCCAAATGGATTTGGAAAGCTTTATGGGCCGAAGAATTCTGTTGGCCTGCTACAAAACACCATTCAGGTTCAAAATCTCTGGGGCGTGCACCAATTCTGGCATCACTGCACTCAGTTGGATTCGAAGACTCTCTATTTCCTCCATCAGTTGAATTATCTGATCTCCCAAAGTGATTTCCTCTATGATTAATTCCATTAAATCTGCTTTCATTGCAAGTAGCTCCATATGGGCCCTGTTTACAAGCAGGTCTGCCACCATCCATTCCTCCATTGATAGCATTTGAGACTGTTGAGAAAAGATATTGAGCATTTCTATCTGGTGCTCCATCTTTGGAATTTTTACTACTGCCACGTTGCTCATTTCCCCCATGGTGTGTTATCTTTATATTATCATTAGCATTAATCACCATGCCTTTTGTATTTTCATTGAACGTTTTAGCTTGAAACTCAACAACTTGTGTAACTCCTTTGGCTAATGAAGCGGATACACCATCATTCCTCTAATTGATATTGATTTCTTTAGTGGGTTTCTGTAACTGAAACTTCTTGCCTTTCTTTTGCACAGTCTTAATTGAATTCCCCACTAACTCCCTTAACTCCAACTTATTACCATGATCATCTTTAATTCCACTCCTCAATGGCCGCCCCATCACCATCTTGATCTTGTAACGTAACAAATCTATTTGCTGACCATTCAGACTCCTCCCTCTGCATTGCTCCATGACCACTACCAGTTTGGCCATGAATTCCACATCTTCCCTGGTTCTTCCGTGAGACCACAATCCACACACCTTGAACATCAGCTTTACCAGATATGTTATTCTCTCTCAATCTAATTCCGCTCCCTCGAGTGGCCTCAACATTACCCATTTTCTTCTTTCTTCTATCTTCAACCAGCATCCATGGCCCAAAATTGTCATTTTTCTTATTGACATTTACCTGAACACCTTGTGTGTTTTCATTCTTAGAAGAGAAATTCATCTCTTCACTTCCCTTACTATCATGCCCACAATTATTTTGTTTATGTGAAACTTTCCAATATCTGAAGCAAACTTGATTGAGACCTTCATATTCAATCTTTTGATAAGAACCCCCAATTCGAATACAGGGTATTAGGGGTTTAGATGTCTCAATTTCTACACACACACGAGCAAATCTTCCCCTTGCAACTTGTTCAGTGGTGAGCTCAAAGTTGATTGTATGTTCTAAGATGTTTCCTATCTTGAACAAAATGTCCTTATCAAAATAC
Source organism: Papaver californicum (assembly GCA_023531435.1). Taxonomy (NCBI): domain Eukaryota; kingdom Viridiplantae; phylum Streptophyta; class Magnoliopsida; order Ranunculales; family Papaveraceae; genus Papaver; species Papaver californicum. Next base: position 1,220,774 of record JAJJMC010033691.1, on the reverse strand, counting down.
TCAAGTGGAAGCTCTGGAATTCTAAACCACACAACTGTCTTCTCCATTATAGCGGTTGATAGCCGGAAATTAGGGCTCCATCTCTGCAAGTTCAGGAAATGCCCTGATATAAACCATGGACTTCCAAAAACCACCTTCTTGTAATCATCCAAATTTCCAAACTTGAATAAGAAGAAGTCTCTCCCAGGATCTAACATATTGAATGGAGCTGATAGTTTCCATAATTGATTCACTTTCTCATGGAGAAATTTGAAACCCACCGTTTTTCCTTGGACTTTCCCAATAATACACCACTTCCACTTCTGGCAGATCTTTTTCCTAGTCTCAAAATCAATATCAATACTAGGGATCTTAGTAGTAGGAACATCCTCATCACTCTCAGATGTAATCTCACACTCTACTAGATCTTTTGTAATATCATTAAGGAAAATCCATTCATTGTTAAAACAAAAGTTATCCAATGACAACAATTTGTCTTTAAATGTAGAGAACGAGATTCCCTTATCCTGGTTGCTTACTGCCCTATCACTATGTTGAGAAAAGACTCTCTCAACATCCATGTGATTACTAAAAATTTTGGGACTTTAGGATCACAACCAAAAGTGTATGAAATCCAATAAAGTACATTGTCTTATCATAAATCATTTCACCATAATATTTTAAAAGTGAAAAAAACACTCAAAGTAAAATGAAATGACACAAGAATTTATGTGATTCAATTAGTAAAACTATTTACATCCAAAAATAAAATAATTGGATCCATTAATATGATCATATTTATATCTATAAAGAAGAAAAGAGAAAAGAAATAACATATACCAATGAGATGACTTCATATAATCATAATCATGTTCATCATGAATCAAATGAACTAAACAATTACATAAATTTCATACATAAGCTCTTTGCTATCACTTCAATGTCTTTAGTCTAATTTCTCCTTCAATTTTCCAACCCCTTCTCATGTTAATGAGTTTCCTATTTATAGCTAAATTGATGGAGCCCACCAATCTACCTTTCCACCTATTTATTCTTATTCATTCTTGGTGCGATATGTAGTTCTGCAAGGCCTATTCGCAATTCCCGCAAGGCCTGATCGTTCCTTCCGCAAGTCTTAGCTTGCGTATTGCCTGTTTCCCATAGTTTCTTACGGATTATCCCGCACTTCTTATGCGGTCTTGTAGTTTGTTTTGGATTGGAATGACTGTTGCGATGTTATTTGAATCACAGCATGTTTGACACGTAGCTATTTAAAGTGATTCGTCATGCTTTAATTCCTTGCGTTCCGATGCTTGTAGAATCGATACGTGTCAGTCATCTATCGATACTCATTATTACTCTTTATTGTGTCAGGCTTTCCCGCAACATGTTGTCAGCCGAGCAATTACTTTTCAGTACACTTTTACTTACCCGCTACCTACGTGTTGGTCAGGCAGCAAGGCTATCTGTTTTGTGCAGTGAGCCTTACTTTTCCGCAACCTACGTGTTGGTCAGGCAGCAAGGCTATCTGTTTTGTGCAGTGTGCCTTACTTTTCCGCAACCCACGTGTCGGTCATGCACTAATGCTGTCAGGATCAATCTTTAAAGATTTTGCAGTTGTCACTTCAACGCTTTCAAAAGACTTTGTTCCAGTGTTTCTCGTCTCATCATAGCTCGTTACTTCTCCAATAGTTTTTACCCACGTGTATCTCAGAATTTATTCTGTCACAATTTGCCCCCTTTTTCCTTTTTTGGAATTCACAATTGTTAAAAAATTTTAAAAAGAAAAATAATAATCACCTTTCCATTTTCCACGCCTGCAATAACTCATTTTCTCACGTTACACCTTTTCCTGCTTTTTCGCTAGCAGTAACTTTCTTTTGCACATTTTTGTCAGTTGGCGTTTTTCGAGGAAAATCTCTGAACTTTATTTCTTTTCAGTTTTCGACGGTTTCAGCTTTCTCTTATTTAATACCAAGTATTTTCCTCATTCCATTCTTTACACCTTTTGTCTTCTTCTTCTTAAAGTTGCAGCACTTTTCATTCCTTTAAGCTTTTCAAAGATTCTTCAACATCTTTTCATCCTTTTAAACTTCTGCAATTTGAGATCTTTCATCGGGATCCAGATTTTCCCATTATCAAAGTATTCTTCTTAGATTCTTTTACTCCTCTGTAAGTAATTCTTTTGCTTTTTTCTTTTTTTGCGTTTGCTTGATTTTTATCGCATGTGCCTAGATTCTTTTGAGTTAAATAATGATGATGATGATGATGCTCTTGCCTGTTTATTGTTTATTGGAATGAACAATGACTGAGAAGTCGTTGAATTTTCTTTTAATGATTGGTTATTTTGACATGATCCTTGATTTCTCCTGATTAGAGAATCATGATGATTTTATTGTTCTTTTGTTTTGCAACTTTTCTACCCTGCTCTTGCTTTTTGATCTTTAGTAAGCTTATTTTTTCTTGCTTTCCTGTGTAGATAAAAATCTATCATGGCTGGAAAAGGTAAATCCAAAGTTACTGGTGATGCTTCCCATCGGATGATCAACTTTTACTTAGGAGACCATCCCGTTATCCTATATCGAGGAGTCATCCTTCGGAACCTTTAAGGCCTGCGAACATCCGTGTTTCGGTCAACAATCATGCTCCTCGGGAAAAACGTGCTCATGATAGTTGTAGCTTCAAACACATAAATCTCGAGGAATTCAAAAGGGTTCATGGTCTCCATCGATTCAAAGTCTCATTTTATGACTGTGTTGAAGATGAAATTACACTGGAGATGATGGAAGGTTTTGACTACACCAACAACAGACTATTAATCCCTGCGGGAGCTTTAGATGCGGGTCTTCAGCTTCCTTTATATGACAGCGAAAATCCTTTTCAATTCGAAGTTCTTGCCAGCCGCAATCAATCCCATTATAGTTTAGTCCGATCCATCACACAGTACAATAGAAATTGGTGGCGAGTACTTGATGAATGTAGCATGCACAGTCAAGGAAGAACCAACTTCACCTGTTACGTTCCAGACCTTGCGGAATGTAAATATTATACGGTGGAAAATTTTCATGCTACTTACGCGGACAATGTTGCCGCAAAGAATTTCAAAAGATGGAGTGTTGGCCCGAACCGCAAAGGTGGTGAGGGGTTCCGTCTGTTAGCGGAAATTGACAATGCAAAGATGAAGTATATTCCGGGGACAACGCATCCTCTCAGGGAAAGGATTCGGGAAGATCACGACTACAAATGGTACTGCACCCCTCTTGTTATTGAGGGTCCATGGGTTTTCGGGTCCGCTCCCAATAATGTAGCTTACAATCTTCTTACTCGCTTCAATGGTTATTGCCCTTGGCGATTAAATTTTATTGATTTCAAGTTCCCACTTGTCATTGAGGTACGTAGATTTTCTCTCTATCTTTTGTGTTTTATGTATTGCTTAATGATAAGAGTTTCCATTAAATGATTTAATTTTTCTCTTCTTTTTATAGCCACAAGTTGAGCCGGAGACTGTACCGTTGGTTGATGATGGCACACAAGACGATGCGAGGCTAAAACGCAAGGCCGCACCCCTTGCTGAAAAGGTATACTTTAATCTGACGACTTCTTATATCGCTTTATAATTTCATCTAATGAATTATTGTGGTGCATCTATAGAATCGGAAGAAAGCAAAGGGTGCGCCCCGTGCTTCTACAGATAGAGAAGAGGGTGAGATTCATGATTCTACTGTTCATCTTCCACGCTCAAAGGGTGAAGGAAGCTCTGCCACGGAAAGACAAGAAGAAGATCATCATGTTCTTCTCCAATTAACGAACTCTGAATCTGCGAAACCAGCTGGTGCCACGGAAGAGATTTCACATGCTGCCGAGGATGTCTCGCAGCAAACTATCGCTCTCGATCCTTCTTTTTATCTTCAATTCTCGCCTCTTCCTGGTGATGAGCCGCTTGAAGCGGCTTCCGATGAAGATGACTCAACTGATGAAGGGGATCGGAACCTTCAAGAAGATCCCATAATTACTTTAGCAGAGGTGAACCCGAAAACTCATGTTGCGGAGGTAGATGAGCCGGCAATTACTAATTCGACGAGTAATGTGCCTTCATATACTATAACTGGAGTTGGTCCTGCCAGTGTTAATGCTTCCGGCGTGGATGTTGCTGATTCAGTTCATCCAAATTGGGAGTTCCCACAACCAAGCAGAGAAAGGGAAATTGGCGAGACCTCCAACCTCTTGGATAAATAAAAAGAAGCTTTTCGATGGTTCATGTCAAAGATTCTTCTGTCTATTCCCTGTAATTCTCTTCCGGTGAAGTCGAATAGTTCTTCGGTCTCCCGGTTGCGTAAGTCCATGGAGGCTGCTCCATATGAAGCAGTTAGAGATGCTTGGTTGAAAGATCAAGGTGAAGCCGTCGATCCCTTATTCCGCATCGCCGAACCTTCTTCTCTTGCGGAAACTCTCTCACTTGCGGACGGACAAGGGTATTCTTTTCCACAACAAGCTCTTCTACATGTATTTTAATTGCTTTTCTTCCTTTTGATTTCTTATTATTATTTTTATTTTGATCATAACCTTAATTTTGCAGCTTGGACGAGGTCAAAGTGAGGTACATACCGCATATCAATTCTACAAAGCGCGGTCCACCATGATGGAGTCCTGATTTAGGTCCATAGAAAATGACGCTTTAGATTTGAAACGGGAAAATGATGCGCTCCGCCAACAAATGCTTAATCTTCAGAACCAAGGTTTTATTCTTTCTTGCAGTTACTTTTTTCTTATTTTATTTCTCTTGTTTTCTAAACTACTTCATGGGATCAGGGGGGGGATTCAGAACTTGTATCTAGGATGTAGCATAGGATTACACAGTTGAGAGATCATGTTGTAAGGGTTAATAATGAGAATATGGAGATCAAGATAAAATTCAATGATCTTGTGGATAGTCATGATTCGGTTATTCGGGAGTATAATGAGCTGGAATCACAACATCGACTTTTATTCGTGGAAAAAGTTCTCAAGAAAGTAGAATTTTATGCCACTTTGCTGTGGACTAAAGTTTGCTTTTCTGAAGCACGGGCAATATATGGAAGATTGGAAGAAGAGAACCGTAAGCTTTGTGCGGAACAGAGGAATATCCTTGCGGGATTTTCCCATTTTGGATCGTATCATCATTCACAACTTTCCTCGTACATCGCCCAGCTCATTGAGGACAGAGACAACTCTTCTGCAGAGGCTTATGCTAAGGGAAAGCCCTTTCGGATGCTCAAGCTATGATTCTAAATTTATCTGATTCTGTTCTTCATCGGGAGCGATATTCTCCGGCTGCACAAAGAAATGGCAAGATGCACATCTAAGTTAAATCGTCTGCGGGACCGTGAAACAGAGTTAACTCAGTGTCAACAACATCTCGAACAACTCAAAGCCGATTACATCGAGCTTTCGGGAGAATATGATTTCCTTGATATTACGAAAGATGCAATGGGTCGTGAACTTGTAGAGTTTGAATCCCTCGCTAGAGGTATCCTATTTGATTGTAAGCTTAAAATTCAATATTATTCCCGCATTGATTAATCTGTTACTTTAATTTCAGGTTTTGAAGAAAAATTTAAGGACGCAACAACAAGAGTTACTAAGGCTGAGGAGGATCTTGGTGCCGCAACTACTAAGATAGAAGAACTCAACATGCAACTTAAGCTGTCTTCTGCCAAAGTTAATGAAGCACAAACTCATCTTGAGCTTGCCTCCAAAAAAGCCAGCGAAGCGCAATCTCAACTTGAGCTTGTATCTTCTAATGCTAAGAGTGTTGAAGAGACTCTAAGACATGAGGCTGCGAAGAATGAAAACCTTGTTCGAGATTTAGATGCTGAGAGGGGGGAAAATAAACTTTTTGAAAAGAAGAGTCCAGACATGCGAAACTGAAGTAAATCAATTCAAAGTGGAGATTAAAAATAGAAAAGCTTATATTGAATGGTTAAGAGTCGAAGCTAAAGCTAAAATTACAAAAGTGGTCAATAACACTCTTGACCAAGTACATGCCGATGGATTTACAAAAGTTTATAAGCGCAGAGATGTTCCCAATAATCCTCCCTTTAAAGACGTTCTTCCCGCTCCTTAGCTTTCTTTCCTTGTTGTTTCCTTCTTCTTCATCTCTTTATTGTAGTTGCTTTTTCATCTTTCCTTATAACTTTATTCCTAAAACAGATTTTGAATGTACATTGATTGTTAGTTTATTGTATGAGTGCAATTTATTTAAGCGCAAGGAAATTTTGTACCTTGAGTTATATTGTGGGTGTAACACATGTCTAACTTCACTCGGGCCAGGAGGAAGTTAGGATGCGGTCCCGAAAGTCTCCTAAAATAGAGAAAGATACAACAATAGTCACACACTCATTGACATTCACATGGAATTTCTTGGAGAGGTTACATTTGTAGCTTTACCTAACGTGAAACTGAATTGTCGTATAATTGTATTTTTAAATGTGAGCACTTCCTGAAGTGGAGAGTACCTGATATAAAAATCAATATAATGTTAGACATCTCTGTTGCGAAAAATATTATAGTCATAGGTATTTATTTGGATCTTTTAGGAAGATTGCATTTGATGTGCTTTACCTATTACGAATGCATACTTTTGCACAATTGCATTATGGATCAAGGATAATATGGTTTGAGATATTGGGCGTTCCAAGGATGTTGTAAAATTCCTCCATCCATATTCCGTAAGTCGTACGATCCTTGTCCTGCAACACCTTGTATAATGTAAGGTCCTCCCCACGTAGGTGTAAATTTTCCCGCTGCTTTATCTCTTTGGTATTCCGGGATTTGCCGCAGAACATACTATCCTTCCACAAAATTCCGCATCTTTACTTTTTTACTGTATTCTCTTGCCAATCTCCTTTGATAATTCTCCAGTTTTTGAAGTGTAACTTCTCTTCTTTCTTCTAGGTCATCCAACTTTTCCAACATTAAATCTGAATTTAAATTTTTCTCCCATGCTTCTGTTCTTGTAGCGGGTAGAATGACTTCCGTTGGAATAAATGCTTTTGTTTCGTAAGTAAGAAGAAATGGTGATTCACCAGTGGATTCCCTTCTTGTGGTACGGTATGCCCATAATGTATTATGAAGCTGCTCACACCACCGTTTATGGTGACCATCAAGAGTTTTCTTTAGATTCATGGCAATTGTCTTATTTGTTGCTTCGGCTTGTCCATTACTTTGCAGATAGAGTGGGGTTGACTTGTTTTTTTGTATATTGAATGCTTCGAAAAGCATATCTATATTTTTCCCTTGTAATTGTTGTCTATTATTTGAGACTATGGCTTCCGGAATTCCAAATCTACAGATTATATTTTCAAATAAGAATTTAAATACATCAGTATCCTTGATTCGTGCAAGAGCTTTGGCCTCAACCCATTTAGTGAAATAATCTGCGGCTATAATCAAATATTTTCTCTTTTTAGTTCCTTCCACCAATGGCCCGACAATGTCTATCCCCCATTTTACAAATGGCCAAGGGCTGAGCACCGTATTAAGTTCTGTTGCGGGAGCTTTTATTTTTTTCGCATAGCGCTGGCATTCTTCACACCTTTTTACCATGTTTTCCGCATCCTTATGCATAAATGGCCAATAATATCCCTGCATTTTTGCCTTTAATGCCAGTGATCGTCTTCCACTATGATTTCCCGCATCTCCATAGTGTATATCCTTGAGAATTCGCAACCCTTCATTTCGTGATAAACGTCGAAGTCCGACTTTCGGTAAAGAATTCTATCCCGCAACTGATAAGCGATGTCCGACTTTCGGTAAAGAATTTTATCCCGCAACTGATAGTTTAGAGATTTTGATTGCACCTTCCTTGCTTCGTTAGAATTTGTGGGTAATATCCCATCTTGCAAATATTGTTGTACTGAAACTCTCCAATCCTCTCCAGTTAGGTCATTCTCTATTTTTTGTGGGAAATTTGCATCACTTTGGATAGCTGCACCTTTAATATCTTCCCCAATTTGTTCTTCCATATTTTCAACTGCCACAACTTGATTGATGGTTCATATATACGACCAATTTTTACCGCTGATGTATTTCGATTTTATCATTGAAGAAATAAATGCTAACGCATCAGCATGTCGATTCTTATCTCTAGATAGATGCCGAAAGGTTATATTTGGAATCTGAAGCGCCAGTCTTTGCACAAGATTTTTATATTCTATCAGGTCTTCATCAAGCGCTTGATATTTTAATTCAACCTGTCGAATTATTAATTGTGAATCACTTGTGAGTCAGACATCGCTTATCCCCAACTCAATGATGAGTCTAAGGGCGTGAACCACATCCTCATACTCTACTATATTATTTGTATGTTCATCGAACTCTAGTCAGAATAGATGTACCATTCTATTCCCTGTAGGGGTTGTAACTACGATTCCAATTCCAGCACCTTCTTTATTCTTGGCTCCATCAATAAATACTTCCCATCTTTGGGGATTTACAGAGTTTAGGATGTCATGAGGGTCATCATCTTCAAATCCGGGCAAACCTTGAATTTCGATATCATAAAATAATAAGTAACTAAATTAATAAAAATTAGGAAACAAAAAATGAAACATGGTTGATTATTATTTTCAAATCCGGGCGAACCATTAATTTTGAAATCATCGTCCAACGGAAAATCTGCAAGGAAATCAGCCAAAATTTGCGACTTCTGTGCAGTTTGTAATTCGAATAATATGTTGAATTGTTCGAGATGTGCGCTCTATTTTACTATCCTTCCGAATTTTCCTGCATTCTTCAGTACTGACTCCAATGGTGCCTTGCTTGGTACCCGCACATAATGTGTCAGATAATACATACGTAATTTTTGGGTAGCAAACACCAGTGCTAAGATTAATTGTTCAATTTTCGTATAATTTCTTTCTGCGGGGTTCAAAGTCTTACTGGTATAATACACGTATTTTTCAATCTTCTCATTGGTCCGGACTAACACCGCACTTACTGCGTCTTCGGTCGCCGCAATATATAAGGCCAGAACTTCTTCAAGCTTTGGTTTTTGCAGTGCAGGTAATGATGCGAGGTAAACCTTGATATTTTGGAAATCTTGCTCACATTTATCATTCCATTCAAATTTATTTTTCTTTTTCAAAATATCAAAAAAGGGTTTGCATCTCTCCGAAGATCTTGCGATAAACCTGCTGAGTGCGGCCAAGCAACCATTTAACTTCTGCACTTCTATAACATTCTTTGGAGATGGCATATCTATTATTGCCTGAACTTTTGCGGGATCAACTTCAATTCCTTTTTTGGTAACCAAATACCCCAGAAACTTCCCTGAAGTGACCCCAAAAATGCACTTGTCAGGATTGACCTTCATTCTGTATTTCCGCAAGGCTTCAAATATCTCTTTCAAATCTTGTAAATGATCCTTCGAAAATTTACTTTTTATCAGCATGTCATCTACATAAACTTCGAGTGTGCGGCATATCCATGGTTTAAAAATTGCATCAACGAGCCGTTGATAAGTGCTCCTGCATTTCTCAGCCCAAACGGCATTCTGGTATAACAGTACAAACCGCGAGGAGTAAAGAACACAGTGTGCTCTTGATTTTCTTCAGCTAGTGCGATCTGATTATATCCTGATTGTCCTTCCATAAAGGATAAGGCTTCATGACCTTCAACATCGTCCACCAACTGATCTATGCTGGGGAGTGGATAACTGTCTTTTGGACATTTGTTCAAATTGGTGAAGTCTATGCAAATTCTAACTCCTCCATTCTTTTTTGGTACAATCACCATGTTGGAAATCCAAGTTGGGCACCGCACCTCTCGGATGAATCCCGCATCCATGAGCTTTTTTAGTTCTTTTTCAACTGACACATGATATTCGGGCGCAACTTTACGTATGCGTTGTCGAAAAGGTGTAGCTTCGGGGTGTATATGTAACTCACGTTGTACAATGTTTGGGTCGATGCATGGCATGTCCTCCATCTTCCATGCAAATATGACCATAAATTCTCGAAGTAGTATGATCAAATTTTGCTCCTTTTCCGCCTCCATCAGCGTTCCAATCCTTATAAACTTGGGAAACTCTTCCATTCCAATGTTAACATTTTTGGTCTCTTCTACTGGGGTAAAGGTGGGTTTGGGAGCTCCTAAGAGTGTCGGAGCCCCCTTTGATTGTTATGCTGGAAGACTACCTTCATCAATCTTTGGCATGGTTTCCTTTATGGCACTCGCTTCAGTTACTTCATTTATTGCTTTACTTCCCGCAGTCTTAATCATATACTGGTTGAAGGCTTCCTCTTTAGCCTTCCTCTTGCGGTCTTTCTTCTTATTTTGTTGCTGCTGTTGCCGCTCTTCATTCATGCGGACTTCTTCCATGATGCAAGATTTTGCCTCATTTTGATCTCCTCTTATCTCAATTTCTCCTTGCGGTGTTGGAAACCGCAAGTGCTGATGATACGTTGAAGTTACTCCTTTCAACTGATGAACCCAGTGCCTACCGATGATAACATTGTACGGAGATGGAGCCTCCACTACACTGAATTTTGTCAAAATACTTATCGGACCCGCCGCAACATCAAGCAAAATTTCCCCCTTCGGTTTTGAAGCTAATACGTTAAACCCATAAATTGTATAACATGAAAGAGTTAACTGATCATCTTTTAACCCCCTATCCATAAGAATTTTCCTTACGTTCCATCCAGACACAGGCAATGTAAGTACCAACGGATCGTTGTGCATTTCAACCTCTTGATCAACCTCATCTGCAGAAAAAGTAAATGGGGACGCCATCCATCCTTACCATGACTCAGTAGCTCTTCCCGCAACCTTGAAGACGTCATGATTGCAGACTCTTTTATTCCATTTCTCATTGATAGATGCACTCAAGGATGATTGATTTGACTCTGAATATGTGATCATGTTTATAGTTCGATTATTTTGGGGAATATTTACAGCTTTTCCCTTAATATACCTTGGTAGTGGATCATTTGATTGAATGAATTCTTTTAACTCACCTGCATCGATCAATCTTTGCACTTGCATTATTAAATTCCTGCATCGGTTTGTGGAATGACCCCGATAACAATGGTATTCACAATACTCCTTAGAATTATGTATATGTTCTGGTTGTTGTTCTTTTGTCCACGGCCACTGGAAATCTGGTCTATTTTTTATTGCATTTAAAATTTCAGAATAAGGAATATTGAGTTTAGTAAAAATTCGCTCCTCAAATTGCTGGATAAATTTTCTTCTTTCATCTATCTTAGTTCGCTTTGATTCATTATTTGGAATTTTTCCCGCAAACCTCTTCCCAGATCCGGATGATGGCTCTATAGAATTGGCTCTTTTTGCATTCTCTTTTTGTTGTGATATTGTTCTTGGATGTTGCCTCTGAATGTCCTGCAATCTTGCACATTTTTCAATGATATCTCAGAGATCTCCTTTGCTTTTTGGGTTTGTATTATGGATATCAACAAAGAGTTGGCTTTCCCGATTGGCTATTCCCCATTTATAACTATTGATTGTGACTTCTGGGGTTACATCCCCAATTTCTTGGCAGATCGTTTGCCAACGATCTGTATAATCTTTTATGGTTTCTTCTGTTGATGAGGCAAGTGAGTACAACTTGTCCATTCCTGCATCTACGGGCCGATTGTACATATATGCTTCTAAGAACTTGCGGGTCAATTGTGTGTAAGAATTTATCGACCCTTCTGGTAAATTTTCATACCACGCCAAAGCTATTCCTTTTAAACTCGAAGGAAAAATCCGCCACATGACAATGTCATCTTGTTCCCAACGTGTCATGGTGCGATTATAATATTTCAAATGAGTCGTTGGGTCTTTTGTCCCATCGTAGCGTTCGAAAAGGGGAATACTACATTCATGTGGTATTGATGTATATGCCAGGTGTGGTGCCAATGGTGTCCGTCTTGCTTCTTTTAACACTTCTTCTAATCTTCCACCCTCTTTATTCTTCAAATTCTTTATTTCTTCTCGCATTAATTCCATGTCCTCATAGCATTTTTGCCACTTGTCATTCTGCAACCTTGATCCATCAAGATCGCACCTGTCTGACTCATTCTGCTGGCGCAGGGGTTGTACCACCATTACTCTCTGATCTCCATTAATTTTCATCTTTCTTCCTACGGGTCTGCTGGAGCTTGCTTCTTGCTCCTGTGTTCTAACTGTAGATGGTTCCGCACCATGCTGGGCACTTTCTTTAAGTGCTTGATTTTCTTTGGTCAAAAGTGCAATTTGTTCCGCCCAAACTCGTTGTTCCTTTCGCATCGCATCCGTTTCTTCCATTAATTGTTGAATGTGATCCATACTGTTTTGAAAATTTTCTTTGGATGAACGACTAGTTAAGTGGCCTTCAGAATTATTTGTATGGTTATTATTGGGTTCTTGATCTTGTGACCTTCTCGTCATTTCCCTATATCATTACTATCCTGATTTCCTGAATTGGCATCTTGATCTTGCACGCTTCTATGTGACACTGTCCTCATTTGTGTATATACTTTTGTGGTGATGTAATTTCTTCTTAACTCAAACTTGTGTTGATGTAGAGATTTCTTGCAAGTATTCTAAAAGAGCTCAAATAATAAATTATGTGTTTCAAAAGGTTTTATCATTCTCAATAAACTTGCAACACAATTTGGTTGAAACCAAATGGTACATATTACTACCAAGCTGAACACTGAATTAACAATTTATTTCACTGATCTTTGAAGGTATCAGAAATTTAGTTGAACATAAAAATCAATTACCTAATAAATATGACATGTTGTTAGGTGAAAATTTCTTGAATTCGAGAAATAAGGTATAAGTTAGTAAAAAATAAAAAATATGATCATAACGACCAAATTTATATATTCATCAATTGACTCGTTTCATATATACAACTTTTTCATATGAACCTAAATTATTGCATTTTAAAGAGAAAAATTTCCAAATAAAAAACGACTCAAAATTTTGTCAGGTAGAATAAATTCTTTATTCCTCTCTGTTTCTAGCGCCAAATTGTGATTACCAAAAATCTGGGGACTTTGGGATCACAACCAAAAGTGTATGAGATCCAATAAAGTACATTATCTTATCATAAATCGTCTCACCATAACATTTTGAAAGTGAAAAAAACAATCAAAGTAAAATGAAATGACACAAGAATTTATGTGATTCAATTAGTAAAACTATTTACATCCAAAAGTAAAATAATTGGATCCATTAATATGATCATATTTATATCTATACAGAAGAAAAGAGAAGAGAAATAATTTATACCAATGAGATGACTTCATATAAATCATAATCATGTTCATCATGAATCAAATGAACTAAACAATTACATAAATTTCATACCTAAGCTCTTTGATATCACTTCCATGTATTTAGTCTAATTTCTCCTTCAATTTTCCAATCCCTTCTCATGCTAATGAGCTTGTTATTTATAGCTCAATTGATGAAGCCCACCAATCTACATTTCCACCTATTTATTCTTATCCATTCTTGGTGCGATATGTAGTTCCGCAAGGCCTATTCGCAATTCCCGCAAGGCATGATCGTTCCTTCCGCAAGTCTTAGCTTGCGTATTGCCTGTTTCCCATAGTTTCTTACGGATTATCCCGCACTTCTTCTGCGGTCTTGTAGTTTGTTTTGGATTGGAATGACTGTTGCGATCTTATTTAAATCACGACATGTTTGACCCGTAGCTATTTAAAGTGATTCGTCATGCTTTAATTCTTTGCGTTTCGATGCTTGTAGAATCGATACGTGTCAGTCATGCATCGATACTCATTATTACTCTTTATTGTGTCAGGCTTTCCCGCAACCTGTTGTCAGTCGAGCAATTAAAGCTGTCTGTCTTGGTCAGTACACTTTTACTTTCCCGCTACCTACGTGTTGGTCAGGCAGCAAGGCTTTCTGTTTTTTGCAGTGTGCCTTACTTTTCCACAACCTTCGTGTTGGTCAGGCAGCAATGCTATCTGTTTTGTGCAGTGTGCCTTACTTTTCCGCAACCCACGTGTCGGTCATGCACTAATGCTGTCAGGATCAATCTTTAAAGATTTTGCAGCTGTCAGTTCAACGCTTTCAAAAGAATTTGTTCCAGTGCTTCTCGTCTCATCATAGCTCGTTACTTCTCCAATAGTTTTTACCCACGTGTATCTCAGAATTTATTCTCTCACAATCCATTTGATCATTTCCCTCACCATGAGAAGCAAAACCTCCACCAGGATCAATGGTTTCTTCCATGAATTTGCACTAGAACAAAAACTCTAATTTCTGGAAAATGCGCTCTTTCTTTCTCCACACGAATGATTTTTTCTCGCTATTAATTTCAAAAGATAGTACATACATGGAACCCAACTTCCTTCACAATGTACCCTCGGTGGTTCAACAAAAAGAAATGTTTTTTTTTCGCATCGAGCAATTATCTTTGTGTATAAAGTATAGTCATGATGAGAGTGACCGTATGTACCAGGGTAAGAAAACTTGAAAGACATTTCTTGTGTCTCGTTGGCTTTGCTTTGAGTCTTCTTTTGTCTTTTGGTGGTAAGAAAACTTGAAAGTCAAGATCGATAATGCACGTTTTCTTGGTAGGAAGATAGAAATGAGGTTCCCAGGCCTTGTGCCACTATGGCACGCTTTACGCCTAATATTGAATACAATTTATTTTTTAGGGATAGTGCAAAACTCCGTCAACCTTTACGAGTAATGAATAAAATTTGTTGTTTAGGGACATTGCAAAACTCCGTCGACCTTTATGATATTTGGTTTAAGGTTTCTGCATCAGTTTTGTATTTTTAATATTTGATGCTTTGGGCGTTAAGAGGAGCACGCAACCTCGACACAGTGGTTATCCATATCCAAAAGCAATACAGATGTTGGAATCTAATTATTATTTTTTGCAATGATAAGTTATGAATTTCGGAAAGCGTTAATTTTTTTTTTGAGAATACAGTACACGATGAGAAGACCAGACTACAAAGTTGATAAAACTTCATTGGAACCCCATACCAAAAGGAGGGAACTAAAATTTTTTAACGATGATATGTAAAAAAGTGTAATGTAAACTATCATAGACCTGACAGTCTGTTAAATATAAACTTTGTATTTATTGACTTAGGTAAGCTTTTGTTGTACGTAAGAAATATGAAAATTCAAATGAAAGGTTTAGCGGGATTGGATTCGAGCCTTGGTATTGATATCAAACAACATTTTTTACAGGGACTTGCAGACTGCATTCTCGAGTTTGGATCCCATTAGGCAGAAGTACAACTTTACATCGGGTTTACAATCTCTTTTAACTCTGAAAAATTATTCAACTGCTGAAGTTTGTCATATCACTTTGTAATTATCAGAAAAAGACATAAAAATGAAATTGCACTGACCTGTTACCTGTATCCCTTTGCCCACACAGGCAAGGAGTATATCAGAGTACCCAAGCCAAAAGAAGGTAGAATTGTGATTGCAGTATATACATGTGTTCTCCAGGAATGCTTTGTCTGACTCATGGCACAGTACTCGGCTGCGAAAGTAGAAACAGTACTCAGACATCTTAAAAACCCAAATTGAATTCCAGTGGTGATCATTTGACAGCTTTCGTTGTTTACGTGCATTCTCCAAACAGACCAAACTCTGTCAAATTACAGTAGTTTTTAGATGTACCATGGATCAAGCATTCGTTTAAACTTTACAAAATTGGTAACCATATTTATTTTTCTATTAATGCGCATCTTCCAAACAGAAGACACAGTGATGTTGTGCGCATAATAATGGTCTTACCACTTTTTTCACTGGTGCTAGAGCCGCCATCATAGAAGCAGCAGAAACATTGGCAATTAGGGTTCCAAAAGGTATCCACTTCATCAGCCCCTCCCTTCCTAACCCGGGCCCATTAAGTCGAGCCAACAACCATCTGATCCACACACCAGGAGGTGCAACCATGCAAGCCAACCATAGATATGAATCATGGGGTTTTCGATCATCAACCCATTTTCTCAGCAATACCCCACTTACACTCAACAACAAACATAGCACCGCTGATAGCACAACCAAAATTGATATATGCCGATTGATATTGTCTACCCTCTAGTTGCAGCTTAAACAGGGGCTTTCGTTTGGTGAATTTTCTTTATTACCACGTCGTCTAATCATCTACCTGAATTCTTTTTCCGTTTGAATCCCCAAAATGATGGACATGAAAACAAATATACCTGCCAAAATTTACCCATGACTAGTTAAAATGAAAATGCCATGTAGATGTTCATCAATTTGGACTCTAAACAAAACTAATAATCCTGTTGAGCAAAACTTAACCATGCAAGTAATATAGTTAAGAAGTCCACACCATGCAATTTTTTGAGATCCTATACTCATTCAGATGAAAGTGGAGTTCACCATTCGAGACTTACCAGTTACGTAGTAATAAATATTTTAATCCACCCCAATCATGCATGAGCTTAACCGCCCTTTATTAACCATTCAGTCACATTCCTATTATCAATAATTTTTAAACGCAATAAACATATCAAGTTTAGGTACACCAACACAGGAACTACATTTATTTCGTCTTAGATTACACGATCAGTAGTTATCGAGGACCGCTTACACAATGCAGTCAAATGGAATCACTGCTCGATAATTGCTTATAGCAGCAATTGTCTAGCGCTATAGTTCTAATAACATTACTTAGTAAGATACGGCTTACCTATAAGACACTCTGCTGCCGCCATAGCCCATTTCCCTCTAACAGCGAGGTCCAGCATTTTCTGATTCTATCCACTGAAAGTGGTGAGACTTCCCCAGTATCCCGTGCTCAATCCAATGGCTATAAAGTCCGAAAAATGGGATATGTATGGTTTGAAAACAACTCCAAACCAACCCATCAAGAATGAACCTAACTGAAGTAAAGTAGAATATATCAAAAGTAGCTTCGCATAGTCAACTGACCTAATACATATGGAAATACTACGCTATCTATTCAGATCAATGGAATTAGTAAGATGGAGAAATTAGACCTAGATGAACTTAATCATTTAAATGAGTTCACGGAGATCCTCGGGGTCCACATGGAAAAGATCCAAGATGAAATCCCTTATTGTCCTTCAACAAATAAATGCAGAACTAAGCACTCAATTATCAGATATCCATAGATAGATATTATTACTTGAGTTTGAGGTTTTTAAATTGATATTTATTTTGGTGAGGATGATTAGATGGTTTTGTGAGCATTTTTACCAAAAGAGATCCCTTATATCATTTTCACCTAAAAGTGAGGTTCCATGGACATGTAACCTTTTCCGCAAACACATATATACGTATAGAATATATGGACGGATGAATGGAATTAGATGGTTAAATAAGCATCCTTTACAAAAGAGATACCTTGGATCATCTTCATCTACAAGTGAGGTCCAACAGACATGTAACCTTTTCTGCATACACGTGTGTACGTATATATATATATATATATATATAGAGATTGGTAGGTAGGTAGATAATAGATAGATATACATACCATATTAAAGGGAAGATCGAGGTAGAGAGTTGTTTCGTCACTTGTGACATTAGCAATGGTAGGGCCAAAAAGCTTTTTCAATAAATACCTTGTCAGCATCTAAAAAGTATTACACATAACACTCAGAATCTATTGCATGGATGCAAAAATGCTGAAGCACTAATACTCTTTTAACAAGTGAGTTAATTCTTTTCATGATTCGAAAGCTTCTATAAACTAATGAAATCTTGTTCACGGTTCTTTATCATTGGTCATAAATATCTCTGCAGCTTCTGTTCTAAAAATTACTAGAACATGATTAAAAGGTAGATCTAG
Organism: Papaver californicum; assembly: GCA_023531435.1. Taxonomy (NCBI): domain Eukaryota; kingdom Viridiplantae; phylum Streptophyta; class Magnoliopsida; order Ranunculales; family Papaveraceae; genus Papaver; species Papaver californicum. The sequence goes on along the minus strand of JAJJMC010033691.1, from coordinate 1,202,977 downwards.
GGCTGCACATCGGGTGGGTTGGGTCGAGTTTGACCTCACCTGCACCCGACCCGCTACATCGGCGGGTATTTAATTTTCACATGTACTGGACCCGTCGTAAAATGGGTCGGGTCAGGTCTGACCCAACTTTAAGGCGGGTCGGGTGCGAGTGACCCGTTTTCACCCGCCCAGACTAATAATCCTGTTCTTGTTCCTGTTTCTGTCCTGTCCGGTTCATGTCCTGTTCTTGTTCCTGTCCTGTTTCTGTCATGTCCTGTCCTGTACTCCTGTTCTTGTTCTGTATATTGATTTGTTTTGTATCATGTACTCCTATTACGTTCTTAATACTAACTCGATACTACAAAAGATGGTGCCGGGGATGACCCAGATGTACTCCTTGTCCCTTCTAAGGATGCCCGTGGACGTTGAGGCAGAGGTCCCATTTGCGATCGGGATAGATTACCGTATACTTGTACAAGTGGAAGATCTGAACTAACGTCATCTTCTGAGATTTCAACCATGGTGGTAACCTACAAGGAAGAGATGGCAAAAGAGGTGAGTTACTAAAGCTTCATATAAAACAGCATAAAAACATGGTAGAATAAAACAGTAGAATAAACAGTAGAATAAAACAGTAGAATAAACAATTCTGGAATAAACATGGTAGAAACAGTAGACTAAAACAAATAGCTCTATTTAGCTTTATAGTAGCAGGAACGAAAACCATTTATGCATATATCTCAGTGACAACTCAATCAAGTTTTAATAATATTGCTTCCAAAGATTCATCATTCATTACTATGTAGGAATACAGCTATCAAAATCTCATACCGGCTAGTTTCACTGCCCAGATGTTATTGTATAATTTGTATTGGCATAATGAATATATATCTTGTGTAAAGATTTTTCTTCAGTGACCTGAACTGTAAATCTTTTTCCTTTTCGTTTTCTAAATGAGAGAACATTATTGAAGGAACTCTAAATCTTATTCTCTAGTGCAGTCAATAACCGAAAGTGGCGCTTTGAAGAAAAGGTTTTATCAACCCATTCATTTTTTCTTTACAGTCCATTCATTTATAATATATAACATAACAATGCAGGTTTTATATCATTGTCTTTGTGAAGATGGAGAGGCACCGGTAAATCAACACACCAATCCTGATGGGTTTGTTGGGTTTGGCCTCAACAGAGATTTACTGCACATCAATCCTAGTTGTTGCATTTTTTGTTTTTCCTAGGCGTCTTACTGTTAGCAGTGAAGTTCCGACAAACCCATTCTGACCCACTTCAATAAGGAATGACAAAGATTACAGTATAAGCTTTCTTAGCCCTTAATAGTTACCTCCTTATATACTTGGTAGAGAACCCGATCCAGGCTTCCTGGAGACTACCTGATTGTCGCCAGGAGCGTGGTCTTCAAGTTTTTACGTAATTGTATATTAATCGGGAAAGAAGATATGTGTGGATTTGAATCAAGTTACAAGTTGTGGCCTATAATAACCTACAGTGTGTTCAATGGGATTACAGTGATTCATATGTGGTCACTCACGCCTAAACTGCTTCCCTCTAACGATTGAGGGCCTCTCTGGAGTTTCACATGACGGCCTATATCGATCTTTTTGTGTATTCTTTCCTAGCTAGCTAGTAGTCACATTGCCGAGTGAGTAAGGGAAGGATGAAGATAGACTAGGAAATGCATGGTTGTATAAGATTAAGAAAACAAACTAAAGATGGTTGTACACATAATCAAGGAATCCATGCATTTAATTTTTTTACTACTACAGAACAGTATTGTAGTTACTTAACTTAATATCCTAATGCACATTTTCAAATATAACACAATAATGCTAATTAAGCTAACATTCAAAAAACTAAATTAAGTTGGAGTGCATGCATGCTTGAACTTCAAGTATAGGCTACCTCTTATCCTATTAACCTTCTAAATTACAGAAAAGGAAAAAAATCCCCAACTTTTAATGAACCCTAAAATTAATTTCATAAAGGGACAAATTAATACAAAACAATAGGTGATTCATGGGAAATGAAGGTTTGTGTTCCATTTACTTACTTGTTTCGACGTAAAATTGGATTTAAATTTTATAGTTTTCTACTTTTCTTCAACTTTTTCTTCCTGCAACCAAGTGAGGAACAATGGGATTTCAGGTGAACAATCTGGCTCTGTGAAGAACTATGTTACGGAGATGAACACATACCTGAATCTTGATCGAACTTCGAAGAACGATGTTACGGTCCTTACGGAGATAAAGAAGAAGAAGTGAACTGAACTGAAGAACTCTTTCCCTTTGTGAAGTGAACTGAACTGAAGAACTCTTTCCCTTTGTGAACTGAACTGAACATCACAGATTCATAATAAGTTAATAACCCGTGTAAAGATTGGGCGGGTGGGCGGGTCGGGTCGGGTGAGAGGAGATATCACCCGTACTCGACCCGCTAGAAGTCGGGTTTCAAAAAAATGACCCGCACCCGACCAGTTCATCGGCGGGTCGGGTATATTTGGACGGGTGCGGTCGGGTTGGATCGGGTTTGTGCAGCCCTAGATAGATCACACTTTTAATTACTTATCTGCCCCAGTTACCAAGCGTTTTTTCAATAAAATGCTGAAGTGGCCAACTACGAGGATTTTCCTACAGTTCCTCCATTGTCAATCATTTGTTACAAGCACCACAACTACTTGAAATTACAAATAGGAGTTTTTTTTTTTTTTTAATAAACTAAAATTCAAAATTTGTAACTGCCAGGGAATTCACTGAAACCAAGGAAGGCTTGGATAATTACACCCAGAATTCCAAAAACAGCCAGATGGACAAAGTACAAAACATATTCCAGCCAAACAGGCAAGTTGTATGGGTTTTCCTGTAAAAAAGAAAAAAAAAGAAAAATTAGATGGACATCACAAAACATACTCCAGCCGAACATGCAGGTTGTATGGGTTCCACTGCAAATAAACATTTTTACACATCCACAGAACCCAAAAAATAAGTAAATAAAAACAAGTGAACCTAATGAACAAAGGAAGATAGGTCTACATCGCACCATATTTTCACAGTGTACTCAGGTAGAGAGAGAAATATTCAAGAACTAGTAACACAACAAGGGAAACCAAACACACAAGTATCTACTTTCTGTAACAAAAGGAGGGAAATCGGTAACGGCTAACATCGATTTCAAAACACTATTACTAAATGCTATAAATAATACACCATTTATTAGAGCCACATCAGGATGGACATAAGCCATACAACCGTATCTCCCAGATCAACTTCTGACTAGATTATTTATTTATTTTTAAATTGCCAAACTAGCAAACCAGGACCAAGTATGTACTACATTTTCGCCTATAAAAGTATGTTCAGTATGTCATAGTTCGTAAGTTTCAATGCTAAATACTTATTCAAGTAATTTATTACGTAGTTATAGCAATGTAAAAAGTCATCTTTGTGTTCTTCAAAAAATTCTGCTTGAGAAGTTAAGCGGCATTTTTTAATGCCAATGGCTCTTAGTTCTAGGCATCACCATCCAAAAGTTTTAAAATTCACAAGTCTTCTTCTTTTTCATACAACTCATAATCAATCAATGGCAGAAAAATGGGCCCTCACCTAGCTTTTGGTTAACTATCGTTGCTTGAACACAGTTATAGCTCAGAAGTACTCAAGTTTATCAAGGAATTTTTTTCTCATTTCCTCACTGTAATATAGGGAATGCAAGCCTCTATCACCAACAAGTAACAGTAGTAAAATAGTGACATGTTTTTAGTGAAAGAAGTTTCAAATTTAATATGTCTGTCTTCCAAAGTTCATGGCTTTCATACCAAGTTTTTTTCCATGAACGAAAATTAGAGTGGATTTGCACTATGAGAGGCATTGACTAAATCCAAAAACAATATTAACAGTAGTTTCTACTGTTAGTTAGCTCCTTAATATCATTACTGACACTAAAACATGATAATACACTTTACTAGTTTATTCTAAAATAGAATCATCCCTAGTACGTATTAACATATTTTCCAGCTAGATCAACAACATATTATTAAGTAGAACGTCTAGCACAGCTCCTTATCATGAGAACTTAAGACTGCAATATGATTAGAAACTTTACTTATGTTGAATCAGATTCAATACCAAAAGATTAACAAGTCCAGATATTCTATAACATAATTAACATCATGCATAGAGAAAAACAGTTGTTAGATAGTATAACGAGATACAAACACAGTATGAAGACTACTAGTTTATGACTTGGACTTCTTCTTCTATCTCCTCATGCTTAAGATGATGAACAAGATCAGATTTTTCTTTTCATCATGAGGCGAAAAGAGAGTCTTTGTCATGTTTACCATGTGTATCTATAACTTTTCCATCCTGAGTTAGATTGGCACCTCATTACTCGTTAAGCTACATAGGACACCTCATATACTATGTAAATCTAGAATTAACCATAAACAAGATTAAGAACAGGATTAAAACCATAAATCTTACCTTAATGCAGATTAATACTTATCCATTTTAACTCAAACTAAGTGAGGGTTAGCTCTTAAACCATAAAAATCCCTACATCTATCGCTTCAAATTCTGTTGCACATAGCTAGATTTTCCCAAAAACCTTCCAGCAAATATCCTTATGTTATATCCCTAGTAGTCAAGATTCTTAGTGGTCTTTATGTTTGGGTATGGTGCAGAAATAAGTTAGCAAACTAGACGTGGACACTTAATAGGTTGCTGCAGTGGAGCATCAATGCATATTTTATGGTTCCTAACGAAAACAAAACAAAAAAAACTTTTTTGATCCGTAAGATAAACCTTTTTATCCTCTTCTTTACTGTAGGTGTTAGTCAGCCAAATCATTAAAATTTTGGAGCTTTGTTGTAATGCTTAGTAAAGTAAAAACGTGTCACCAGTATCTAATCTCAAAAAAATGTATGATAATAGAGGAAAAGGATAAGGGACCGATTGGAAGTGTTGGCTTGATTTCTGCAATGATCTACTCTGATTCCCATCTCTCGCGCATAAGAATCCATCAGTCGCAAGTGGAGATACAATCTCTGACATAAGTGGAGTGACGGGGGACTTGGCGCGGTACTTCATGTGGCAGTGTAAACCCACTTTCAAGAAATACTAGATTATCCACAGAGAACCACCGACAACTACCGCTGTCACAATGTCTTTTGCTTTATATTACCCGATCACCAATATCTCCTGCCTGTGAAGCAATTTCTTCTTCATACTTGTCATCTAACAATTGAATACTACCACCACGCGAGATACTTAGAGAATTTCTTCTAGAAGAAGAATACGTACTCCTAACTATATTCGATCCACTTTTTTGTAGTTCATTGGCATTACTTCCATGCTTACTGTAGTTCTCTTGACCGAGACTGATTCGTGAAGATCCATTAGCATTCTCCAAATTTGTAGAGTTCCCAGAGTTCTGAACGAACCCATTATTGGTATCTCCTCGATGCATGATTCTCAGAACAAATTTCTAAGATCACTGCAAATAAGACACCAAACTCCACCATTTACTTAGGCTGAAATGTAATGTGCCTATGTAATGAATGTAATAAGCGTATTTCTAAACCAAACAAACAAGTAATAACAAAAAGTGAGGTCTTTAAACAGAACCAACTAACCTCACTATATTCTTAACAGAATATGAATTAATATATAAATAAATAAGAATCTGCACTAGCAACCAGGAAGCTAAATGAGACAAGTAAGTGTACTAAATCCACCATCAATCAACTTATGAAAGGAACCCGATTTCTAAAACATAAAAACTGAAACAATAACAAGAAATACAAGTTACTGCCACTCTTTCATCTGAAAAAGTAAAGTAGTTGGTTCGCAACACAAATTCCATTAAAAAATCTTCGCTCGGTCATCAAATCAAACAGCAAGCATGCAATTACATGGAGAATTTCGATAGTGGAATTAATTATTCATGTAAAGATTACGCAAGAATGAATGATTCATAACCTTAACAATAACAAATAAGAACTAAAAAAGAATTGTTTAAATAAGAACTCCAGTCAATCTAAATTGATGTCAAAAAAGGTTATACAAGAAGTTACCAACACTTTAAAGATTTTATTTATATATATAACATAACACACTTTTGATATTAACAGTAAAGTAATGTATTTAAATGAAATTAGAAAACTAAGGATAAATAGAATTTGCTTTCAACCCAATCAAAAATAAGATATATGCATCAGAACAAAATCCCTCAACCTTTTATGGAAAAGGTAAAGCCCCAAATATTTTGTAATTATATTCTTAGAAATGAAATTGCAGTTACTATTTACTAATTCACTTAAAAAATCATTATAAAGCTCCAACCCTGAGAAAATTAACTAATTAGAAACTAGAACTAAAATCTATAATATTATTATGAATAATTAATAGTTATAAAATTGTTAATCACCTTTAGTTCTGAATCTGTTTAGCTGTTCTAGACCCCAGAGACCCCATTTCCAGCGAGAAAGAGAAAAAGATACCAAACAAGCCCCTAACGACCTTGATTTGTTTCCCACTTCCCTCTTGTAGCTCTTTTTAGTTCAGGATTATTATTTACTAAAAAAAGGGATTTCATGTTTCCACCCAGGAATGAAACACTTGGCTGTATCTAAAGTCGGCGAGGTACGATACTCCTAGACAAAGAATTATATTTGACATAATCAGTGATAAACAATTAATGTTATAATTTTATAATTTTACAATTTACAAGTAGTTGTATATTGTGTTGCTTAGAAGCTTTAATATAGGGAATTTTTGGTATAAAAAGATCGATTAAACTAGTTTCATTTGATACCTAATATCCCTAAACATAGAATTTGTACGGGAAGAAAAATTAAAACAAAATAAAAATAAAATAATATTGTTAATAAATACATGTATATCCTTATAGATTTTATCGGTTGATACGACGACCGATAAGGTCAATATAATCGGAATATTCGTGTATCACTGATAGTTTGCATATCGTATCGGTTCAAAGCCGACACGCGATATATCCGGATATTATCGGCCAATACGGCCGATATTAACTACATTAGATCTGTCAACTAGGGTCAAAACCCGTGGATCAATCCTAACCCGACCCGTATAAATCCGGACCTAACCAGCTTGTTGATTAATAGGGCAAAAAAAAACTAGGGTTAAGCTTTTAGAACCCGCGGGTTAAACAGGTTGACCTGCCTAACCCGCGGGTTAACCCGTCATTAAATATAACTTTGTCTACATCTTAAAGATAAGATGAATAGGAAAAGGAGACGGTTGCTTCAAAGAAAAACAGAGAAAGAGGCGACACAATATGTTCTTACAGTGTGAGATATCTTTTTTAATACATTAGGTTTTTTGGTTCATTTAAATAAGTAAATTAAAGTACAATATTACACATATATTTAATTAAATAGCTATGAGCAACAGTAGTCTCATAGTGTAGTGGTTGGGTTGTTGAGTTACACCTAGTTGAACTAGGTTCAAGCTTTCTAACAACTTATATCTTATGTTTTTTAACAAAATGAAAAAGTAATCTAAATACCAGAACTAACCAGCCAACCCGTCAGAGCCAATCCGCCAAGGGTTAGGGTTAAGGTTTATGATCCGTTTTATAAATTTGCTAGGGATAGGGTTGACTACTCTCAATCCGTGATCCACCCAACCCGCCACAGATTGATCCTAATTCGGCCCATTGATAGGTCTAAACTACATTGAGCAAAACAATGATTTTTCTATCCTATCTCTGTTATAAAGATCGTTTTTTTGAAAATTGTGATGTAATTTTTTTTTTATATTATGGTGATTTAATCTCTATCTTCAAATTATTATTTTTCAATAATTTTTATTTCATCCAATAGTATACTAATGATTTATAAAAGTAATCTCATGAAAGCTTAAATTAATCTCATCGAAGTTAATCTTGTTGGATAATATACTTCCTGTAACAGAGAAAAACAAACACAGAGAACTTGAAGATGATTAAGGGAGGGTTAGAATTAAACTGCACACACACTCAAACACAGAGAGGTGAAGTCGCCTGTTCAACAGACTGCCCTTAACTCAATATTTGCCAGGTACACCTTCAGGAAGATGCTGCTATACCCTTTCAGTGACAAACTTGAATTCAGGATAAAATCACCTGATACCAACCCAGCTAGCAAAGCTCGTTGGCCCGTTGTGAACTTAACAGAAGATGAAAGAAAAAGAAAGTAAATTCTCGTGCGCAAATCAAAGCAAGAAGAGGGGAAAAGTCGTCAGGACAGTGGCTGCGACTGGGGTAAACGAAAACCTTAGTAATGTTGTTCTTTTATAGGAGAAAAAATCTTTTGAGTTTTAAAACGGTGAAAATTTAATTTGAAATATTAAATCCCCATTAAAACACAAACGTTAAGATTCTTTTATTTAAAAAATATTTATGATTTTATTTTTCATTTAATTCAAAACGGTAAAATATTTATTTAAAAATAAAGAAACGTTTTCTCATTGATGGGTACACGTGTGCACACGCAAGAACGCGCCAGGCACACGGCAAGCTCACGCCAATGGTCACACCAATGGTCACACCAAGGCTCACACCAAGGCTCGCACCAAGGATCACACCAAGGCTCACACCAAGGCTCACACCAAGGCTCGCACCAAGGCTCGCACCAATGGTCGCACCAAGGATCGCACCAAGGGTCGCACCAAGGCTCGCGCCAAGGCTCACGCCAAAAACACACGCAAAAGCACACGCAAGCACCGCAAGCTCCGCAAGCCCGCAAGCCCGCGGCCTGCGGTGCTTCGGTGCGAAGCACCGTACATGTATGCATTTGCCCACTAGTCCATTTCCCAAGTCCATATCCAATCCACTAGTTCTTTTCCTTATATAGAACATATATGGTAATATGCATGAACTTCCTCTTTGGTTTACCCAATGTGGGATAATCAAAGGTTTCTCATTCACTAAGAAGTGAAAATGGATGGCTTTAATTCCACCCAAGTTTGGACTAGTGATCCTAGCACCCATCAAGCTAATTAAAGTAACAAAAATTTATTTAAGTAAGAGACTATTAATTTTAGTAATATCATTTTTATTTCCCAACAATCCCCCACATGAATGACGAAACCGAAAAATCGGAATATCGGAAAAAACGAGAAATACCTCTTAAGCAATAGGTGACCATTTGGAATTGAACCTTTGCTTAGTGAGAAGCACCGGAACTACTTGATGGTCAGTGAACGTGATGTCTTGAACTGCCATCGTTTAGTGTAATTCTTCAATAACTCCTTACGCGAGATATCTCTTAAAATGCTGTTAAGTTCACGCCGTTGTGTCCGTTTTGGCCCTGGACGTATCCCGTTTCTCAGAATGCTCTAGAGAATCAGCTCAGTTCTCATAGGAAGCGACCCACTTCCTCATTCAGATAGGTGAGTTCTATCAAGAGTGTTAACTGCTACACCCCATTTCAATCTTAAATTGAAACTATAGAACTCATTAAGACTTTACTCTAAGTCATCCTCACTTGCAGTCACACTATCACGTCTACACCATAGGGAAGGGACAGAGAAAATAATTCTCTGATAGTGTTTAATTTTTACCCACCACAAATTAGTTGTCTCATTCAAAACCTTGATCTTGGGATCTCCAGTCAGCAAGGTTGAGTATCCTTCATGGCAAGTTTTAATTTATGAGCTTAAGTCCCATCCCCCTCGATGCATTACTAACTACCTCCTTGGACAAGCCTTTCGTCAAAGGGTCCGCGATATTCTCCTTAGACCTTACAAAGTCAACAGAAATAACGCCAGTTGAGATTAGTTGTTTTAGAGAATTGTGTCTTCTCCTTATATGAATAGATTTTCCATTATAGTTGCTGTTTTTAGCATTAGCTATTGCAGCTTGATTATCACAATGTATAGATACAGCTGGCACAGGCCTATGCCAGAGAGGAATGTCTTCTAAAAAGCATCTTAGCCAAGCGGCTTCCTCTCCTGCTTTATCTAACGCTATAAACTCGGATTCCATAGTGGATCGAGCGATACAGGTCTGTTTGGAACTCTTCCAAGACACTGCTCCACAGCCTAGAGTGAAAACGTATCCACTCGTAGACTTAGACTCCTCTGAGTCTGCTATCCAGTTTGCATCACAGTATCCTTCCAGAACAGCAGGGTATCTCTCATAACTTAACCGAAAGTTTAAAGTGTATTTAAGATACCTCAGCACTCTGAAAAGTGCATCCCAATGCTCTTGTCCTGGATTACAGGTATACCTACTTAGTCTACTCACTGCATATGCAATGTCTGGTCTCGTGCAGTTCATTAAGTACATCAGACTTCCTATGAAACATGAATATTCAAGTTGCGAGACTCCATTGCCTTTGTTTTTCTTGAGTCTACAGGAAGGGTCAAAAGGAGTACTTGCAGGTTTACTATCAAACTGGTTAAATTTCTTCAGAACTGACTCAACATAATGAGATTGACTGAGACTGAATCCATTAGACTCCTTTCTAATTTTCATCCCTAGGATTACATCAGCAGGACCTAAGTCTTTCATATCAAAGTTCTCATTCAACATGTTCTTAGTGGAATTAATGATTTCTAAGGTTGTACCTAGTATAAGCATATCATCAACATACAGGCATACCATCACACAAGCATCATTGACAGATTTAGTGTAAACACATTTGTCAGCTTCATTTATTTTAAAACCACTAGAGAACATCACATGATCAAATTTTTCATGCCATTGTTTAGGTGCTTGTTTTAAGCCATATAAAGACTTTTTAAGTCTACACACCTTCTTTTCATAACCCTTCACCACAAAGCCCTCGGGTTGGTCCATATAAATTTCTTCATCTAGTTCACCATTTAGAAACGCAGTTTTTACATCCATTTGATGTATATCTAGGTTATGGATTGCAGCAATTGCAATTAGCAACCTAATTGAAGTTATTCTAGTGACAGGTGAATAGGTGTCAAAGAAATCTACACCTTCTATTTGTTTATAGCCTTTAGCTACAAGTCTAGCTTTATATTTTTCCACGCTTCCATCAACCTTACGTTTTCTCTTAAAGATCCATTTACAACCTATGGTTTTGCTCCCTGGAGGTAAATCTACTATTTCCCAGGTTTCATTCTGAATAATAGAATCCATCTCACTAATAGTGGATTCTTTCCACCATGGAGCTTCAGACGAAGTCATGGCCTCTTTATAAGTTTGTGGATCAGATTCAACTAAACAGGTAATGAAGTCTGGCCCAAAAGATTTTTCTAATCTAGGTCTTTTGCTTCTTCTTGGCTCATAAACAGGTTCATCTTCTTCTACCGGTAATGAATGGCTAGAAGAAGGGACATCTAGAGGATCTACACGTATCACGCGAGATTCAGTTTTCATTGGAAAAACATTTTCAAAAAACGAAGCATCTCTAGATTACAAAATGGTGTTCACACTGATTTCTGAGTTATCGGAACTCACAACCATAAATCCATAAGCAGTGGTGTGCTCGGGATATCCTAGAAATACACAATCAACGGTTTTAGGTCCTATTTTAGTCCTCTTAGGTGGAGGAATAGAGACCTTGGCTAAACACCCCCACACTTTGAGGTATCCATAAGAGGGTTGTTTGCCTTTCCACAATTCATACGGTGATTTTTCTGTTCCTTTAAGGGGCACCCTGTTCAGGATATAGCAAGCTGAGAGGACGGCCTCCCCCCACAAGTTCGCCGGTAGTCCTGAACTGATTAATATGGCATTCATCATCTCCTTAAGGGTTCGGTTTTTTCGTTCAGCCACACCATTAGATTGTGGTGAATAAGGAGGAGTTACCTCATGAATTATGCCATGTTGTGCACAAAAGTCTCCTATAGGGGTTACGTATTCACCCCCACGATCAGACCTTACAGTTTTAATGGTGGTACTCATCTGGTTTTCTACTTCTAATTTATATAATTTAAATGCCTCAAGAGCATCATCTTTTCCTTTAAGCAAGTAGATATGACAGTATCTAGTACAGTCATCTATGAAGGTAACAAACCATTTTTTTCCACCTCTGGTTTGGATTGATTTCATATCAACTAAGTCAGAGTGAATTAACTCTAAGGGATTAGAAACTCTGTGGACATTTTTCTGAAAAGGCTTCTTCGCATATTTTGATTCTACACAGACTTCACATTTATGTTCATATTCCAAATTTAATTTTGGAATGCAGCCAGATTTTGCCAATTTGTTCATTGAATTATAATTTACATGACCAAGTCTACCATGCCAGATATTCAATGAGACAACAACATAAGAAGAATCAACTTTATTAATTTCAGTAGAGATTACAGATAATTTGTAAAGGCCCTCAGCCTTATAGCCCTTTCCCACAAAGTCCCTACCCTTAGTGATAATCACTTTTCCGGACTCAAAAACAATTTTAAAACCCTTGTCATCTAGCACACCACTTGAAACGAGATTCTTGCAGATGTCTGGTACATGTAACACTTCATTCAATGTGAGGATTTTCCCAGAAGAAAGCTTCAGCGAAACCTTTCCTTTTCCTGCAACTTGTGCTGCAGAAGAATTACCCATATAGAGTTTTTCTCCTTCTCCTACTGTCTGGTAGGAGGTGAACATATCCTTGCTTCCGCAGAAATGTTTGGTAGCTCCAGAGTCTACCCACCAGTCTCTCACATTGGTAACTAAGTTAACCTCAGACACCGTGCCAGAAAATTTATTTTTACTACTTTCAGCCAAGTTTACATTTTGTTTCTTAAAATTCGCATCTTTGCGTTTTCTACAATGCATTGCCATATGTCCAAACACACCACAGACATAACAAGCTCCCTTAATCTTACCAATAGCAGACTTTGGTTTTTGAAATTTACCTTTTCCTTGAGGGCTAGGCTTGCGCTTGTTGTGGTCCAGACTGAGTGAAGCAAACCTGTGTTCGATCACATGAGCTTTGTTTGACATGTCTCTTGCAGAGGAGACATTCTTGTCCTTTGAGCACAGCAACTCTTCAACTTGTATTTTCTTGCCCAGTTCTATCATAGTAATCTCACCAGTTTCATGCCTTAGTCTTCTCTTGTATTCGGCCCATGAACTTGGTAACTTTTCAATCACAGCAGATACTTGAAAGTTTTCAGAGATAGTCATACCTTCAGCAATGATTTCATTAATAATTTTCTGCAACTCCAGAAACTGGTCAACCACAAATTTTTCATTCAACATCTTGTATTGTAAAAAACGTGCAACCAGAAACTTTTTACTTCCTGCAGTTTCTGCTTCATATTTTTCTTGCAGTGCAGACCATAAATTGTGAGCAGAAAAATCATCCTTAGCATTGTAAAAATCATACAGAGAGTCTTCAAGGCAATTTATGATTTTTTGCCAAATAGTTATTTCTCGTCCAGGTCTCTTTTTCCTTGGATGATTCAGGAGCATCCAGAGCTTTGTTATATGGTTTCAACACTATTTCATCAAGCATGTGGAAACTCAGGAAAAAGAGCATCTTCGACTGCCACCTCTTAAAATCCTTACCAGAAAACTTCTGAGGTCTCTCAACATCAGTCTTTGCCATTGTTACAGAAGATTTGTTGATTGCACATCTATTGAGTTAAGATTGTTGGATAATATACTTCCTGTAACAGAGAAAAACAAACACAGAGAACTTGAAGATGATTAAGGGAGGGTTAGAATTAAACTGCACACACACTCAAACACAGAGAGGTGAAGTCGCCTGTTCAACAGACTGCCCTTAACTCAATATTTGCCAGGTACACCTTCAGGAAGATGCTGCTATACCCTTTCAGTGACAAACTTGAATTCAGGATAAAATCACCTGATACCAACCCAGCTAGCAAAGCTCGTTGGCCCGTTGTGAACTTAACAGAAGATGAAAGAAAAAGAAAGTAAATTCTAGTGCGCAAATCAAAGCAAGAAGAGGGGAAAAGTCGTCAGGACAGTGGCTGCGACTGGGGTAAACGAAAACCTTAGTAATGTTGTTCTTTTATAGGAGAAAAAATCTTTTGAGTTTTAAAACGGTGAAAATTTAATTTGAAATATTAAATCCCCATTAAAACACAAACGTTAAGATTCTTTTATTTAAAAAATATTTATGATTTTATTTTTCATTTAATTCAAAACGGTAAAATATTTATTTAAAAATAAAGAAACGTTTTCTCATTGATGGGTACACGCAGGCACGCGCCAGGCACGCGCCAAGCTCACAGCAAGGCTCGCGCCAAGGCTCACGCCAAAAACACACGCAAGCACCGCAAGCTCCGCAAGCACGCGGCCTGCGGTGCTTCGGTGCGAAGCACCGTACATGTATGCATTTGCCCACTAGTCCATTTCCCAAGTCCATATCCAATCCACTAGTTCTTTTCCTTATATAGAACATATGTGGTAATATGCATGAACTTCCTCCTTGGTTTGCCCAATGTGGGATAATCAAAGGTTTCTCATTCACTAAGAAGTGAAAATGGATGGCTTTAATTCCACCCAAGTTTGGACTAGTGATCCTAGCACCCATCAAGCTAATTAAAGTAACAAACATTAATTTAAGTAAGAGACTATTAATTTTAGTAATATCATTTTTATTTCCCAACAAATCTTATGATGAAAGCTCTATGTATTAGGGGAAGGCAAAACCCCGATACTAACTACCATATATCTTTACCAGTTTAGTATATAAAATTTTTTCGTATAAAAAAAATGATTTATAAAATAAATAGTGGTATTTTGATGTAAATTATGCCATATTATAGGAATAAATGACATGTAATCGTAATTAGATAATAGAGTAAGGTAAAGTATGAAAGTTTGAGTGAGTTGTCACTATAAAACAGATTTGAAGGTTCCCTATCCATTCTTCAAATTTGAAGATGATCAGAAGATGTAGATAGGAAATAACTAGCTTAGGCATTTAGTCATTGTAGTCGTAGGTCCGAGTACAACAGGTTCCTCTTAGGAGTCCCAATCATAACTAGGTATCCACATGTAATGGGCTCTGAATGGCGTAACACCGGAGGAGTACATTTGTAATCAACTGTGTCGACCATCCTTGTAACATTACATCACTTGAAGGTTTTGTCTTCAAATTACCTATAAACAAGACCATTAACCTTCAAGTTAAGGGTCCCTAACTTTTGAGCCTCTTATGATCACCTTTTATATAATTATTGTCTCTTAATTTGTGTTTTAGTTTAGCAGTGATTTTATCTCTATTTGTATGTGGTTGTTAGCTTTTTAGCAAGTATTTTGGCGTCGACTAACCGTATAAAAAATGCATCTAAATCAAAAGTCACGTAGGGATTTTTCAAGTCTCGGCACCCAGAATCGAGTCTGGAGTTAGGAGCAGAGTCACGTCAAGAAAAATAAAAGTAACTACTTGACAGGTATGGATCTCGATAGACGTACATAACCCACCAGTCTGTGACAGTCAGCATCAGAGAGGATAGCAGGGATAAATCTGGACGTCATTCTCGCCAGAGTGGATACACTAGTCGAGCTCGTCAAAACTCAGAAAGCCTTCAGTGCTGAACAAGTCTTAACAGAAGCCATTTCAGGAACAACAACACCGACAAACCCGAACTCAACCCCACATTACGTACACAACATTCAAATAAAGCAGTCGGACCAACCAACCTACGTATATGCACCATCAACGGAGGAAGAAGTGCTAAGTCCATACCGGCAACAGCACATGGTGACAAACCCTCAAACTGAAAAAATTCACCCCACGAGTTTCCAATAAACAACGACTCGGCAGTACATAACAGAGTTCATACAAGAATGGTAGCGCATCGTATCATCCGCATAGGTGGATGAACGATGATTCCGCCAACTAGATTAAAAGACATACGATCCTTCCGAGAAACATATCGTTAGCAAACCAGCAGGGAAAAACGATAACCGTGGAAGAGTACGTCCTAAACATGGGCTACAACACCTTAGAAAAAGCAGCAGTGAAGTTGCTAACCGTACCAGAGAAACAATACAAATAGACTACAAGATACAATGAGCTTAACGTCCCACTAGATTTCCTTTTTCAAGGGCTTAAAAATGGATTAGGAACGGAGACTTGCACCAGTATATAAAGACAACGATCAACAACGGGTGATCGGAACCATATTAAGCATGACAGCAGAGGCGATCCGTAGCCCATAGGATGTTAGAAGCACTGAAACTCGGAACCATATTAAGCAAAGGAGAGCATGACAGCAGAGGCGATCCGTAGCCCATAGGATGTTAGAAGCACTGAAACGCAAAGGCGCGGAAAAAAAGAAAGCCATCCATCAGGATACATTAAAAACTCACCCCCTATTATTTTTGCAGGAAACCATTTCAATCTCATGAATCAACCGCACTTCGACCCAGTAGTCATCACCTTAGACACCAGAGGATGGGAAGTGCGTAGAATATCGGTGGACACCGGAAACGCCACATATATTCTTTTTTTTCGATATTTTTTGCAGGATGAAAATACCACTAAAGCACCTAAAATGGAATTGGAAGACGACGTATGTACACCTTCAACAACCAAAGAATCCAGCCAACGAGATCAATGTTTCTAGACGTGCAAGCTGGACCAATCATCCTTGAAGTAAACTTCACGATTATCGACGCTAGTTCGTCCTACTGCACAATTATGTGCAGAAACTGGATACACCGGATGAATACAGTACAATCTTCATTCCATCGAGTGATCCAGTTTTCGACCCCAGTCGGAGTAATGGAAATATATGGAAACCTTAGCATGACTCGGAACCATCACTGTAACTTCGGACCAACAAATATCATATTAGTTAATCAAGCGCCTCCTAAAATACATCATTTGAATATTAATTTTTTATATCTTGTATTAGTTGTATATTAATTTTTTATATCTTGTATTAGTTGTATATTATGCTTGGTTTGTATTTTATAGGTATTTTGGAGTCATACGACTTGAAATGAGATAAAAAAAAAAGCTAAATACATTACCTGGAAGCTTAGGCGTTGTTGGAATTGAAGTTAGCATAGGTACAAGGCTTTAGTGGGTAGAAAATAAGGAATTACTAAGGGCAACCGCACCTCATCCCTAGTTGTTTGCTAGAGAACCGTTTAATCTTTAAAAGAGAAAATTATTGGAGGCAAACAAAACTTGTTACAGGCAGGTGCAAGTTATGATCAGGGCCACCACCTTTTATATCTTGAAACAAAACATCCTCTAGGCGTCTCCAGTCGTTTGGGTCGTGGATCCCGTTATTCTGAGGGAAGCTCTCTTCCGGTATCGGCTCTGGGACCTCTCCGATTTTTAGGGGGTTGTTTCCTCCTGTCATAACTCTTCCTTCCCTGAGAGGGTTTCTCTCTTGTTGGGATATAGTAATTCCCTCTTCAGGGCAAGTTCCAGGATGATGTGCCTACTTCGCAGGTTCCTTGTCGGGAGCGTGGTGCTCGTCATTGGATCCATCGAGAGTTCGCGCCTTGTACTTCGAGTTCACCTATGTCCAAGAGAAATACATATCGTATTTCGACTCAACTTTTCTTGTCTCACAAGTTTTAAAAAAACTATTCAAACTTTTCAAACTCATATCCCTAGGACCGACAATTGGAACCAATTATCAGACACCAGGTCTGACTTCTGCACCTATTTCAGTATCCTCACCCTTCTGAGGTATTGTTAAGGTGGTCCCTGAAGATTTCCGAAATAAACAAACCGATTCAAACGACTAATATCATCTCAACTTCTAGCGAAGTAACTAATTTGCAGACAATAACAGACTGTTATGCCAGAATATACCCCTAAACATACTTATTTTCTACCGGATATTCTTCTCCTTATGTTAACAATGTTTTTCGTACTCCTACAACTTGATATTTTAGTTTTGACATCTAAAACTCATAGGTTTAATCTCGTCGTTCCCAAAGTTTGCTTGGTGAGTTACTGACCCAAGAGAGAACTAGTCTCGCCTGAGTTTTTACTTCCGACGACTTAGACTGCTTTCTTCTTAGACTTAGGTTTCTAAGAAGCTCCAAATCTAAGATCTTTTTCTCTTTATAAATTTTTGCACACAGAAACAATTATAGGAAATAAAATAAGAGAAACGAGTTTCAAACCCTAATAAAGGAGTTCCTCAAACCCTCAACAGATATTTTACTTTTCACTTTACAAACAAGGAATACATTGTAATAAGAAACCTTTTTTTAACATGAAATAAAAAAACAAGTCTTTGGTACCGTTGGGGATTTTTCGAATTGAACAAAGATCCGAGATGTTTTGTGTTCCACGATCAACCAACAATCACCAAGTTCGACCACAAGTTACTTAACAATATAACCACAATCCTTGTTTCTAACGCCAAAATATAGTAGCTAAAAATCTAACTTCCCCATCCCAAACCGAGTCACATTAACACATACATCTAGAAACACACAAAATAATCTAACTATCAAGTGGAAAAACACACAAAGATTAACGTAGTTCGGTGTACGTTCACAAAAAAAAATACTTTAGTTCTTATTGATGGAAAAGATTACCACTTTCAAAGATCATACATAACACTCTCTAACTCACCAAATTTTCTCACTGTATGTACTTTGCTCTCCCATAATGTATACCTAAGTCTCTCACTTAGAAAAAATCCCCCTTCTTCAGTGGTCTGACCTTGAATTTATAGGCATGGGTGTTGATACAGCCAAAGTTATTATGTTGAGCGGGTATACATCGTTCGTTGTGTTGTGATTGGAGCCTGACTCCCGATCTTTTGTTAATTCAGCCCCGATCTAGTCCTGGTCTTCCCCGATCTCGAGCTAGTCACACTTGCGTCTAAATAATCGGGTCTCACTCTGTTTTGATCCACTGTTCATCTTTTATGTTCCTTATCAGATGCATTTATTTCCTTCTCTGCTCTTTTAAACCCGATCGTTCATTCCTTTAGCTCATTTCCACGTGTCTTGATCCTGCTCAATGGCGGTAAATATCTTGGGTACCACACTTTGACTAAAGGTTCTTATCCATTACTTCTCTTCTTTCACTCGTTCTCCTAATCCTTCTTCCCAAATTCCTCCACGTGGGCCTAGATGTTTTACCACTTCAACATAAATGTATTCTCTCTCGGAATTTTATCATATGGATGCCTTGTACATCAAGAAGACTGGAGAGTACAGAGTTGGTATTTTTTAATTTAAAAATGGTAAAATTAATGATTTCATTGTTCAGAATACACTTCAGGGTCATACGTCGTGGCATTAGCTCTTGCAGAAGTATGGGAAAAGGAGTGACAAATAAGTGGTTATTTTTTGTGATAGTAAAGGAACCACACAACATATAAAAGGAGATGGAACATGCATATCTTGGAGAGCAAAAAAAGTTATAGAAGATTAAATGAAGAATTTTTTGGCATTTGAAAAAATAGTAATTTTGCATGTAAATAGAAACAACATCTCTAAATGCCGATAAACTTGCCAAATATGTTAGAAAAAATAGAATTAGAGGCTCAATAGATGATAGCATATCAACCAATATGTGTACAGAAACTCCTTGGAGCTTAGTTTAATATATCTAATTTTTGTATTTAAACTTTATTTTTCCAAAAAAAGTTAGCATATAATATCCGGAGGCCTTGGAATATGTGACCCATTCATATCGTAAGAAATCATCATTTGATCTACAAGGAAAGAAATGGAAGGCTTTTAGCCAACGAGGAGAGAAAAACTCAATAGATGATAGCATATCAGGCATGACTCCCGATCTTTTGATTAAGAAACTCTACATTTTTCAAATTCCCTTTATTCAGTTCTGTCAAAAATAAATGATGTTTCTTTGGCAAGTGGAAAGACCCTGTGGATGTCATAAGGAAATTCATAGCCCGCGAACCGTTTGTTGGTAGGCTTACAGAAGCACTAGAGAGGAAGTTAGTGGCAGAATGCAATAGTAAATATATCATGTTCATTGAGGTTGATGCATATGTCCGTCTTGTTGAAAGCCAAGAGTGAAGTGACGGAGGAGTACATGAGATCATTGGACGATTTTATGGTGACAAATGGACAACCACATGTTGTGGCTGTGCGAACATTTCTTGTGTCGGATGTGACACGAGTTGGTTTTGGAGACGTGGATTTCTGATGGGGTAAAGCAGTGTAAGGTGGGCCGGGAATATGTGGTGTAGGATCGTAGCTTGTGTAGCAAGATTTTTTATATACTACCTCCGTCCCATCAAAAAAGATATCTTTTTTTTCAATTTTGCCTATTTTTAGGCTAAAATGAAAAAGTGATAGTACTTCTTTTGTTGGGAAGGAGGAAGTATCATTTAAGAACAACAAAGGAAAAAGTGATAATATCTCTTTTATTGGGACGAAGGGAGTATCATTTAAGAACAACAAAGGAGAAGATAGTATATTGGTGTCAGTTTTTTTGGGTGGACCAACAATGAAGAAGTTTGAGGTAGAGATTTTGAAAAGTTGATTGGTAATGAACCATCTGCTGATTCTTAGACTCCCATGAGTCACAAGTCAATCATATAAGCACTCTAATTAGGTTATCCATGCAATCAATATAATCATTAATTTTAGTAATACTAGTGCATTTACTAATCAAAAAAAAATTAGCATAAAACTAGGTCTTGTGGTCCCCATTCTATGGATTCCTAAGAAAAACATCGTGATGTAAAATTAAAATTTTAAAATCGGTTTCGTGTAAAAAGGAAATAAACTTTGGAATCCAAAGTAAATCATATAATGGTTACCTTTTGGAGAATTTTCCTTTCTTTTTTTGATGTAATAAATTATTTTTTAAATTATGGATCACCTTGAAAAATTGATGGATCATTTGTTGATCCTAACACCTCTACATAATACAAATTGTTAAATTGTTTGGATTTGTTTATAACAGTCCAAATATGGATATCTGTTTACTTGTTCTTGGAGAAATCACAGCGTTGGTGGTGATAGCTTGAATTATGATGCAAACTTGTATGGTCTCATAATCCAGTGACGAATCCATGACAATATTTCGATGGGGGCATGTTTTGTTCTTGAAGATCATAATTAAGAATGTTCATAACGAATAACGAGATTATAACAGATGATTCTGATGTTTAAACTTATCAAAAACATATAGCATTTCAAGCTTGCGTTTTTTTGATATGATTTATTCAAAAATAAATTTATGTATACCAAAATGTTCAAACTCACTAAAAAAACATACGCAAAAAAATAAAAAAATCATATAAGAATAACTATATGTAAAAAAATAATTCATTTGGGAATGCTCATATACAAAAAAATAAAATTCATATCATAAGAAATTGTGTCCTTAACACATAAAACACATTTAACTTGGTACTAATGCATATAATAAACATATATTAAGATAATATAAACACGTTAATATGAACGAGTTTTTCATGATTTTTGAACTTTTGTTTTGGTAATACATATATATTACCAAAGAGCTAAGCAACTAGAACAAAAAGAAAAAAATTAGGCTGACCTCTTCGTGAAATACAGAGTATCCACAAGGATGAAACATCGTATATCCCTTTAGAAGGATTACGAGACAATAAGCAATCGAAAAGTGACCAACTTCATGCTGCACAAACATTTCAAGATCCTATTAGAGTAATTATCTGCTCATGCTTGAATGCTTTATATCTTTATTTAGTTTACATGGTGAGAAACTTGTATCAATCATTAGATTAGATTCACTTTGTTGCAGATGAGGGAAAGATAAAAAGGGTTAAGAAGGACAGAGTACGCAAGGTCTCAAAGCCTGTGATCAATCAAGAGGAGTCTGATCATAGCAGTGAAGATGGGGTTGTTAACAACAATGAATAGGAGGGGCTAACAACAATGATCATTAAGACTAGTATTACATGAAAGACGATGTGTTTATGAAAACCTTTATGTTTGAGCATTTTTACCAAAAAATTTAGGTTTCAGTGGAGACGTCAAAATTTTAGCCTTTTATCTTTTGAAGCATGCTCATTAGTTTTGAAGTTGCAGATCTTGAATACATTTGAACTTGTGAACCATGGATATTGAAACTTGTGAATCATGGATATTAGTATCAGTCTAAGATGTTTTTTCATATTTTTATCCATTAGTATCATTCTAAAGATATGTTTTCAAATTTTCTTATCTAGATTTACAATTGAATACAAAGAAATCGGAACAAACATGTTTCTATATTTTGAAGGGTTCTTTTAAGAATCATTAGAAACTTATCATTGGAATCCCATCTTTATGTTGATGATAATTGAATAAAACCTTTTTGTATTCCCCATTGATCAACCAATACAAAAAAAAACACCAATCTTTGTAAGACTTACATAACATAATTAACATGATTTTGGAATCAATTTCTATTATTTTTTAGTAATCTAGTTGTGGTATGAAGATGGTGTTTTGTTTTTTATTGGTAAGTTTGCAGGGCTGAAAAGGAAGAGAATAATCTTTCATCTTTCTTTTAAAGATATGAAACACTAAAAAAAGACTGAGTCACCAACTGACGATTTATTCTATTTTCTTATAATAAACACTCACTAAATTTTATTTCTAGAAGACCAGAACCGGAACTTGAACCAAATGGACCCAATAAAAATAGTAGCCTATACAAGAAAAAATATTAGGCTAAGAATTCAGCATAGGCACAGTTTGGGAAAAGCCACCAATATTGGATATTTCATGCTCAACAAGAGAATGTGTCGCTTGATATATTTGAATTGCAGCAAGAAGGTGAATCCACAACTTGAATTTCTTTCGCCATTCGACTAATACCCTAAGGACAATAAGTAGACTCTCTATTGATAATCTTAATAAGTTGTTGATCATATCCCCCAATGATCAAAGAGGTACAGTTGTTTCTCTTTGCCGACTGGACAGTTGAGAGTATACCTTTTGATTTTGCAACCAGTGACGTATCCGAACAATAATTCAATGGGGGCATGTTTTTTTCTTCAAGATTATAATCCAGAATGTACATAACAAATAACAAGAGTAGAAAAGATGATTTTGATGTTCATTTCATAAAAATATAAGCTTGAAATATGATTTATTCAAAAAATAAACTTATGTATAACAAAATATTCAAACTCACTAAAAAAACATATACAAAAAAATATTATATCATATAAGAATAACTATTGGGAATGCTCATATGCATAAAAATAAAATTCATATCATAAGAAATTGTTTCCTTAACACATAAAACACATTTAACTTATTATTAATACACATAATAAACATATATTAAGATAATATAAACACGTTAATATGAAAGAGTTTTTCATGATTTTTTGAACTTTTGATTTGGTAATAAATATATACTAAAAGAATATACTACTAACAAATATTTATATGTAAAAATGAAATTTTATATCATAAAAGAAATATTGTATGTAAAAAATAAAAAAAATCATGTCGCAAAATTATGTATATATAAATTGAGAGTATGGGATAAGAGGAAGTTGAGAAGAAGTTGACAGTAATAAAAACAAAGAGGAAAGAATATCATACACTAATTTAAAGTAAATTAAAATACTCTCCATATGGTTCATATAAATTAGAATCTGGAAACTACTATGAAAAAGTTGTTTAAAAATAAAATTAAGGGAATTTTATTTTTCCTAAATAAAATTGGAGTCTGCAACCTTGTATTCGTCCCTGTCTGCAACAATGGGTTCTTTCTTATTGAAGTACTCAGCTCAAGCTGCCAAGAAGGTACCATCTTTGTCTCTCGCTGTAGAAAAAACCCTTAGGTGACCATTAATAAGAATCGAGAAAGACGCCGAACTGACACATGCCATTATTAATTATAAGTTGTTTGTCTTCCTAGGAATTCCAATACCCTGCAACACATAACTTAAAAAACAAAAACATTCTACTCGGTTTTAAGCTTTATTCGTGTCCAATTTAGAACAAAATCCCCAAGGACATAGCTTGACTTATTTATAGAGTGTAAAGTTCTTTAGTAATGACAATGATATGTATCATTCCTCCGATATTATTTGGAGGCTAGTAGGTACAACAGTTGTCCTGCTGGGAATTCTGAGAAGCCTTAACTTCAAGATGTTTTTATATTTAAAACCATTAAAATTAATGCGCACTCGAAAATCAAATACATATCAAAAACTGTAGCATTAAACAAAAGTAGAAAAGGTACTCATTTAAAAATATGATAAACTACAAACGAAATAAATAAATAAATACCCAATTAGGAATAATACAGTTGCTCAGGGGTCGAGTCTCATACAAAAGATCGATAGTTTGATTTTCATGCATACCAAATAATAAATAAATACAAAGATATCTACAACAATAATACATGTTCAAGGCACAGGCTTAAGCCAGTCCAGCTCTCGAGGATTGGAAGTTGACCAGTTAGGTTCAACCCAAGTGCAGTTTGTGTGCCATCCCTCTGTATCATGAAATGTTATAGAAGAATGAGGGCTCTTGAAAGATTGATAAGCACCAGTTTCGAGCAAATAGAATATAATCCCTTTGCCATTTAGACATAGTCTGGGTAAATAGATATTGTCCTCCATACGCCTATTATGAACAATTGCTGAGATACAAGAGGTATAGTTGATGAACAACATATATTTTCCAAAACTTTTAACTTTAACCCAATGTATCTCGGAGAAATCCAATCTAAAAACTCCAACCAACGTACCAAGATGTCCCTTTCACTAATAGAAGACACACTCCATTAAGAAACTTGGATATACAACACTAAATTGTTCATGAGGTTTCTAGAGCATTTTCCAACTATTGTTCTCTATGTTAAAAACCCCTAAAGTTCCATTATAATCAACATTGTATAAAAGCATACTGTGGAAAACTAGGGTGTTATGAAATGGCATATACCTTTCGATATTAGCATTGTCAAAATCACAAGTACTCCAAAACGCTGCTTCCCTTCTGATGAAGCATATTGAGAACTTTGCAGCCGATTGTTCGATACCAAAAATTATGCAATCTGACAAAGTTGGCAAGGAGGAAATGAAATAATGAAAAACAATATTCATCACTTGGTGACAAGTCAGGAAGTTCAATGACCTCTCTTGTAAAGGGTTTCTAAAAGAATAGCTTAATTTCCTTCATAGACATCAATAGCCATCCATCCTTGAAAACGGATAATAGCACCCTCTATTTCAGAGAGGTTCATGAGGTACTTCTCATTATTATGCATTGGGTTTAAGAGATTGTAGATAGTTATGTTCTTATTTCTAGTGAAAAACAGCCATGGTGATAAATAAGTGCATCTAGTAGTAGAAGAGGATCTAATACTTACCTTAAGCAATATTACTCGATTTTCTTTCCATGCTGGCGAAAATCTAAATAATTCAACCGGTGAAGATAAGTTGTTAATGTCTGTACCATGTCCTCGTTAAGAGTCTCCCATGCAGTTGCTTCTTTTCCATTGTGTTTCCTCCCATGAAATTCGTTCCTAGTTTCATGATTAGTTATCATACTTGTTTTTTCTTCCAATGCCTTCCTTAAGTAACTTGATTGTTCATCCTTACATAACATATCTTCTTCTTTTTTTATTTATGCATTGGTCATCATGATCCAATTTGACGAAAACCAGAGTGTTGGTAGCTTTATACATGGCAAAGTAACAACATTAGCAGTATTATCTAATTCAAATTTATACAAAATCAGATCTCGGAATGTGTATAAAACATACAACCACTTGCAATCCCCATCTCAGCTGCAAAGCAACAAGCCATAGTGTTGTCGCCAATAAATAGAACATGATCACGGAAACTTTTCACTTCCTTCCATTCTATTACAGAAAAATCCAACTGAAACACGAGTATTTGGAGTACTACCTTTTGAAATCCTCTCATAATGTAACACAACTTTATCCAGAAAAGTTCATCATAAGACTCCACGAAAATTGGTCTGAGAGTACTAGTGTACCATCCTCCTACTAACCGAAACTCTATGTCTTTACCTACCTCGAACGTCTTAATAGTAAGCTTTATACTTCCATCATCATTGACATCTTCTACCTTTTGTTTCTTAATCTACAAATGTTGATAATATAAACACATAACATACAACTTTTCTTTCAAACAACAAGGCGATACAATCTCCTGCTTGGGTAGAATATCTTGAGATAAATTCTTTGTTCTCCATTCGTTATCTCCAGGACAGCAATACACGAACACATGATCATTTTTTTTTGTTATAGGCAAAGAAAAACAAAGCAATTAAATCACCATTATCAGGGGTTATGACAATAGACAATCCATGTAAGTATATCTCTAGGAAGTACAAGCCCAGTATTGTAGAGACGATAACTTAATATTTTCCAATTTAGATGGATTCCAAAGAAAACAATCACCAAAATTATAATTAGGGTTGTAATCATATTGTTCATCATAACATAGGATTAATAACCAACCTCCATGACAAGGTTTCTGCCCAATCATTGTTCCACTTAATTCTGGTATAGATTTTCTACATGTTATATTATTGGGTTCACATATATTATAAAAATCTTGATTTTTTATACCTTTTCCATATGGGAAGACTAGCCATGGTGCTGATTTTGTTAGTGGTGGGCATCTACGTTCACTTCTTCTCTCAACTGCTACTTCTGCACTTTCTTCACCCATGAAAAAATAGTGCTCTAGTAAGGGGTTTGTAAGACCAACACTAAGATATGAGAAGAAAGTGTTGCAGACTATGTATTTTAATCACAGGTTTCCCAAAAAAAAAGCTGCCTTTTATAGGGTTTAGACGGAAGAGGTACAGAAATGCAACTTTGAAATTGAGACAGGGAGGTAAGTAATAGAGATCACAAACAATGAATGTCAACCAAAGTTTGTAACTTATAGATAATTGTTGATGAATTCCAAAAATAAAGAGTTGCCTTTTTTAGAGTTTGGGAGGAACAGACGGAGAAGGAGAAGTATTGAGATTAGTCTCATATTGAACGAACAACTTAAGATCCTGCGCTTTATAAGCCTTGGACAATCATAATCTTGTAAGTCAGTTTTTGAGTTTATTTAGGTCTATGGACTTTAATATGGTATCAGAAAAGGCAATTTGTGACGAGTTATTTGACCACACCTCTACTCTACGTCACCCGATTTAATGTCCACGCGTTAGATCCAAAGAGGCTACACATGAGGGGACGTGTTGAGATTATTCCCACATTGAATGGACAACTTAAAATCCTGCGCTTTATAAATCTTGGGAAATCCTAACCTTGCAAGCCGGTTTTTAAGGTTAGTTAGGCCATGGACTTCAATAAAAAGGCTAGAAATCGGAAATTAAGAGAGGGGAAATAGGTCTTGCAAGTGAGAAACCATGAATTTGAATCAAATTTTGCATCTTTAGAAGCATTGCTGATGAATTCTAGTAGAAAAAGGAAATTTCCTATTTCAGAGTTTGTTTCCTGGTTCAGTGAAGATTTTGATTTCTGTTTCTTTCTAGAAAACGAAGTTTTAGAAGAAGATTGTTATTTAAACCACACAAATTACCAATTTTTGACACAAGTCAGTCAAATTTGTCTATCCAGTATCATTGATGAGGACCCGAAGATCTACATATGAGATGTCTATTGTGATGCCCCCTTGCTAGGGCCATCGGTTTGCTACAAGTACCTAGTGTCATATTGTACATTTGTTTTGTTCCGTTAACATGTATCAAATTCTTGCACTCTTGTTTGTGTATTCTCTTGCTCATGAATAGTTTGTTCTTCCTTATTTTGCTCACTTTATATCTTTTTGGTTTTTTGGGGACAATAATCTTCCTTGTGAAACCACAATTTATGACTTCACAATGGTAATTAATTTGATTAATATATAAATGGCCAATTTTTCTACAAATGATTAAGATTCACAAGAACGGTTAAACTTTGAAACTTATTTAACCTTTAACTTACAAATTCTTCATTAAAAACTTCCATGATTTTTTTTCTAAAAGTTTTTTCCCATATCTCAAACTTCTCTTGTTTATGAAAGGAAAAAAATATAAACAAAAGATATATGGACAACAATGTTATTGAGAATCCCTTAATGAAATCGAGACAATGGAAATAAATTTTCAGAGCTCCCTTGTAATCTGACACTGAAGTATATATTTGAGAAATAGTAGCTAGCTCATTTAAAATGCATGTAAGTTTTAGTAGTCTCAACTCAAGTAATATGTAGTTTCCTCTGGGATTTCCCATTTGAGTCGCCTATGGTTGAGATCCTATATGGCATCTTAGTGTGTGGCCTTTCCTATTTTAATATTTATTCTCTTATTTTTGGAAAATCCTCATAGAAATTCTTATTTTTAAACAATCTACAATATGTGATTCCTGACAGACATAATTTTAAAGAAAAAAAACTCTGAAATAGGAAATAAAAATTAGCTCCTTACATCAAAATTTCTCCAACAATT
The DNA here is from genome assembly GCA_023531435.1 of Papaver californicum. Lineage (NCBI taxonomy): Eukaryota > Viridiplantae > Streptophyta > Magnoliopsida > Ranunculales > Papaveraceae > Papaver > Papaver californicum. The sequence continues at coordinate 1,174,633 of JAJJMC010033691.1, read as the reverse complement.
ACTCAAAGAATATATATCGATTGAAATATATAGTTTGCAATATTTTATTCTCTTCAATCTGGATCACTCTCTCTTATGGGTGAAGAAAGTATAAGTGCAATATTAGCAGCAGTTGCAACATCACATAAGAGTCCGCCACCACCAAATGCAGCACCATGGCTTGTGATTCCATATGGCAAAGTGTTTGTGGATAAAAACGAATTTTGGTGAAAATACTAAAAGTAGGGGTAACAAAGGAAGTACTTTTAAATTCGAAACATCAAAATCATACAAGACTGGCCTAAACCAAGAAATGGTTGTTCCGGTCTTGCTTTAGTCACAAAGGAAGGAGAAGGGTTGGTCTTAGGGATAGAAACAAAGGAAATGTTGAGATCAGAGTGCCAGACTCTGTTAGGTGTAATAGGTGAGTATGTCTATGAAGGATTCTTTGTGTATGACTGAAAGAATGCTTCTATGAAAATCATATGGTAAACTTGTTCGGAAGTGGTGTGTAGTGTATCTCTCCTTATTTGTCTCGTATACTATGTCCGTTCTGATTTTCGTAGAAGAATCGTGTCCCAGTTGTTGGGGAAGACTGGATGGTTACACTAGTTATTAGACTCGTACGAGTCACTTCAGAAAATTTCAAATCGAGTCAACTCGTTCACAAACTCGTTTTACCCATGACTCGTAATTTTACAAAGTGAATCGCTAAGTTTTTTTCAGTTTCATACGATTCCTGATGTGGCTTGGCCATTTTTCCTTATCTAAAAAAATAATTACCACCTCAAGACTCAAACTTGTGACCTCCTATGTCCAAGTCAATCTAAGAACCACTGTTCTATATGTATCTTGTTGTCATGTTACATGTATATTAAAAAGTTGTTCCAATTAACTTCATTTAATATATGTAAGTACATTGATTATGAATCTACGATTCACGATTCAATATACGATTCGATACTCAAATTTGAAAAACAAGTCACTTCATGATTCACGTTTTCACAACCTACTTACACACCCATCACTCCTCTACTCTACTAACCGTTGCATATTCCAGACACTTTCTCGTAATAGGGGTATCGCTACACCGCATATCGTAGACCGCAAGACCAATAACTTAGTACATATCCCCCATTGGTGACGTCTTTGATGTCTCATGTAATTTTTGGTAGAAAATACTACTCGATGTGAGGTCACACGTGACTTGCTTAGTCAATGTTGACCTGTGACTTATCATACCTGACTAGACATGAATGAGGAGTCTTAATAAGTTTGTCAAGACTATTAAGACTTGTATAGAATAAGCCAACAAAATAAATATGTATTTATTTAGGATTTTTTGTCAAGTCTCTGAGATGCTCAGGTGACCAGTGAGAGTTCGAATGTGTCAATCTGCATTGTCATGCTTTGATAAACAGGTGATGCTGGATGCAGGCATTGAGTATGTCGAACACTGCATTTCGTGTCATTAATGAGAGGTAATGGATGGTCATGAAAGAGTGTGGAGAAAACAATATATGAGTATTGAAATGGCCAAGTATATGTAGCACGACACATGTGTGAAGCCACATGGAATAAGATATTTCTAGCCATACACTATGGTAAGACGTATGTTGTGAATTGCATATATGAGATGTTATATATAACAAGTTAAATTTTATAGAAATGTGACTTATTGTGTCAGTTACACGTTGTAAGTCATATGTGGTCAGTCGAAATTGGTGTATGACACACTTGATAAGTCAAATCTGGGAGACGTGAGCTATGACATATGAAATATGTTGCATGTGTCATTACCATATTTAAAAGGAGTCATATATGCCTTTTATATAAACTGCAACATATATTGCAACATTTAAAAGTGTTGTTTGCTCCAAGCTCCCACATTGCAACAGTTTTTACAATGTTTATTGTATGTAGCAGTCGATATAAACGAATTTGCAACACAAATTACAACGTTTGACAACGTTGCCTGCTTCAGCCTCTTGTGTTGCCACAATAACTGCAACGCTCAGGACTACATGCGACATGGAGTGTCTCATGTGTCGTTCACATGCTTGAAGAGATTTGGGACGACCAACTTTAGCCAGCCATAGATTAGCTTCCTGACCAACTTGGCTGACCAAAGTTGGTTGGCCAAGTTGGTCGGCGTGATTTTGATCTTTGGCCGACCAAGTTGGATGGTTGGAACGTCTTTAATGCTTCCCAAGTTAGTCGTTTACGACAAAATTAGGGTTTTCAATATTTTTATCCCTTGCCGGGATTTTGTGCGACCAACTATTGGAGATAGTTAATCTAAGCTCGGCCAGGGTAGTGTATGGTCAATTAGAGCTCTGATTTTTTGTCTGGTACGAAATTAATAGATTTTTATGGCTAGCACAAAATTTATGGCTGGCACAAAATTGACTTGATATGCAAGCATTGTATGCAACTTGCTATGTGCTTTCACACAAGCTTGTATGGACACTGTGATACATCAATACCATTCATCCGGGGTTTGAATATAGTATATAAAGCATTTTTTTAGGAATTCAGCCGGGGAATATAACATTAGAGGGACTCAAGTTGCTCTATATTAGTAGGCACTAGGCAATCCATCTAGGAGTTTGAGATTTATTTTGTATAAATTATAGAATATCTAGGAGTATTGCAACAAGCACCAGCGCTATTCTAGGAATTTTATATATAGACGGATACTGAGTTGAACAATAAATTTAGTTGTATATACATATATTTTATGAGTTCATCCGGGTGAAGCATTCATATGATTATGTATACAGAGAGATAAGCCTGATTCCTGAACGCCCTTATGACTTAATATATTCCTAAAATTCTTTGTAAAATAAAAGTATACTAAAATTCAATATTTCTGATACCCGGATCAGAAACATATTTTTACGATTTTCATCTTAGTAAAAATCCACGATCAACACAAAGGTATGAGAAAAAAAACAAGCTTTCTATAATATTTGCGAACCTAATAACAAAACTTGTAGAAAATCAATACCAGAATTGAGGGGAAAAGGGTTTTGGCAAACAATCGTTCTAGGCGTATCGTCTAAAAAAAATAACGTATAAACCTTCCACTTACAAAGGTATGGGAAAAACCAAGCTTTCTATAATATTTGTGAACCTAATAACAAAACTTGTAGAGGAAAAAGGGTTTTGGCAAACAATCGTTCTAGACGTATCACCTAAAACAATAATATATAAACCGTCCACTCACAATTAATGGGCCCTGCTTCTTTTGGATTTGGAGGGGACTGGTTTTATGGGGTCTACTCGTGAGGGTTTCTGAAGAGGCAGTTTATATGGTGTCTGTTCAGGCGGTACACCTAGAATTTTTGTTTGGCAAAATCCTTCTCATAAAGGTCGTTAATTATTCTATGTCATGATAAAAGTTATGATTACACACCACATTGGAATTATGGGGATTGTTTAATCACCAGACCGAATTCTAGTTACATACTTGGTGATTATTCTTTTCTACTGTTGAGGTAATCAAGCATCCTACGTATGAACTGTTCTTCAGCCATTGTCAACAGTCACTTAGGCGATGCAGCCGTACAGAGAGAATCACGGCATCAAGGTTAGAACTTCCAACCCTTATAACTGGAAAGCCACAGCAGTTCTTAATGGTATGTGCTTAGCCAAACTTTGAGGATTTGCTTTCTTCTTAAACACACTTTTTTTTCTTTTCATTTAACTTTTACTCTTTTACTCTTTTGTTTACATTGTTTTTGCTAGGAATTTTTCTACCGGCAGTAAAGTAAGAACAGATTATAACATGATCGAGGGAAAATTACAAAGAGCTGCAAGTTGTAGTTCTATACAAAAAGGGAAAACTGAAAAAACTATTTTACTTCATCATATAGTAAGCTGACCTGCAATCCAAAAGGAAATGATATCAACAAGATGATGCAATTTAACGTGGCTGATGGATGAAACGTGGACTGCTGCTGCTGCTGCACTTAGGGCTTCAATATTGTGTCGCCTTCTCACGGTAAACTGGAGATTTAGAACTAGCTCTAGGGGACGATTTTTGCAAACCCAGATTTTTCATCAGTGCCTGTGCTTCATCAGTCTCCAACTCTGTTTCCATAAAAATTAAATCTACCATTTAAATAGATGTCATACAGGATATTTCTATCAACCCTAAAAAGGAAAATAAGATGTTTTATTAAACAAATAAATGATAAACAACATATTAGTTACCATTTTTCGATTGTTTGTTGTTCTCAAGAGCTAATTGGTTCTTGTAATCTTCAGCTTCAGAAGACCTGACCATGTCATCTAGCTCGGACTCCAAGTTGAGGAGCTCGTCTTCTTCATTGATGCCAAGATCAAATGACTCAGGAAGCAAATGAGCAATTTCGCTTTTATCGTTTTCATCAAAAAAATAACCTTCTTCTTCCTCTTGGCTGTTGAGCCAGTAGTCACGGAACCATGTTGAGGTCTTCACCAGATCCCACCATTCTGGAGAAAAATCCTCTACATGACGAAATGCCTCTGGAATAAAGAGGTGTGCATCTGGGTTCAGCGAAGATTTTTGTTCTGCCACCACTGCCGCCATTTCCTTTTTACCGGCCTTGTTTTCTAGTGCTACCTGGAGAAAAAGATAAAGTAGGATCATTAGCTAATTCATTCATAAACGAACCTGTGATACTCAAACACAAGTAGATAGATGACCATTATTCGTTCAGCTTTATGGCATACTACTACATATTGCAACAAAAAAACACACAAAGCTAGCATTAGCAGACAGTAATTAAAATTTCCAATTATCCCTCTGAAACTGGTTATTAGTTTCTAGTTTCTTGAAATGCAGTCCAAGTTTATTTTTCTTTGCGCACCACAACATAAAGAAGTACTAGATATACCAACAGACAAATATACCTAATTGTAGAAAAATAACTCATGTTTTTTAAATATAACTAACTACAGAAAGACAAGAAAAAACTTTACACTTGAAACAAAATAGTTTTAACTAAAGTAGCTGATAGCAATTCAACCTTTTCAGAACCTAATAACCCATGTTAAACTGGTAGCAAAATGTAGGGCAGATGTCATTCACAACATATACCTAACCTAAGCAAATCTAACATTTTCATAACAATCAACTTCATCAACAACTAGTACCTAATTGAAATATGACCTAACATAAAATTAGGCCAACACTGGAAACAAAAAGAACAGTTATGAGTAGCCTAATTTAAACGATTTGAGTGATCTAAAACCTAAAATAAAAAAATTAATCTGAACACAGCCAAAAATGTCAAGCGAGACATATTATGTTCTAACACATATACAAGACATTCTTCTTTGAGTATACTATCTCAAAAATATATAAGAAGAAGCGATGGAGACATTACAATCTAAAACTCAAATGTTGAAACATGATAACGAGCCTAAATGCTTCTAACACAGAGAGATAAATATTAAAAACACTCGATCAGATGCTCTCCAATCTGAAAATCACATCGCTCGTGAAAACTGTTTTTAAAAGTGATCTAAATTTTAATAATCCAATAACTTCAGAGCTACAGATCTGAACTCCTTCAAACAGAGATTACAATAATTCTGTAAAATAAACCCTTCGATGTCACAAATATTCAATCAATATATCAATATATTAGTCGTTCCTCGATCAAAATCACATAGATCATAGGACTTAAGCCTAAAACCAAACAATTCGTATTGCCGCCTAAAATAAACACGTCAAAACCAAAAGACTTTTATCTGATGTTCAAATCAAGTAAAATGATAGGTTTCATACGAGATAAGACTCTACTTCCACGATACTACTTACAGAATCCTTCAACGATCGCTTAAACCAAAAGATCAGAGTATATTTTTCAGCATAAAAAGTTTCATTCAAATCCAAGGATCAGAATTTCATTCATAACAAACGACAATTAAACTCAATATTGTTTCCAGAATTGTTATCTTAATGTTATTGTTACCTTGAACGAAGAACAGCGCAATAAAAATATATCTCTTTTCGCGATCAAATTATTTCACCGGGAAGAAATAAAACGCTTTTAAAATGAAGCCTGATTCAGGGGCTCCTACATTTGCAGAGGGGCTTCAATGTGAGGCAGGGTGACCCAAAAATCTGTTAAGGGATGTTCTATGAGCTAGGTGAAATGTTCATATTACCCTTTTATCTATGAAAAAATCTAGTTTGCCCTTCAATCAATTAAAACCTAAACAAAAACAAAATCTTTCCAATTTCAATTCCAATTCAAAACTCTCTCAAAACTTAAAGTTTTTCAACCGTAACCCAACCTTTCCAAACTTAATTTCTCCATCGAAATTCCTCGTCGATTTGAAAAATTCTTCGTCGATTAAACTCCAAAAATCGTGATGAAGAATCATACTAAAGGTATAGAAGGTAGTAGTGATGCCAACCAAAATCAAACTTTTCAACCTAATCAAGAGATTGAAGAACACATCGGTGGTGACAACCAAAATCATACTACGAAACAACAAACACTGGTGTATCTAAGGTATTGAACAAAACCCATGTTATTTTTAGAAACCAAAAGTGATTGATTTTCTTGTTTGATTGTTGTTTCTGTTAAAAAAAATTGGTTGGGTTCGATTGGAAAACCCAACCGTAACTGGTTTGTTCTTCATTTTACGGTTGAGTTTTTCTCAAAACCCAACCGTAAATAAAAGGGTAAGAGATGAAGATGAAAATTTACGGTTGGGTTCGATTTTGAACCCAACCGTAAAAATATTTGCCCAATTTTTTTTTTGAATTTTACGGTTGGGTTTGATTAATTTTCCCAACCCGTAAACAAAAGGGTAAGATGAAATTTTAGGGTTGGGTTCGATTTTGAACCCAACCGTAAAAAGATTTGCACAATTTTTTTTACTTGAATTTTACGGTTGGGTTGGATTCATTTTTCCAACCGTAAATATTTATATGTATGTAAAAAAAAATTGTCGAGGATTATTTACGGTTGGGTTCGATTGGAAAACCCAACCGTAAATGCTTCTGGTTAGTTAAATTTTTTGGTGAGCATTATTTACGGTTGGGTTGGAGTGTCAATTCCCAACCGTAAATTCTCCTGTGTAGGTGATGTTTGTTATTTACGGTTGGGTTCTATATGTGAAACCCAACCGTAAAAAATTCTGAATTTTCAAATTGAAGTTGTTTGAGTTGAATTGCTTGGAAATTATCTAACTTGTATTGCTTGTATGTTGTAGGAAACATAAGAAGAATATGGGTAATAATTTAACACCTATTTCTCACACTCCAACCCCTCGCCACGGAGTTTATTTAGGGGTAGCTAATAGAGGCCATAAGACGACTTTTGAGGTAGGGGGTGGTAGTTCTCCTCAACTTACACAAGAGGAATATAATGTTTTCCAAGACTTGGAAGATCTACCTGTGTTCAGTGGAGGTGCTCTTGTGACCAGAGAACCACCACAAGAGCAACAACATGAGGAAGAAGAGACAGACAGAGAACAATTTTTCCCTCAAGGCAAAGGTAAAGAAATTGTTGTTGCTTCTACTGAACCAAGACTGAAGGAAAACAAGCCAAAAAAAGCAGCCAGAACCGAAAGGGAAGCATATTCCCAAAGGCAAAGACGTATTGTGGCCTAAGAAGAGGAATGGAAGACCTTGGGGTGAGGCCCCAGACAGGTCTGCTATATTATTTGGTTATCCCCGTCCATGGGCTGCCAAAGTTGCTGAGACGAGGGGTATTAATCTAAAAACTTTTCTTGTTTTTTTAAATTTCTGTTTGTTTAACTTCAAGTTAAAAAAATTTATTTTTATTCTTTGTAGGATCATACACAGGCGATCAAGAAATTGGTTCGTCAAAGGGCTCAACATTGGCCCTTAGCTGAAGAATGTATGGCCGTCCAAGTTCTTGTAAATGGTACCGGTCAGCTCCCGGAATTACCAATTCAATGTTGGAGTATGACAGTGTCACCTGCACAACATTCAGGGAACGTTATTGTCCTGAAACCGATAACGCCGGATGATGTCCAGTGAATTCTTGGCTTTCCATTTGAAGGTAAATATGTGTATGAAGATTTTGACAACAACATGTCAAGGAGTGATCTTTGTTTCCTTGTCAAAGATACACTTGGATGAGAGAAGAGAGAAGCCGAATCAGAGTTTAAATTGGCTTGTGGAGATAAACCGGGGGCAACAACGAAGAAAAGTAAAGGTATGACCAAGAATATCTTGTTGCGTAGTTTCAAGGAGAAGTTTGGAGGAACACGACAGTTGGAAAAGGATGGGGTCGTCACAGATAAAACCAGAGCTATGCGAACAACCAGAGCGTATCTGCTATATATGCTCAACACCATCTTCTTTGTTGACAACTCAGGAACAGGTCAACGCTCACTTTCTACAGTGGTTGATGGATGATCCCCAGAAGACGCATGAGTACTCATGGGAAACTGCCACCCTGGCTTACCTACTTGCCAACCTTAGAAAAGCTTCGAGGGTTAGGGGAACTGAGATTGCCGGGAATACTGGTCTTCTTCAGGTAATTTATTGTTGGAATTTCAATGTTTAAATTCATATTTTTTTTGCGCATTATCTTATATTAATATTTATTATCTTCATAGGCATGGGTCTATGATCACTTTCCGAGCCTGGCTCCTAAAACGAAGTCGAGCGGTGATGGTATTGGACCTACAGGAAAGAAATTCATTTTCACCGGTACTCAGGCAAAGCATAAAGAAGTGCAGATAGCAAAAATGAGAAGTGAAATTGATGCTTTCACCGTTGAAGATGTTGTTTTTGATCCTTATGTGAAGATTAACATAGATGATGATGGAGATGTTGAAGATTTACGTCAATTCTCTGATGTGGCAGGCTACAACGGGCCTTTGTACCATCTGTTTGGGTTCGTGATGTGCAACCCCCGTCGAACTCTCCGCCAAACTGGATATGTCCAAACCAAGGTAACACACGAAGCCTTTAAATTGTGTGTGAATGGCTCGATGATCGAAGGCCCAAACATCGTGCTCAACTACAACCCAACGCCTTCGGTCGTGGTTTGGAACAACCGCTATCAACCGGATTACCAAATCCAAATGCAGGAGGTAATTTCATCTCCGGGCACAAAAGATGCTGCAGAAGATTACTTGGATTGGTATCGTCATTTTGGTCATCCAAATGTCATTAACATTGATCCAGAAACTATGAAAATACTTCAAATGGGTGAAGGAAACAACACAGAAGATGGTTTTTGGAAGAAAGCATATATTAATTTGGTACGTAAATTACTTTTGTTATTAATGTTTTTAAGATTTATTACTAAAGACTCAACCAACTTTTATTTTCGTATGTGAATAGAAAAATAAGGTGAAAAAGAAAGCACTTGCATTGGCAGAGTCTATCACTCCATGCCTAAGTAGAGTTGATGTGACGACGTCTGACCAATTGAAGAACCTGCAAGCCAAAATTGGGAAGCTTCATGAAGCAGGCGAAGATGAGACGGAAAGAAATTTAAAGAGGAGTAGAGCCGGTACAAGAGATGCGACTACTAGCCGAAGAGAGCCGCAACCTAGTGATGAAGAGACACATGATGAAGCCGAGGATGTGCAACGTGGTGCTCGTACTCGTGGCGGTCGTGCTGGTGCTCGTACTCGTGGCGGTGGTGCTGCTCCTCGTACTCGTTGTCCTAAAAGCAAAAAAAGAGCTCGTCAAACTCATCGACAATCCCCTCCTCCTTCTCCCTAACTCTATGTTTATTATAACAATTGCGTCAAACTAAGGGTTTTCTTTTTTGTGGGTGTATTATATACATTATATAACTTTAGTTAGAATGTATAAAGTTTTTATCTTTAATTTATCTAGCTCATGTTTTATTTTCAAAAATTTCAAGTTGGAAACCAAGCAAAAGAAAAATCAAGTCAAAAAACAAAAAAAAAAAAATCATATTTACGGTTGGGTTTTGGCTGAAAACCCAACAGTAAAACTATCATTTTTTTCATGCCAGACTTTCGGTTGGGTTTTCACCCAAAACCCAATAGTAAATATGAATATCAATTTTACGGTTGGGTTTTCAGCCAAAACTCAACCTAAATATTCCTGGATCATTCAGTATTGGATTCTAGTACTTGTGTTGTTTTCAGTTTTTCTTTGTTTGAATGACCCAATTTACCTTCAATCTAGTCAAAATGATTGAATAAGTTTAAAAAATTGATTTTTAAACCCCAATTTTACCTTAAACTCAATGGTCCAAAAGATGTTTTACGGTTGGGTTGGGAAGCCTAAACCCAACTGTAAATATTGGATGAAATTGTAAACTAAAATTGGTTTTTACGGTTGGGTTGATTGGCAATTCCCAACCGTAAATCATCCTGGATAATAATTTTTTTAGATTATTTACGGTTGGGTCCGATGCGAAAACCCAACCGTAAAACTATTAAAATTTATAGTTCATCCCTGAACAAGCGGTTACGGTTGGGTTGGGAAGAACACCCAACCGTAAATGGTGTTTACGGTTGGGTTCGACATGAAAACTCAATCGTAAAATTCTCTGAATAAAAAAAAATCATCTTTTATTGCGTAATTTCATCAAATTTGAGCCATTAAAAGACCAAGAGTTTAAGTTAGAGGTATACCTCACTACTCTGGTTGATTGAATCAAAATCTAGGATTTTTAAAAAACCCTAGAAAATTATCTTAAGTTTCTTCTAATTTTTCTTCCCACCAAACCAAAAAGAATTTTTTTTTATTTGATTTGATTAAGTATAAAATTATATAAGATTAATTATGATTAGCCTAATCTATTAGCTAATTAGTTTTACTGATACTAACTAAATATTAACTAATCAATGGTAGTTTAGTCATTATGAAAATATTATTGCTAAAGGATTTTTAAATTTTATTTTAAATTCATTATTGAGGAGCCCCTTTATAAGTATGGGAACCCTTAAATCAGGTTTCTTTAAAATGCTCTGAGAATTTTCAGGTTCTAAAAATGACTATTTATATAGCACAGAACCAATATTTTATAAATCCGAACCTGATTTGGTGCGTTATATTACCGAACCTAACAGTTTCCGAGCCTCTTAGTTAGACAGGCACTAATCGGTCATTTATCATTTGACTTCAGAATTGGATGCTTTATGCAGCTGGTTACCAGTAATCCCAGGTACCCCAACTATTGCTTTTCAATTTGAACACGTCAGGAAGCGACGGAGTCCAACCTCCTTCTTTGTTGTTTCGTTTCTCACAACTTGGGAAACGACGTGCTCGCGTTTCTTCAAGACTCCATGTCCACACTGAATTTGAGATATGTCTCCCCGATTACTGTATTCCTTTTTGTCCAAGTACAGTGTCTATTCTCTTTCCTTGACAATCAGTCTGCTTGAGTTATTTCCCTAGGTCACATTAACACAATTTAAAAACAGAAATAAAATAAAGAGGGGACTAGGAGAAATGGGTCGGAAATATTTTTTTCTTTTTTTTGGTAAGGGGTTGGAGAGACGAGTTGCCTATGCGAACAGTGTTTTCCTGAAAGAACAGAAATTAAGATGGTTGCGGCAACGTGGGAAGGAAAACGTCAGTCTGTGAAACGAGTATGCTTGATACATTCAGAGGCCTAGAAGATGTACAAAGCAAAACAGAACAGAACACCAACTAGACTCGAACTCAAATGAATGTTCTGCTTCCGATGGGGAACACTTTACCTCATTTTTAACTTTTATTTGGAATAGAAGATACGACCTACTCAGTATATCCTTGTATTCGAAGGGGAAAAGAACAGACCAGAATAACCGATTTTTATCATTTCCAAAAAACTAAAAAACGTTTTTTTATCCTTCCCTTCTCTCTTCACTATCAGGGCCTCTCCCGGCCTAGAACTATAATCTTTGTCACCATGAGTGCCACCACACATCTACCTTGTCACTTTCGTTGCCCCTTGAACCAAATTAGGATTCAAATTTGACTAAACTTGCTTCTGCCAAGATTCAAAATTAGATTCTAAACAACCAACGGGGCAAGTTTAGTCAAATTTGAATCTCAAAGACAAAATCAATAAAATCAGGGTTCATTCCAAAATAATCCAGCTTCCTGCGTTAGCTCCCTATTCTACTGGGGTTGGAGTACAGTTCAAAACCTCTATAGTGATAGAAATCGCTTCAGTTTTACTATGGTTGGGAATGAGCAACATATGCCCCGAAGGTCTATTTGTCTTTCTAATATTTTGTTGCGATGTTTCCCTTGATCTTCTCCCACTCTGACAGTGGAACTCACTTTCTGTTTTGAATCGAAGTTCCTTCAAGACAGACGTCGTATCTACGCATTTCCAAAAAGAAACATCTTAAACCCCGATTTTGATCAACATTTACGTTCTGCAAAACACTGCAAGATAAATTAAATTTGCATCAGATTCTACTCTTCAGAAAAGAAAAAGTGGTTTGGTTCACTCTGAATAACGGATAAAGCTCGAGTTACCTTTAAGGTAAAATCTTATCTCATATATCCACCACAATAACAACGTTTCTCTCACCTGTGCCGAATGAAGAGCGAAACCTGATTCTCCTAGCTACCAAGCTTTGAACAACCTTCATGAAACAGTTGAGAAATGACTAGCATCTTATGAAGGCCATAATCTTAAGAGAAATATGCTATTCTGTCTCATTATGCGGATTAAGTGATAGTAAAAGTCTCCCTCCATCAAAATCTGTCCTTGTTAAAGAAACTGCAGCAGCTTAACACTCAAGTTTCAAAAGATATCTCTGCATTAACGTAAATACCATGTAAAAGAGGAAAAGCCTATCCTTCTGACGAATCCAACCCACGCAGCCAGGACAAAGTGTTAACTGAACACAGTTGTCGAAAATATGTTTTTAAAGGGAAGCCTTTCTACAATTCTTGTTGTTAGCCAAATAAAAGAAAGATGTTTAAGTCATAGACAAAATTGAGTTTGGACATGCTAATAGTCCAGGAGCAATGAACATGTGGCTAAAGCTACAGGGACAATTCCTTGACGCCAAGACAGACCCACGACCATGAATAGAGAATATCATAGCTATAATAAGAAACGCCTGAAACAAATGCAAGTTTTAGTCATGAACTTGTGACTCATCTTAAGAACTACTTTTTGTGACTATAAAGAATGGTTGTGGTAAATTACTGGATAATGATTAATATCATACATCTGAAAGGATGCTCAAGGAGATCCAAGAAGTACAAAAAGCAGGCGAAAAATGCCTCATGTAAACAAAGAAGTATTCAGTTCTCTGCTCCAGAAGCAGCCGAACAGATTCTAACAGATAGCAGATAGACAAGAACTAAACGTGTAAAACAAGCACATGGTCAGAGATAAGATGATACCTTGTGGATTGTGAGAGTTCCTGATGCCCCATAGATGACTCCTTAAAGTCTCAAAAACTTACAAATCACTAATAAAATATTATAGCTTCAAGTTTCAGCTACAGGCATCATGTAAATTGGTTACATATCAATTTTGGCCAACGAGTTAATGAGAAGATATTCAAGTGCTGCTCTTTCTACATAAAAAGTGTTAGTTGCAGGAAGGGTGAACCCAAACTTACACAACAAAGTGATTGCAGCATGATGGAAAAAAATAATATTATAAAATCAATGAAATTCCAATCCACTTGTAGTCAAGCTTTTCCTAACACGGCATTCAAAGGCATCCATGCTAGAAAAATCAAATGGACCTCTACCGGTACATCCTCCCCCACCACTCCCACCCCACCCCACCCCACCCCTCCCCTTGGCAATTTTCAATGAACAGTATTTCTGTTAAATACTTGTTCCCACTGGATATTATGCCTACATGTGAATAATCTGGAGCTCCACAACTACTGTAACATTTAAAAATGAGTCTATACTTGATTTCCTCTTGTATTTAAGGATTGTGTTAATGTTGAAGGGGATGTGGGTTGCATTAACTCAGTAGGGGCACCAAAGCCTACTGCCAAAGGCATCTCTGGGTTAGCAGGTGTAATACCAATACCATCCTCAACTTCATTATGTCCCACCACTGACACTTCCTTTTCAATAACATCCTCAGAAGTTGCGCAAAAGAAATTAATTGTTCCAGGAGGTGATCCAACAGAAATAAAATGCTCATTTTCTGATTCAATCATGCATGCCTTGGACGAAGGAGTATCATCACAGTCAAGAACCATATCTACCTTTTGATCCTCATGAACTGAATCTGGAACTACAGTACGTGATTCCTGCTTTTCAACAGACTCGGTACCCTCTTTTGATTCAACATCATATTCACTTATCATAAGAGTCTGGTGAGGAGAAATAAAATTCTTTTCTTCACCAATCGACTTATTAGAATCCGGAACTTCAGTTGCTTTTTTAACCTTGTGATTAGAATTAAGAAGTGTATCTGATCGTGCCTTACGGACATAAGTGTGAATTAAACCCTGACAACCATCACTGGGAGTAAATTCATGTCTTTCATCTTTTCCATTAGAAAATTCATCAATATCAGGCAACTCCTTGACAACATATTCAGCTCCGGAACGACATTCCCCTTCATTGATATTGCAGGAAATTGCTATGTCCATCATATGCGGACAAACGGGAGGGCTACTCTCACGGCATTTATGACACCGGAATCCAATAATTTTAGTAGTGCTTTCCACTTTGCACCCAAAAGCATCTCCATGGAACCATTCTGCGTGACATGAAAACAGTAAGTTAAATCAGAAGAATATAAAACACTGAACATGTGAACAGTCACAGGAACCATTTGGTACCTTAAGATAATGATTACAGGCTAAAACCGAGTACACAGTCTCATTTGCTCTCTAAAGAAGAGCCACAAATCAATTAAAAGAGGACCCTACATACCTTTTATCACCTATTAAATTAATTTAAATCTTACCAAAGGATGCTTAGCAAATATAGGCATCGTTAATCTTTATCCTATCCGGTAAATCCCCAAACACAAAGAAACATATAATAGATTAAAACATAAAATTAGTCTACCTTGGCATTTGTCACATTTGACATAAATTAATCTGGGTGTATAGTCTGCTTCCAAGCAAAGACCACAAATGGGTTGTGTACAGAGGGCATTTGAATTTTCAGATGGCAGAAGTAGTCTTCCTTCCCTAAATTCCATGACACGAGCATCATTTGGTTTGCTTGAAAACCGAAGACCATTAAGCCAGAATGCATGATAAATCTGTGTTCTGTTCCCTTTTGGCCAACATACCACTTTCTTGGATCTACCTTCTTCATGCTTCTTGGTGATCCATTTCTTAGGTCGACCACGTTTTTTCTTCTTCACGATCACTTTCTTATGCTGAACTTTTTGTTCCACTGGGACCCATTTCCTAGGTCGACCTCGTGTGTTTTTCTTGGTGATCCCTTGTTTCTGGTGACCTGGTGTGTGCTTTTTGGTTCCATCCAGCTCTTGCTTTTGCAATTCGACATAGTTAACTCTCTGAATCGAACGTCTTGGTCGCTCAGATAAGGAGGTTATTTTCTCTTGTGCCAGTGGTTTCCCCTTTTTCATTTTCTTTTTAATTTTTACAAATTTCTTCACATGTTTTGTGCTCTGGCACTTGTTGCATGTATATGTACAATCTGCAGCATTTTTGCCCTTAGACTTCCTGAAATGCTTTTTATGGAAAAAACCTAAATGAAAACATTTAAGCAATAAGAATTCATTGTAATTCATTTGACCAAGAGCAATGATGCTGAAATTACTAAAACTGTTAACTAGTCTTGAAGACCATGTCCATTTGTCAATTATTTAAAAAGACAATAAAATATCAAAGAAGCACATCATCTCCCGCATTAATAATCATGGTTGCAGGATTCAGTACCAGCAACTAACATGGTCACAAAGTGTTCTTCCTATATATTCTGTACAGTAATCAAACTTTAGAAAGTAATACAATTTTTTTTTAAAGAAAATAGCAACAATAAGAGTTTAACTGAACACCGGTTCCCATGAAAATCACCAAATACCATTTCTGATGATGACTATGCCACAGAATGGAAAGTAAATTTTTGTTGTAAATGTGAATCATTTCCTCATTGTGGACAAAAAAGTTTAACAAGTGTCTTAATTATCTTTAAGAGGAAAATCGGCATTCTAATTTTGTAGTCTACTCAATTACTGTCTAACTATTACCACCATACAGTTCTTACAAAATAGAAAGCACCAAGCTACCAAGTTCCTGGCGATTTTACTCTCGTGCACATAATTATCAACATGCTTTCAGGAAGTGATCATAATGTATGGATCCAAAGAGAATATGGTCAAATCCAGAAACAGGGAAAACATGAAGAATCCCACCAAATGCTGGAAGAACAAATGCTTACCTTTGCAATCATTACAGCTCACAGCTTCCCTGTCGATGCAAAAATAAAAAAAGAGCTTGTGAGTGACATACAAGACACTGTGGACCGATATGGGGAACCATGTATAAAATGTGAGGAGCTCATGTCATAGCCTATTAAATGACGCATTTAAGGAAGCAACTACTGAGCATAACAGGGAAAATTTGCAATGGTCAATGAATAGAAAATTATTTGATTAGTTAATCATCTCTCTCTTTCCTCCAGTTATCCAATGAGAACATTTAACAATGCCTTTGGTATATATTTTCTTCAACCTTTCCTACAAATCGTTTGCACAAGTACTAATAGTATAGCAAACCCAGGTTCAACTGTGAGCTCAACAAATCAGCCAGAGTCACCAGGTTGCCACCAGGGATCGATTATTTCAATCTGAGCCACGATCGGGTTGAGCCGGTCAGACTCAGGTTTAGGCCTACCCAACTCGGGGCCTAGCATAAAATGTTGGCACTGCGCCAGCATGTCGCTCCCCAAAGTGCTTTAGGACTTAATCAGAAAGATTTAAACAAGTGTAGGAAAACCGGTTGAGATAATTGGGAGTGCAAGCAACAATCAGTAATCTTACTGGTGAGAGGGATTGCAAAAATAAAACTTTGTTGCATGGGATTCGTGAAACAAGTATAGCCTGGTAATACCTGACCAACAAATCTTTTTTGCACTGTCCACATTGGTGATTTTCTGATTTCGACAGAAGGTAAGAAAGACCCCGTTTTCTGGAGGTCCTTTTTATTACTTTACCAGCTTCCTCGCGAAGCATTGCAGAGTCAGTCTTATTGTGTATGCGAGCAAGTTTTTTCTCTTCGAAAGCCTTCAGAATACTTAAAGGAACATATAACTCATCCAACCAATACTTCTTCCTTTCGCTAGCAGATAATTCTAGCATGACTCCATGTTGGATAACAGAATCAGGAATAGTTCTTCTTTTGCCAAAATCAAGCAGATATTTCACATTTGCTCCTTCAACGCACTTCCTTCGGATAGTAACCTTCTTGAACAGCCTCCATGATTTTTTATACTCCTTGTCCGTAAGAGATAAAAGTTGAGCATTTTCAATCTCATCCCACCTAATATTCGAGTCAAATTCCCTAACCTGACAGCAGTGACAAGGTTAAAGTTAACAGACGAGCTGTGTCACGTTAGTGGACGTGTACCTGAGAATATTTTTGTTGTCTTACCTGGCAGGCGAGCTGTGTCACGGTCGTTGACATCTCTGCAGCAGCTCTCCAAGCAGTATATCTGATTCTCCTAGCAGATTCTGAATTGTCAAGGTACAAAATTGTCGGAATTTTGCCACAGCCAGCTGCAGAATTTAAAACAAATACTTTAAGAAACCCTTAAGTAATTCGACCGAACTGCTACTAGCTTTTCGTTCATGAACAGTAAGGAGAGAAAAAGACCTTGCCGGCCACTCTTCACGGCCAAGAACTGAGGCAAGATCTTGCAGTGAAACACTTGACGTGAAACTCGCCCACCCCTCCACCAGAATACGCCCGATCGGCCGCCACCATTTAAAGTCGAATTGGTCTCAGTAAGTGACAATTTGCCCCGCTTTTTACCACCCCCATTCTTTGAAGAAGACACCTGACCTTTGGTCATGGCATAAGAAGCAGACCCCATTGTAACAACAGAATCAACCACTTTGAACCAATCTGCTGAAAGCGCAATATGGCGCAAATTGGACTCTAACTGCAGAGTTGCAACAATGAGTCAATGGCACAAGTACGAGAATGGTGATTCAAAAAAAGTTGTTTGGAACAACCGACGGCAAATACAACTATAGATCTTCATACAATAATCATTAAAATAATCAATTATAGACGTAAAATTGATTACAGGCACTTTTTATTCAAAACAGACACCCCAGAATATAATCGACTCATTATAGATTAAGAAAGAGGGCTTGAGAATTAAAATAAAAAAATACTTACCCTAACTAACAGATTTCTCAATGAGGCAACACTGGATGCCTGGGCAACATTTCTACGCCAATGCTTGCTGTAATGTGGATTATGCCATGGACCCAAAAGAAGTCCAGATAATCGCTCTTCAATGGAAAGAATATGATGTATGACAGCAGTTAGATGGCTTTCCTTATTTTTTATTGAAGAAAAGTCAATCCCAAAGCCTTTTGCAACAGAATGTTTAGCGGTGACGCTAAACAAGCAATCCTCGCTATCAGTAGATCTGCAAGAAAAACACCACCCGCAGCTTTCTTTATCAGCATCCGTGGGCAGTGTGTAAATGCTTGACCAACTAAACCTAGTCATATTTTTAAAAATGAGATTCATCTGTTCTGCAACAAATTCTTCATCGGATTTCTTTGGGTCCTGAACTATGCTTCCTGAAGATTTAGATAATAACTGTCCAGCAATGGACGCAGATATGTGTGCGAAACTATAATAGTTAACATAGTAATCATCTTTAAACACCATGTTTGCTGATGCAGGATCTGCAGCTACAGTGTTCTGTTTTTGTTCAACAGTGGAAGCAGCAGGCTCCAAAGAATGATTCTCAATATTGGGATTAGTATTTTCTAAGGCTCCAATATAGTTAAGATCTGCAAAAGATTTGTTGGCACAATCTGCCTCATTCTTCACAGGCATTTGAATGCCTTCAACACCTTGTGATATTTCAGTGGAGCCTTCAGAGTTCCTGAAAGGACTTCTCATATCCATAACCTGGATTGCTATTGAAGAATCTGGCCTTCTAATAGACTGTGAAGAAAACTTGCAGCTCTGACCATCCAAAACTTCGTTCATGGCAGAAATTTCACTTGGTTTCGGTTTGCTATCCACAATCAGGTTTCTGTGAACAGTAGGAGTCTGAAAATTCAAATGATCTTTTGCTTTTGAATCAAAAGGAGTATTCCAATTTATCGAGATTGCATTTATTATGCCACTGTAAAGAGTAGATGATGACCTCAAAACCTCAATAACAGCATCCAAATCATCCCTGTGGTAATAATAGTTAGAGGATTCTGTTGTCTCGCATGAATCTGACCTGCAAATACAAAACATGTGAAATTCCAGTCGGGTCCGAAACAAGCAAACAAGACTCAGGTGCTAATAGAAAAACAAATAAAGAACAAGATAAATCTCTATGAGAATAATGTCAAGTTGCTTAATAAAATGACTGCTGACAAATTTACAAATTGCAAAGAAACGGAGTAATATAGAGGACACTCATTAATTCTCTTAGGAATGTCATTATGTATGATGCCTATTATGGACTCATTGATACTAGTACAAAGCGTGCGACACATACACCATTACACTGAAATGCCTAGTATGTCAAAGTGTTGCAACACACATGGTGAATTTTTATTATATAACTAGTTTAAAAAAGTCAGATGTTTGATAACTTAAACAAAGATGGGTTGTCATTAATTTTACTTCTAGTCTTGCATAGCAACTAAGTTATCCTAATTACATAAGCAAAATTAATTAATTTTATATACAGGTCAAAAAACACACTTATGTTAATTTATCAAAAAAAAGTAGTAATAACAACAATAACAAGCAAGAAACTTTATTATAAAAGCAAAGGAAGACAAAAAAGGAGAGGGGGACACAGACCTTACCTCAAAAAAAAAAAATAGTAATAAAAAGAATAAATAATACAGAAAGCACCCAAAAGGCATATCCGGAGAGGTAGGCATTTTCTGATTATAGAAATCTATATTCAAAATAACGACTTTTCCAGAATGAGAATACCAAATTTCATAATGGACTAACGAAAACAGAAACAATCTTATATAACATATATATCCCAAGGATAACGACGCCCAAGAACTGCCCTTGGAATGAAGGCAGTAACGGTATCAATTTGATAGATGCAAGGTCGCATATTTTATGATGAGTGGAAGAAAATAATCTAAACTACACAGAAATTTATTACTCCCTCAGTATCATTTTATTTGATAGTTTTGTGTTTTTCATACATTTTAAGAAATGGTGTGATATGTTATTTCTTTCCCTTTCTATCCTTAGTAAAAAAGGTCTCCAAATATTAATTGCTAGTAATACGGTAATACCTACCAAGAAAACTTATGATTCCAAGATAATATACAAGGGTGTTGGTAGAAATTTAGTGGAAAAGATACTAAACAACCACCTATTATGACCAAACAAAACACACAAAACTATCAACATATGTGATAAGGACGGAGTACAGAGTATTGCTGAAAATCTAAGTTTTTATTCGAATATCAATGTCTTTATGTACTATTATATTCTTCGTAAGATTTCTCTAAACAACAATGCTTGCTAAAGATATTTAAGTCCAACCCTATTATTGGAGACAATCTAATCCAAACCAAGCGGAATTCTAAATAAAATAAAAACCAAGTCTAGTAGTTATTATTATTATTATTATCATTGTATGAGTTTGGATGACAAATAACATATGGCAATTGTGCACTCATCTGAGACACTTCCAAATATAATGTGCAGCCACCTCACTCACGCGTTTCTCTCTTTCTAAATTCACCTATTTTGACTAATGCTACTAGTTATGATGCAAGTCAAACCAATCTATATGTGCAATTTGAGAGTCAGAAATGCCAACACCAATTCTCCAGCAAGTTCAATAATTAGTTATTAAGGAACATAGACTAGGAGCAACAATTGCAATACGTACAGCGTAGCGTAGGAGCTTCCATAAAGTCAGAAGAAATAATTAGTAATTTATATATATAATAGATTTACACATAAGCCTCGAAGATAGACAATAGATTAATGCGGGTAATAACTGTCTTTGTCATCATCATGAAAGGAATCCTTGTCTTCTACATGAGTATCTAAGTATGACTACTCTGTTCCCCGATCAATGTCCTGGACCTCTTCTCTCAAACTTTCTATTTGACCCTTCATACAAGTACAAATTTTGTTGATCTAAACTTGAGTCAGCATAAATCGGGTCAAACAGATTTTCTAATGGTCTGTAACTAATCATCTATTATAGCTACCCGCTGTCGCTTTCAATAAACCTGGAGTGTAAATGTGTCAACTGTCAAGATCCGTAAAAGTATTCCCATAGTCCAAAGACTCATATCTAGATATTTAGTCTCGTTACTGTCTATGATGTCTTCTTACTAGGATACGATGAACAAAAAAACTACAACAAAAAAAGAGCAACAAACTGGAGATGGAAGGAATAAGAATGTAAGATATGAAAAAAAAATTAATGTTCTGAATGACTGACTTACACCAATAGGTAACTGCAGCTGGAAAAAAATAGCCGCCCATATGGATCTACACCCAGGAGTTCTGCTCCACGAAGAGACTTTGATGACTTCATGGATGAATAATGCTTGTCCATCACACATTCCGGGCAGTACCAATCACCTTCTGGCAAAAGATCCTTGACAACCCCTACGCACCTTGAATGATAAGCAGCCGGACAACCATCACAACATATTAAGCTCCCATCCATCTTACACAAACAGCACTCATCGCTGTTCCAGTCATTGATTTCATCAACAATCACCTCAGTCAAGCCAGAACTACCCAATCCGTTCACTAGATGTTTCCTCTTCTTGTGATTCTCACTGTTTGAAATGCGGTCAATATCAGCATCGTGCTCAGACGTTACATTTCTTCTGTTGAGTTCCAACCTTATGACCTCTGCCTCAAGTAGATCATCACATAGACAATGAAGTATCTCCAACTTTACGTTTGGAGACTGTTTATAGTAATCACTGTTCAAGAGCTTCAAACGACTAAGCTCGTAACCAGGTTTTAATTCTGAACCATGAATCAGTAGGTATTCAACCATGTAAACAGGCCAAGTAACTAAGTCCAATAATTCCCAATTAAGACTCCTACAAAAGTTCAGAATATGTTTAGACAAAACTATAGACATGTGGATAAACCAAAACAGTTAAAGATCCCAGCAGATTATGAGGAGAGAAGAAACTCTGCAAAGAAAATGTATACCTCAAGCAATTGGAAGCAGATTGAGATCCTTCGCTAGAAAGGAACTCCATCTGCAGCTTCAGAGTTCGCAAGATAGACATGTGAATGGAATCAATAAGGGAATTTGGGAACTTGTTATTCACCGCTACAGAAAAAGCTTCTAAAGTGAAGGGACTCAAGAATAATATAGCACTAAATGACCTTAAGCAGGAATAAACCGAGAAAAAATCGAGGATATGAATCTCGTCTAGGTTTAAATTTTTAGACGAAAGTGGCAATTCCATTTTTGAAGGTACAAGGTTCTGCTCTCTGAATCCTTCTGTGTGTAAGCCTATAGATATCTTATCAGTGTCAAGAGATATGTCTACTGCCGAGGATTCTTCCACCGTCAAGACATTTTGAAGAGAATTAGTGGAATTAGTTCTACGAGAACTTCTTCTCAGCACCATCTCTTTTGTAGCTTTCATGTTTCCAGAGGATTTTTTCCTTTTCTTACTTCTAGGTTCTTCCTTATCAGCACTATCCAAACCTCTCCGCTCCTCATCAGTCTTGGGGTAAAATTTAACAATACTATTAACAGTTGCTCTACTAATTTCATAATCAACTGAATCATTTCGTTTTGAATTACCACCTAAATCAATATCCTCCTCACTGTCAACTTCTGCATCTCTCTTCATATTCTGACCAAAATCAATATTACCCTTCTCTTGAATTACTTTAGAAAATCCAATTGACTTAATTTTCATAAAATCCTCATCAACCTTAAATTCCTCTGTCTGGATTTCTTCCAAAAAACCTAAATCATAATTCAAATCATTGTCTCTCTTTGCAAACTCATCAGCACTCTCCATCACATCATTTTCATTCAAACCCAAATCAACACAACCATTTGCTTTCAGCTTCACATTATTGTTCAAATTTTCACTCAAACCATCAATTATACAAGGTACACAATCAGTTAAATTACCATCAAAAGAAACAGTAACCATGGAATTCTCACCTACTAAACGTACCTTCTTGTTTAGGGATTTCGAAAATTCCCCATGATTACGCTCGTCATTAACTTGGACCTCTTCAATTAGATCACGTTCTTGCTCTCCCCGCACCCGTTTTCTCGTCTGAATCATCTCACTGCCACAAGACTCCTTTAATCCTTCTTCTTCTACAACAATTGGAGAAACTTCTTCAAATTCCATTTCCTCAGAATCTCCGTCTTCATAGACAATATCAAATAACCTAGTTATTGGGTCAAAAGATCTTACTATACCAGTAAAGATCCCAAACCCTAGAAATTCTTTCTTCACTGCCTTACCCACCAACTCCATTTTCTTCCCAGAAAACTGGATCAGCAGACTCCATAAGGAGTAATATTATGCTAAATCGAGGTGAAAAACGAACTTAAATGGAAAAGCATAATTCATGTCATGATTTGGGGAGAGAGGGAGTGCGCAGGATAAGAACCAGTAACGCCCCTATACATATGAGAAAATAGGGAATTTTTATTTATTTTTTACTCGTCAAGAAAATGGGAAAGTTTGAAATGAAAAAGAGTGGGGAAGTTGGAGTTTAGTGACTTTGGGAAAGAAAGACGCTGCAACAGACTTTGCCGTTAGTGGCTGGCAACAGGATAACGGTAGTTGCCATTTTTTTCTTAAAAGTAAAAGCCAAGACTACCGGTAACCCACAGTGTTTGGGTTCAACATGAAAAACCTAACAAAATGGATTATCCATGCATGATAAAGAATAAAACACCAAAATGGTAAAAACTTCACCATGGATTTACGTAGGAATATGCTTGATCTAATTAAGGATAATTTTTATACTTTGTGGATGCAAATATGTAAAGGCTAATTTAGGGGCTCCTTGATTTATAAAAGGGCTCCAATGTGAGGTAGGTTGACCCAAAAATGCGTTAAGGGGTATCCTAGGGGCTCCAATCTCATATATTAAATGTCCATATTACCCTTCTATCAATTAAAAAAGTCTAATTTGCCCTTCAATCAATTAAAACTTAAACCTAAACAAAACCTTTCCCTCTCCCTCCATATCTTATCATTCTCCATTTTAACCGAAAAACTACATCGAATCAAAATTTCGTCGTCGATTAAACTCTAAATTTCGTGATGAAGATTCCTACTATAGGTGTATAAGGTTATAGTGATGAAAATCCGGATAAAACTAAACAAAGTAATGGAGAATTTGGGTTACAGAAAAATTTACGGTTGGGTTCGATTTGAAAACCCAACCGTAAATGTATGTTCTGCTGGTTTGTTTTTCATTTTACGGTTGGGTTATTAAACAAACTCAACCGTAAAATTAAAGGTAGGAGATGAAGATGCAATTTTATGGTTGGGTTCGATTATAAACCCAACCGTAAAAAAATTTGCATCATTTTTTTTTTTGCATTTTACGGTTGGGTTTAATTCTGATTTCCAACCGTAAAGTATTTCGCATATGTCTGATTTTTCTGTGTTGAGGCTTATTTACGGTTGGGTTCGATTGGAAAATCCAACCGTAAAATCCTTCAGGTTAGATAAATTTTTTTTATCAAGGATTATTTACGGTTGGGTTTTATGTGTGTAACCCAACCGTAGAACTGTTACGATTTGGTGTTCATCCATTGTTCTTCTGTTTACGGTTGGGTTGGGAAGAACACCCAACCGTAAATAGCTTTTACGGTTGGGTTCGACATGAAAACTCAACCGTAAAATTCTCTGAATCAAAAATAAATCATCTTTTTGTCCGTAATTTCATCCAATTTGAGCCATTAAAATACCAAGAGTTTAAGTTAGATGTATCCCAGTTATGCTCTGGTTGATTGAATCAAAATCTAGGCTTTTTAAAAAAAACCTACAAAATTATCTTACATTTCTTCTAATTTTTCTTCCCACCAGACCAAAAAGAAAAAATTTGAATGATTTGATTAAGTTTAAGATTATTTTCGATTAATCATGATTAGCTCAATCTATTAGCTAATTAGTTTTACTAACTAATCAGGGTTATTTTAGCCATTATTAAAATATGATGGATAAGGGTTTTTTTGAATTTTACTTCAAATATCTCTATTTCATCTTATTATGGGAGCCCCTCTACAAATGTGGGAGCCCCTAAATTAGCCTTCAATATGTAGGGTAAAATTAAAATTTTGTGTTACTAATGGGATCAAAATTTTAGAGAATGTCAAAAGTTTTTAGTTAACCCCATGATTGAATTGCCCTGGCTCCGTCCATGGTTATGGAGTATTCGTATGGAGATGTTGGTAAGACATCGTGTTTGAGGAGAAGATCATCTTAGTGGTGCTGGGGTAAATTATTGGTATTGAGCAGTTAGCGTCCATGAATAATTTATGTCAGAGTGTGCAGAGAAGATCATCTCGTCGTGGTAAATAATGTTATAAACATTATCTCGTCTTGGTGAAGACACTAGTTTAGAGTTATAAAGTGTTTCTGAGAGTTTCTTGTCTTTGGTCACATTGTGGTGAGTCGATGGATAGGTTTGTCAATCATGTGTTATTCTCCGTCGGTGGTTATATAATAAACAAAGAGGTCATATATGTTTGGTGGATGTAGACAGTATACACATATTGTGCATATTGTTGAACCACGTTAAATATGTGAGTACTTGTTTTATTGTTTTTGTTTATGACTTGCATTTGTGTGGTTCTCTTTCTCTTTCTCATCCTAGATCATAGTAAAGAGGTTCATGGAGCAATCCAATAAATATAGGGTTTCTTGTTGACTAGTTTGTTTCTGCAAGATTAGCATGTAGATGGCTATGAACTGTTGGAAAAATTGGGTTAAAACTAGAGGATGAAAAACAAACAAGGAATGGTGTACCCGTGACTTCGATGATTTTTCAATTCTTTTAGACAATAATTCGACCTTTCCCAATATAATTGGCGAGTACAACAGGTCTACAAATTGTGCCTTCAGGATTCAATGAAGCCCTAACACCGTAATCAAATTCAAGGATTGTACTTCCTCAGTTCCTTGACACGACCAAGAACACACTGTTTTAAGGTTTCCGATGATGCTATTAGGAAAGAAGAAAGCAATAAGTTTTTTTGATGTTTCGAATGGGAGAACATCTTCATAACTTATAGGGGATCCATGTCTATTGGAGATGCTTCTTCATCTCCACAGACACCTCCAAGAGCCATCAATTGTGGCTTATTGGAAGAGATGCGTATGTTCAATTTTGAACAAAATCTAATTAGGTTTTCAGAGTAAAACCCCATAAAAAATTCCACAAGACGTTGTCTCGGATTCTGCTCCCCCCCCCCTGGAACCCTCCGTCGTAACGGAAAACCATTATGAAAAAATCCAATATAAACCCCAACAGTAAAATGAAAAAGTCAAATCTACTTATGACAAACTAACTAATTAATGCAGAAGTGGAACTTCCTAGTCAGAATATCTTTAGGTTGCTATGACAATTAAAAGTCTCTCCAAAAATTTGTTTATTTTTATGGACTTTATCTCATTCAAGGCTTCCCACTAGAGATATACTTACAAGAAGAGGCGTGGATATACCTCAGACTTGTTTATTTTGTAATGAACATGAAACAGCTGATCATGTTTCAGTTTATTGTGATTTTGCTAAAAAGGTCAGGGTGTAATTCATTGAGAAGCTGAAATGGTTTTTTACGATGACTCCAGATGTAATGTCTTTGTTTTTTGCTTGGTCTATACCTCTTGACAGTAGAATTCAATCTCAAGTTTGGAGCATTATCCAGGTAATATAGTTCTTTAGAGTTTGTGGAATGAAGAAAATGCAAAAGTCTTCATTGGTAAACTGACTAATGAAGCTACTATCATTCGCAAAGCGCAATATGAAATGTTTACTTGGTGTTTGGTATTCAAGGAGTTTGAAAATATTTCTTTTTCTGATGTAATCCAAAATTGTCCTAGAGCTTACTTCAATGCTTCTAAATTCAGATAGTTAGTGGTAACATTTATGGTTTTAGAAAAGTTGTTGTTTGTTTGTTTTTTTTTTTTTTGGGTAGAGCTTTGTCGGTATCATGTTCTCTTTGTATATTGTTTTTCTTCGGATGTTACAAACCTTTTGTACCCTCACTTTTTTGATTTATAATTTTTTTTCTTCAACGATAAAAAAAAAACTTTTGCCACCTCAGATCGTAGTTTTCATCAAAAGCGGTTTTATGACTATTTTATAGTTGAGCCATTATTGACCTAGCTATGGCACTATATTCCCTTTCACAAATGAGCAAGTTTCGTGAATTTATTCTCCATCACAAAGATACTTCTCTAATATTTCTTTTCAATCGAGTTAGAGCTTTTGCAGAGTGAATCCACTCAATACCATTTTATAATTGACCAAAGCTTTTGCATAGATGGTCGAGGTGTCAACTCGTCAAAATATATTCCTTATTTTCTTACACTAACTAGTAGAAAAATGATAAGCAGGTTCGTTCCTAAGGGAGCGTTGAGTTAAAGTTGTTGATTGAATTTCTAAAATAAGAATAATGCATAACTACAAAAACAAGTAAAATAATACAAATATGAGGACAGGAATGATTAAGGATTCTTTCTCCACTAGTGAACATGAATACAAGTGAAATCTTCTTGAAAATACGTTTACTAAAAACCCTAGACAAGTTATGAGTTCAACAAGTCCATTAGACTCCAAGGTCACTTCGTAGAATAAGTTCTTTACTCGTTTCTAGCCAATTAAGCCACTTTGAATAAGCTCTCTAGTGTAACTTAATTGACCGATATTCTCCGTGAGTCGGGTTGATCCTAACCACATGTTCGTAAGTTCGACATGTTAACTTGAGACTATCTTTCACACATCAAAATCCACAACATCCCGTTACAACGTTGATGTTTTGCTACTTGTGGTTGAATCATCGTAACAATTACGGATTACGAGTCAATAATCTAGCATTAAAATTGCAAACAAGACTCGCAAACAATTTTTGGTCATAAACTTGGTAAAAGACAAACAATAAAACAATATAGAAAAGAAAGATTAACTTAAATAAATCATATCACATAGTTTTGAAATTATCTCTGATCAAATATTATTTAGCTAGACATATTGGAGGAGTTCATAACAAATAAAAGAAATAATATATAACAAGGATTAAAACCAACTAAGCCAATGACAAAAAGTGTCCAGCTTGTTCCCTTCTCTTGACTGCGGCTTAGTGTAGACGCGACCAAGCTACTGGTGTTGGCGCTGCAAACTGTTGGTGTTGGCCTGGTACTAGATGTACTAGTGTTGCTGCAGTAATACAAGAAGATGGACTGGTGGTATGCAAGTTGTAGCCTGGTGGTGCTGATGTATGCAGATGAAGGTGGTGGCTGAAACTGGTTGGAGATTGATTCTGGAGAGGAGCAAAGCTCCTCTCTGTTGGTGGAAAAACAGTCGTGAGGGGTATGTGATGTGTCTCTTGCTGTAGTTTTTTCCGACCTTTTATAGCTTTTAATTGTTGATGCAACTTGAATCCCATGCAAACCCAATTTCCTAATTGTTTACAAACTCTAAACTCCATCTCAATCTCCTCCATCCATCCATAAAAATCAATGACAATAAACACCTTCCTTGCTGTACTCACGGCTAAAAATTATCTTTTTGGCTATTTTATTACTTGAAAACTTCCCCAAAACCTTATCAATTTCTAATTAAGGCTAACCAATTCTTCTTCCTGATCAAATACGAACGCTCAAATCAGCACCTAATCTCTCAAACATAGCCACAACAAAGCCCATGGCAAACACTGATGAAACCAAGCTAGAGGTTCAGGCAACTAATGGCAATTGAGCTTGAATCTGTGAAAAACTAGTCACTTAGACTTTTCTACAAACACCTCTTGTGTGTGCCGGTTGTAATTCAGGCGAGAGTTGGTTGTCGATTTAGACATCAAATTCTCCTTCCCTGCAATTAAGTCGTACAACCCATTCATTCAATCATTCCAAACAATCATTCAAGAGAGCTCTTTCTTCTTCTCAATCAACCACGGGTACAACCCATACCCATCCTTCTATTCTCGTCGTTTCAATCATCATCAGTTCTAAACCTAGAACCCATTCTCGGCAAACCCATTCTCTGAATTTCCTCCCCGTCTCTCGACCAACTCAAGTCTCCTCTTTACTGTCTTGATTTCTTCTTTATTTACGAGCTCACCCAAAACTCAGCTTACTTCTTTTCATATCTTCAAGAATCAACAACGAACAACCTTCTTTCTGTTGCTTCCACATCATAGGCTCACCATAAACTCACAATATCATACCACTTCATTACCTAGTTCTCTTGAAAAGGAGCACATCATATCATATTTTGAATATATTTCTATGAATGTAGATTGATGTATATATGGTAGGATATCTTTAATTTCATTGTAATTGATTGGTGGATCTTGATTGATCCTCATTATATTATTATGCTGTAATCACTCTGATTGATATATATATATATAAAAGTCTCACTCGACCCTTGAAAGGGTAAGAAAGAACCAAAAACCTTTCATGGTAATAGAGAAACCTGTGAACCCTACTCTCCTTAAATAATTTTTTTTCTACTGCTTCATCTCTTTTCTTCTTCATGGCATCTACTGCGACACCCACTTCTTTTACTACCACCCCCTTGATAAACTCATTCAACTTGTTTCAATCAAACTTGATGAAAACAATTTTCTCATTTGGAAAAGCAACGTGTTCCTCTTTTGAAATCTCAGGACTATTACAAGTATATTGATGCAAATGCAGAATCTCCTCCACAAGAAATTCTCAACACCCAAACACAAACTAGAACCCCAAACCCACTGTGTACTGAATGGCAGAAAACAGATTTTTTTCTTGTAAGCTGTCTGCACTCAACCTTCTACTGTAATGGCTCATACCCTTACTTTTCTCTCCTCCAAAGAACTATTTAACCATCTTGAATCCAGCTATACTGCTCAAATCACATCTCCTTGTCATCATCTTCGTGTTCAGCTGCAAAGCATTCAAAAACTGAACTCCTCTATCCCTGACTACGTCAATCAAATAAAAACCCTTGTTGATTCTCTTGCTTCAACCTCCTCTCTTGTTTCTGATTCTGATTTAGTCCCCAATACCCTCCGAGTTCTTGGACCTGATTATGATAGCTTCGTAGCAGCCTTTGAAACTCATGAAAATCTTCCAACATTCTCTCAAGTTTATCCTCTTCTTCTTAGTCATGAAAACCGTCTTACCCAATATCGTTCCCAATCTTCTGAACCAACTGCTACTGCCTCTCTGGCTAAAAATCAAACTGTAAACACACCCAATACAACTTTTTCTAATACTAATTCGAACCCATTTAAAACCAATAACTATAACCAAGGTGGCTATAGAGGGCGTGGTGGTTATCATGGTCGTGGTGGTCGTTGTGGAGGTGGTTTTCAGAATTCTCAAAACTCTAAAAGATCCATATTGGGCCCTCCTCCAACCTACTGTCAAGTGTGCAATAGAGCAGGTCATCAAGCTCTTGAATGTCAATATCGTTTTGATCATTCATATCAGTCGAATAATCTTCCACAATCATTTGCAGCAATGCAATTTAATGGAACACCTTACGATCAACACTGGTATACGGGTGCTACAAACCACATGAATGCTGATGCAACACCAATGGTGAATCGTACTATCTATCAAGGTACAGAACAAGTAGCAGCCGACAATGGTAATCTTCTTCCCATTACTACTACTGGTAATATTATTATGCAAACACCACATGCTCCTATTACTCTTAAAAATGTCTTTCATGTTCTGAAAATAACCAAAAAATTTCTCTCAGTCTCTTAACTCACTTCGGATTATGATTACAGTATCACTTTGATAAATTTGGGTTTGTTATTCAGGATCGACAAATGGGGAGAACGGTGCTTCGTGGCTCCAGTAAAGATGGTTTATATCAGTTACAAAGTGTCCCTATTGGTTCTAGAATAGTACATGATTCTTCTTACTCTGCAAACCTTAGCGTTAAAGCTCCATCATCTGTGTGGCACATGCGATTGGGTCATCCTCATCATCAGTATTTACTTTGTTAGAGACTTAAGAGTCTAGCAAGTGCATTCTTCCTTCCAATAAAAAGTCTAAGTCTGGAGTGTGCGAAAGTTGTGCGAGTGGTAAACTTCATCGTTTTTCATTTGTTATCTTATACAACAAATCAAATAAAATTATTTCTAAGATTCACTCCGATTTATGGGGACCATGTTCTGTTGCTTCTAATTCTGGTTTTCGGTATTTTTTGTTACTTGTGGATGATTGCTCTAGATTTACATGGCTTTACTTTCTTCGTACCAAAACAGAAGTTTTCAATTCCTTTAAACATTTTAAAACTCCTGTGGAAAATCATTTTACATCAAAAATTCAAATTTTGCAATCTGATGGAGGTGGAGCATATATATCCCATCCCTCACGTGATCTTCTTCTACAACATGGAATTTTCCATCAATTTTCATGTCCACACACACTCCAAAAAAATGGTGTAGCTGAACAAAAGATTCGCCATGTAGTAGAAACGGGACTCACTCTCCTTCATCAAAGTAGTTTACCCAAAATTTTTTGGCCAGAAGCCTTTGCAACTAGTGTCTATCTCATTAACAGAATGCCAACTTCAGTTTTAAAAGGTCACTCCCCTTATTTTGTCCTTCTTCGACGCCAACCTGATTATGCATTTCTTAGAGTCTTTGGTTGTCGTTGTTATCCATATCTTGCACCTTACAGACACAATAAACTTGATTACAAAACTAAACCTTGTATGTTTATTGGGTATAGTGATCAACACAAGGGCTATAAATGTTTTGAGCCAAAAACAAAGCGTGTTTATATCTCTCGCCATGTAATTTTTGATGAGTAATCATTTCATTTTCATTCAGAAAATTCAGATCCATCTATGGATTTAACTACATCTTCAGTAGTTAAATGGATATCGTCAAATGAATCTTTTGCTTCAGAACCCATACTTCCACTTACAACAACGTCATTCTCTATCCCGTCTTGTTCTATTGGTGGTAACTCTCTTCCTAACACTTCACCACCACCCTTTCAAGTTCAAATTCTTTCTTCTTTGTCAGAGTCATCACACAACGACGACCTCTTGTCATCTAGGCCGTCTCATATGCCCACAACTTCTGGTGATGTGGCCAATACTATACCATCAACACATTTAGAAGAATCAGTTGGGGTGGATTCTCCTTCTAGTCAACAACTTGATATGGAACCATCTACTGCGACTGCGGCACCAACCTCTTCGTCAACCCTGGTAACAAATTCTCGCTCTATGGTAAATCGTACTAAACATGGTATTGTCAAGCGTAAAGTTTTTCTTGCAACTAAACATCCTATTTCAAATGCTGTTTTATCTACCATGTCTCATATACCAGTTGAACCAACATCTTTTACTAGTGGAAACAAGGATCCAAAATGGTCAGCTGCTTTGGTGGACGAGTTCAATGCACTCATCAGTAATAAAAGGTCTCTCGTTCCAAAACAACCAAATATGAACCTTGTTGGTTGTAAATGGGTCTATCATATCAAACAAAAATCTGATGGCTCAATTGACTGTTATAAAACTCGATTAGTAGCTAAAGGATACTCTCAACAATATGGTTTACATTATGAGGAAACTTTTAGCCCGGTCGTTCGTACGGTTACCATTCGTCTTGTTATATCTCTTGTTGTTTCTAAGTCTTGGCCAATTTGACAACTCGATGTCAAAAATATTATGCTCCATGGTTATCTTGACAAAGAAGTCTATATGTTGCAACCACCTGGATTTGTTGATCAAGCTAATCCTAATCATGTGTGTAAGCTACACAAAGTTTTCTATGGACTTAAACAAGCTCCTCGTGCTTGGTTCACTCGCTTCACCTCTTATTTATCTGAACTAGGATTTAAATCATCAACATTTGATCCTTCCTCTTATTTATCTGAACTAGGATTTAAATCATCAACATTTGATCCTTCTCTATTCATTCTAAATCTTCTACATGTATTCTCATTCTTCTTTTATATGTTGATGATATTTTGTTCACCGAATCTGATCCTTGTTTATTTTCCATTATTGATTCTCTTAAAACTCAGTTTGCAATGAGTGGCTTAGGAAATATTCATTAAGTTCTAGGAATGGAAGCAACCAAAACTTCATCTGGTGTTGTGCTAAGTCAAACCCGTTACACTCTTGCCTTACTTGATCGATTTGATTTAACTAGCTCTAAACCTGTTTCAACGCCTTCATCTTCCGGTGGTAATTGTCCGCCTACAGTGGTACTTTGTTTGATGATATTACTATGTATCGTCGTATTATGGGAGCTTTACAATATCTAACGATGACTAAACCCGATATCTCTTATTCTGTTAACCAAGTCAGTCAATTTATGCATTCTCCTACCGATGTTCATCTTCTAGCAGTGAAACGTATCCTACGGTATGTAAAAGGCACTCTTGGTCGTGGTTTGCATTACTTCTAATAGTAATTTTCAGGTTCGGGGTTTCAACGATGCTGATTGGGGTGGAAATCCAGATACTCGTCACTCTACTACTGGAAGTTGTGTCTTCTTGGGAAATAACTTAATTTCATGGACGTCTAAAAAGCAACCATCAGTATCAACTTCAAGTACAGAAGCTGAATATATAGCAATGGCTTTAGCCTCCGCTGAAATAGCTTGGATTCAATATTTGTTCCGAGATCTAATGATATTCTCTGCCTCACCACCTATCATCTATTGTCACAATATCAGTGCTACCTATCTTCCGATGAATCCGATTATTCATTCACGCTCAAAACATATTTAGATTGCATATCATTTTGTTCGTGAAAGAGTTGCTCGTGGAACTCTAAAGATTATGTATATGTGTACGCTTCAGTAAAGGTTTAGCTAAAGCTCGCCATCAATATTTATCGTCCAAGCTTTCACTGTTAGATTCCCCATGTTCATCTTGAGGGGTGTGTGTGTGTGTTAAGGAGCACATCATATCATATTTTGAATATATTTCTATGAATATAGATTGATGTATGTATATATGGTAGGATACCTTTAATTTCATTGTAATTGTCTTGATTGGTGGATCTTGATTGATCGTCATTATATTCTTATGTTGTAATCACTCTTATTGATATATATATATAAAAGTCTCACTCGACCCTTGAAAGGTAAGAGAAAACCAA
The DNA here is from genome assembly GCA_023531435.1 of Papaver californicum. Classification (NCBI taxonomy): domain Eukaryota; kingdom Viridiplantae; phylum Streptophyta; class Magnoliopsida; order Ranunculales; family Papaveraceae; genus Papaver; species Papaver californicum. The sequence goes on along the minus strand of JAJJMC010033691.1, from coordinate 1,140,232 downwards.
AAACCTTTCACTTCGTTCTATCGGTTACCTGAGTTCGCCGGCTAGAATACCCAATGGAACCCATGGCTCAGCTCATGACATGTTTTGAGGAGAAGAGAAGTAAATTGGTCGTTAAGACCTAGGTTTAGGAGGTTATAGATAAAGAAATGGATTTAGGCATCAAATCACTGGATATAGGACTGCCCTGAATATTAAGGAAGGTGGAAGCCCTTAGTAATTATGTGCCTCTAGTGTTATGACTCTGTATAACACTCCTTTAGGAAATAGTGAGCTTCCCCTAGTAATGCTCTGAATTCCTTTGTAAAACTGGATGCCATCAAGTAATTCTATGTTTTGACTAGGGCTGCACATCGGGTGGGTCGGGTCGGGTTTGGCCTCACACGCACCCGACCCGCCATTTGGCGGGTACTTGATTTTTCACCCGCACTCAACCCGTCGTAGAACGGGTCTGACCCGACTTTACGGCGGGTCGGGTACCGGTGACCCGCTGTCACCCGCCCAGACTAAAAAGCTACAGTTCTGTCATATTCCTCATATTGTCATTAATCTCTTCAACAGCTGCTTGATAAGAAGCCATGTGGTCATCCAAGACATTCTCCTGGGGGAGTTGAGATGCCGAAATGGTGGTGTTCTGCAATTTATTAATGAGAAATCAATAAATGAACTAGTTTTATCATAATAGAACTGCAAATGTTATTTAATATAAAATGACTTCTGTGTAAGGAAGCGAAATGAGTTAGTTGACATGGTAAAACAACTAACTGGTAATTGTCAGCAGGTTAAATCACATTAGTTGACAAACCACTGACACTAAGATCTTCAAACAAAGCTTTCTAAATAAAAGGAGAAAATATACCTCTTGAAGTTGTTCTTTAGCTCTTTTATACTTCTCAAGCTCCTCCACCAATTTTTTTTCCTGAGTTTTCATGAGTTAGACGTAGTACTGGTTCCTTTTG